>OZ038416.1:6845877-7398636 GCA_964036255.1 Caenorhabditis virilis
AGGCACATGTGTTCGTTTTTTTTATAAAGCATTTTCCATGGCTGAAAAAAAAATAGTCGAATTAGAATTCGATTTCCCATTTAATGATGTTATTTTATTTTTCGTGTTGCTTCAGGCTAAACGCTTCTACAGGGTACGTGGGCTAACTTTTTCAACGAACACTTGTGCCTACGAACACTTGGCCTACCCTCGAACTGATACAAGTTCAATTCCTTGAAATGAGTTTTGAAAAACGTACTTAATTTTACTCAACGTTCAAATTTCGAAATTTTGCATAGTGCCCTCTCTAGTGAGTTTTAGGAAAAAGTAAAATTGTAGGAAGAGCAACGTCGTGCGCTGGAAAAACAACGTCTGGATGATATACGGAAAGAGACATCTGATATGATTCGACTACTTCAACGAAAAGCAAATGAAGACGAAAACTACGCTGAAAAAACGAATAACCTTGTTCGTGACAAAAAAATGTTCGCTATTATTAAAGAATCTATAAGAAATAAGGAGAAGTGGCTACGGAGTGACCCGTAACAGACATTTATTGGACGTGGGTCCGTCATAAAATGAATATAGGTTAATCCGTCTGGAAACCGAAACATTTATAGTAAAAACCATTTCTGACAAAATCATTGCATCGCCATCTTCGATTTATTGCGAAAATTCCTCTAAAAATTGGCGCCGGCTGATAAATTAGATATTCATCTGTCCATTTAATAAATTACAAAGAAAAAATCATTAAAATGCTAGACCGACGTCCGCATGTGTGCTCGGCGAAGCAGCATGTACTCTACACTTCTTTTCCGTATTTTTAATATCTCTACACTACTTTTCCGTATTTTTAATAAACTTTTTGTTACTTCTATTTACTACAAATCGACAATGAATTTACAAATCTTTTTTGTTATTGTCAACGAGAAGGCGTCTCCTCTAAATAAAATTAGGCGAACAAATCAGCCTTGAGCCCGAAATGAACAACTTGGAAAATTGGTGCATATGGATTCTTGTTAAGAGCAACAATGACATTTAATGAATAGCTCAGAAGACAATTTCTATGTTCTATTCTCATGCAATCTTTTAAATTATTTACGATTGGATCAGAGTTCTGGATTTATCTTAAGATGAAAAAAGCTCACCGGATCTTTTTAAACAGGATGCGAAATTTTCAGTTAAAGGAGTTTACTGAGATAATAAATGTATCTTAAATGAAAATAGACTTCATTCTCATTCAAAATCTGTTTTGAAATTTTCCAGTGTGTTGAGTGTCGTTATTTTATCACTTCATCACGTGAACTGATGAGGGTAGGCCAAGTGTTTAGAGGCACATGTGTTCGTTTTTTTATAAAGCATTTTCCATGGTTGAAAAAAATAGTCGAAGTAGAATTCGATTTCCCATTTAATGATTTTATTTTATTTTTCGTGTTTCTTCCGGCTAAACGCTTCTACAGGGTACGTGGGCTAAAATGGTTGTGGACGCTTGGGGACCTCAAACTTGGGTAATTAAACCTTTTATTCAATAAGATAAAAATAATACATAAAGATATAATACATAAAATATAAATCATAAAAATAGAAAAATAAAAAATGGGAAAAGAGAAGCTTTTCCCCCACCAACATTTACAATAATAAATGTTGCGGCCGCTCTGAGCCATTCAAATCAAAACATTTTAGTTTACAGTGCGTTCAGCACACTCCCGGGGGGCCTAAATAAGTAAACTATTTTAATTTTTTCATAGAACAATCATAAAGATTACATCAAAAAATTAATATAAATATCGCAAAAATGTTCATAAACTATTATCAACTTAATAAGTTCACAATAAAATTCTCAACTACAAAAATATCATCAAGTCGTCTCAAACTTGTAAAATCAATTCGATTAGAAATCGACCTCCGCCACACAATTAAAAAAAAAGTTCCAAATAATAGTTTTTATCGATTCTTCAGAAGCTGTTTTCTTTCTTAACTTCCAAACATCTTTTCCAAAGTTTTTGAACACTCAACGAATTTTTTCCAAACAAAAAAAACAGTACACACACCAAAAAAAAACATTACTACACAAAACAATCACAAAATAATAACACAGCAATCACACAGCAAACCAATATCACAAACATCAATTGTTTTTTCAAGCTATGTGTGGTTTTGAGTCAGATGGTCGACAAAATTTTCGGAGAATTGCTTTTGGAATGAAACAAATCAAATCCCATCCTTTTTTCCATATAATCAGATACGTGGTAAACAATAGAACCACCAACGCAACCACTGCTAATGCAGTAGTTTTCATGTAATCCAAATACACTTGTAGAATATGGCTAAAATCTGGCAATTTCCATTCATCAATCAGTTTCGACTCTCCATGTATGACTCTCGCCATCGAATCCCAAAAATCAGCTTCAAAAATCAGGTGACCGCCAATTTTGAATTGGCTCGTCTTTTTTCCTCCACAGTCAATTTCACATTTTCATCAATATTCGCAATATTCCAAAAAATTCTGACGTCGTTGTGTTCGCCCTTCGGTGAACAACTCAATGCAAACATCATGTCTCCGCGTCGGAGGATCGAGATTTCCAGTCGTGAGGATTGAAGTTCCAGTTCGTGATGGATAACCAGCGTTGGAGGATCGAAGTTCCAGTTGTGAGGATTGAAGTTCCAGTTCGTAATGGATGAGGCTCCAGCGTCGGAGGATTGAAATTTCCAGTTCGGGTTGGATGAAGCTCCAGCGTTGGAGGATCAAGGGTACAGTTCGTGAGGATCGAAGCTCCAGCTTTTGAAGATTGAAATTGCCAGTTTTGGGAATCAAAGTTATCAGCGTTCGAGAATTGAAATTAGGTTGTAAGGATCGAAGCTCCAATGCTCGAGGACCATCGTTTTTTCCAGTTTTTTGAGGATTGAAGCTCCTGAGGATTGGAGTTTTTCCAGTGTTTGGTGGTTGAAGTTTTCAGTTCGTAAGATTCATTTTCCAGTTTTGGATAATCTTACATTTGTGACCTTTGAAGTTACATCTTGAGGAAGGATCGAAGTTTTTCGAGGATTCAAGAATCCAAGTTCCAGTATGAAAGACTGAAGATCCAGTGTGAGATTCCGAGCGAAGTGATGATCCAGTCGTCGAGGATTCTAGTTCCAGTTGCGTTGCTTGAAGTTTTTCAACTTGGAGGATCCTACTTCCATTTAGGATACGAAGTGACCGGTTTTTTGTAGGTTCGTATTTTCCAGAATCGAAGGTTCGGGTTTTGGAGGATTGATGCTCAAGTGTTAGGCGGAGTGATGATCCAGCCGTCGAGGATCGTAGTACCAGTTTTTAATCCAGGATTCAGTCCTGAGGATGCAAGTTACCAGCTTGACAGATCAGTTTTCATCGTGTGGATTAGCTAAAACCAAGAGGTTTTTTGACGAATGAAGGCTTAGGTGAGTTTGAGTTAGAGTTTGGCTTCCAGCTTCAGGAGGTCAGGTTGGTCGTAGTTGGGCTCCGTCTCCCGCAGTTGGTTGACTGCTTTTCCCAGACAGTCAACCCTTGTGTTATTTTTATCGAAGTTTCTCATGTACTACAGAATATTGTTGGCACAATAAGGACCTCGCTTCCCAAAACCGAAAAATAAATAGTATTTTTAGCGGAATGTAATGAAGCTAAAATGGAACATTTATTTTCTTAGGTTAAAGGGAGGCGAGCGGTTCGCGGGTCTCGCAGCGAACCACCGTAGGCGGTGGTGAGGAAATTTTCAAGCGTCCTAAGAAAATTTTCGAATGAAGAAGTCATTCGAGTCTTTTGTTGCCAACACCCCCATCCGCCCACCCTTCAGAGTCATAGCGATGAGCGAAACTCAAGAACAACAACTCGTTATGACTCCTCACTCTTGTAGCGTGTAATTCCCTTTTCAGCTTTCAGATCATCATTTTTGGCTCCTCCATTTTCCATGACACAGTAAGATGGCGTGATCTCGAAACCAACGCTGCTACAGCGATACATCAAGCAGTCGTTTGGTCATCAGTCAAGCCAAGGGTGCTGCAGATTTTCAAGCTAATTTATACTGTGCATATATTTTTGTTGTTTTAGCCAAAAGTCAGTAGCTTTTTTTGTTTATTTCTTAATTTTCATATCTGTCGCCTACACTGTTTACCCTTTAAAATCGTCTGTTTCCCTGTTTTTGTCGTCCAAGCATCCTAGTAAGTATCAGTTTTTTGCATACGCCATTACTTCATGCTACTTGCCCTCCCTTATCTTCCCAGGACCCTTTCCTGCATCCTAGTTTTGTTCCTCAACAAACCTGTTTTCGCTTTTTTCCCTCAACCTGTTTCGCATACCTGTAACTATTTACGACTCGCTGTCGTTTTTCCCGGTATTTTCCACTGTTTCTTTCCCGACCCCACATCCTAGCCAGACTCCGCGTCTTACACCTATATTTTTGATATTTTGCCCTCCCTAAATTTTCATTAACCCATGTTTTCCCCGGACTACATCCTATTTTTGTTCCTCAACAAAGTGGAAGAGATTTCTCTTCCACTACCTGTACACACTTACGTTTCTCATGTACTACAGAATATTGTTGGCACAATAAAGACCTCGCTTCCCAAAACCGAAAAATAAATAGTATTTTTAGCGGAATGTAATGAAGCTAAAATAGTAATTTTAATTTAAAATGATTCTTTGTTGTTTTTTGCCACGTTTTTTGACGTTATCATTTGTGATAGGTTTTCAATTATAAGTAATTTTTATTTTTAAAAAAATTACCGAATAACCGGGGAGAAAACAATATTCAGAGGTAATTCAGAGATTTTCTTCGGTTTTGAAAAAAAAACACATACTGTTAAGATGCTCACTAACGGCTAATGAAATGAAAAATGGAAGCGTCCACCGATTACGAATAGAAACATGCAATAAACGGTGAAATGGATGAGTTGGATGCAGTAATAAATTGTATATTTTTTCAGATACCGATTTATTTGCGTGGAGTGACGACACAATACTTAGTATCTGCTGAGTGTATTCAGCTGTCAACGTATGATTTCTCTAATACACGGTGGGAAGCTATCAATGTTTATTAGATGAGCTCGTAGGAAATCGCCTGCTTCCAAGATAACTTTTGTCTTGAAATTGTTTAAACAATAAATCGATTGATATTTATAACTTCAAAAACTCTTGAATGGTAATAATCTTACTAATTGATTTATCTTGTGGAATTTTGAAATCTCATTTATTTTTATTTTCTATTCAGAAATTATAAATGGCCGATGATGATCCCCAAACATTCGACGACAATAAAGAAGGTCTCAGTCTTCTGAATTACGAAACTGATGTTCTTTCGAAAACTCTTCCAGCAAGTGTATTATTCGTTGTGGCAAAGTAACCTCGAATTAAAAAAAAGTATAATTTCCATAAAATTTTCAGTGGCCTAGGAATCGAACGATTATTTTTAGAACATTTGATTCTTTTCTCTGATCGTCGTCTTCTAGCACTTGTCCTGAATACAAATCAACACGATGAAAACTTTTTCATCAAAAAATTAAAAGAACAAAATGTAGAATGTGAGC
Organism: Caenorhabditis virilis; assembly: GCA_964036255.1. Taxonomy (NCBI): domain Eukaryota; kingdom Metazoa; phylum Nematoda; class Chromadorea; order Rhabditida; family Rhabditidae; genus Caenorhabditis; species Caenorhabditis virilis. The sequence continues at coordinate 6,851,398 of OZ038416.1, forward strand.
CGAAGCTAATAAATTCAGAAGTTAGCGTCAAAGATCGCCAATCGATATATCTTGAAGGAGGAGTTCAGTTTTGTTCAAGTAGAGTTGTGCTCGTTGACTTGTTACAAAATCGAATACCTGTTAATCGAATCGCCGCAATTTTTGTATATCGAGCTCATCAGTGAGTGTTGAAAAATTATAATTGTTACAAAATAAAATGGATTCAGAACCTTAACATCTTTCCAAGATTCATTCATTTTACGACTTTATCGCGAAAAAAAGCCAGATGGAATGGTAAAAGCGTTCACAGATACACCTAGCCCTATTTCTTCATTGGGACAACTTCAAAGACTTGTCGATCGTCTTTATGTTCGTCATGTTGAACTTTTGCCCAGGTTTTCACAAGCTATCGAATCAGAATTGAGCAATTATAAGGTTTGCACAAATTATTGATTGAAAGTTATCCGAAACTCTTTAAAATTTTAAAGAAAAACCTAATTTATCTGGAATTAAAAAAAAAATTACTTTTTAGTAATTTAATAAAATAAAATATTTATCAGCCTTTCTAGAAATGTAAATTTAAATGAAAACTCATAATTTTCAGAAAATCTCAAAATTTCAGCTTAAATCTGCAGTATTTTCGGTCGATGTCCCAAGTTCTTTGAGAAGAATTCATAGATGTTTGGTTGATTTTATCAAAGTTTGCGTTCGAGATTTGAGAGCCTGTTCAGTCCGGAAAACAGGCTTTTATTATCATGAGAAAATTCCTTTTAAAAAATAAAGTTTTTTGAAAGAATAATGAACAAAATGAAGAAATGATTCATGTGCCGTGGGCCACAACTCAGCTAGAATCGAGGCTCAAAGGAAGAAGGTAAATAAGAGAATAACAAAAATTTATCAGCAACTTATTATTTAAAGAGGCTTGATCACTGAAAAACAACAACGTCTTCTAAACAACACCGAATCACTTAGAGAGATTCTTCAAATGTCTGAAAATCTAGACGCTCCTACAGTACTCTCAAGACTGCATGCTCTGAAAAATGACAGAACTGTTCTGGAGGAACACTCGGGTTGGCTCATCTCGCCGAGTTTCAATAGAATCCTCGAAGATTTACAATGTTTGTGTGGAATTGTGAATGGAAAAGGAGATTTGAAAAAGTTTGCAGGTTGGATATTTAAAAAAAGCTTTGAAAAATAAAATACGGTGTTTTTTCTAGAGCCCGCCATATGGAGTGTTCTATCAGAAGTTTTGAAGGAAATTAAAAGCATACAACTTCAGAAAAAGGACTATGAAGATGAATGTAAGAGTAGAGTTGATTTTTTAAAGATTACCTCACAGTTTTAAATTTTTTTAGTACCTACCGTTCTCATCATGACCAGTTCCGAAGATATATTACGACAAGTAGCAGATGTGGTTCGTTACGGAATCAAAAAATCCAAATGGATGGCCTGGAGACAATTAAACTACAAAACTAGTCAAGATTGCCCAGAAGACGAACCATTCTGGCCGACCGATTGTGTTTATCAATTTACCCGTTCACAGCTAGAAAATGAGCCAAAAAATGAGCTGATCACAAATTTGCAAAAAGATCAGAAGTTGCTCGAGCCGCGCAAAAAAGGAGGAAAGCTGCTGAAGAGCTGACTGCTGGAACGTCAGATTCGAGAATTCAGACAAGTATCGTTCAGTTTGGAATTTTGCAGTATAAGAAGCGAAGATCAGAGGTTTGACATGTTTTTTTTTCAAAAATTTTATTTGTTTTTATTAAAAACAGAAGATAGTTTATTCAATTCAAAATGACTGAAAAAGAAAAAGGAGAGAATAAAAATGCATCTAACAGATAATCGAAAGATAAAGAACAATTACTTCGGCAATTGGGTGAAAAACTCAATTTGCATATCACTGTCCGAAGGTAATCCAGCAAGAGCGGAAACCAATTTTGTCAATGTTGAAAATTGACGCATGAATACATTCGAGACTGGTGTTCCTTCTGGAACCACTGGCGCTTTCAGCAAAAGGGAAAGGATTGAGAGCACCTGAAAAACCCAGATTTTAGACAAAATAAAACTGGAAGGAACGCATATTTCTTACCGAATGGAATGGTTTGTATTCATCCCCAACTTTATAAGTGACACGACTCGCAAGTTCCGTCAAAATAGCCAAATCATAAATCAATGGTGAAGCAAGAAGAGAGTCTTCGCATGTGTTATGAACAACGAATGTTTGTTTTCCGCCCATGAAAATGCTGATAAATCAATCGATATTTTGAAGTGAAATGAAATGAGAAAGTTAAATACCTGCAAATGTATTCATCCATTGCTCTTTTAGAATCAGCCACATATGGAACATATTTGATAACAACACAATGGATTCTTGGCATCGGGGAATAGAATTTGATTCGATCTTACCATGTCATCGACGACAGAAGATTTTGAGATTTCCTAAAGTTCGGTTGGCTTGTTGTTTTCTAAGCAATTAGAATTTACCTTTGATCTAAATTGTCTTGCTTCACTCAAGTTCTTTCCATCATTGTTTCCTAAATGATTGTATGAAACAATACACTCGGGCTTCAATCCACTGCTAACCAAGAAATCAACAAAAGCCGACTTGAACTTTGTCTGCCCTGACTTGAAATCGTCTCCACCGATAAAAACATTATGTCTCTGCGCCAATTCGACGACCCCAGGAACAAGAGTGTTTTGTGGAGATCCGTTGATGTAATGGGCGCCTTCAAGAATCGATGCAACTGCGAAAATGTTGGATGGTGAGACTTCATCTTCGTTTCGTTGGATTGATGCCAAAAGATCGTCGGCGGTTGTGTTCAATCCGTCGCGTACGTCAGTGTATCTTTCGGTATTCGCTGTCCAGAGAACAATAACGCAATCTGAAAATTTGATTATGTTTTCAAAAAAAACTCTATTTATATAAACTAACCCAATTGGTGTTTCTCCTTGTAGTTTCGAATATCCTTTCTAATATGTTCTAAATGCGTATTTTTATCATTTCCATCAATAACATTATTCGCACGATCTCCTTGATTTGCAGCAATAAAATCAGGATAATAAATCGATGGAAGTGGAACAATTGGCTCCAAAAATGGACGAAGCTTCTCTTGAAGTTCAGGCTCGAAAACTTTGGCACGACCCATCGCTTGATATATATTTGAGTTGTTGATATCCCATCCACTGATAATCAAATCATTTGGCGACAAAATCGGGACGATATCCTTGAAAGGAACGAAGATTTGCTCATTACCATCGAATCCCATATGAACAGTCGCTGTTTGAGTGATCGATCCGAAATAATTTGCCTTGTTCAGTCCGTCTTTAGTTCTCCATGTCATGCCGTATTGATTGGCGAACACTGAACCAACAGCAGTCGAACCATTGTTTCCACCCAATCCGACGAGAAGAAGTCCGGTTTTGCGGGGTTTCAACTGGGTACGGAAGTTGTATTCGTGCCATAGGTGGGATACCGCGGATTTAGCCTAGTATTGTCAAGATAAAAATTCCTGGCCGCTCGTTTTGCGGAGTGTCGTTGGGAATTTCCTCGCAGCGCGACCGCAACGCGCAACACCAACTGAGAAATTTGAATTTGAGCGCGTTGCGGTCGCGCTGCGAGTAAATTCCCAACGACACTCCGCACAACGAGCGGCCAGAAATTTTTATCTTGACAATAACAAGTTTAACTTTTTTTTCACTTGACAAGGTGTAACGACCTTAACTTTTTTAATGAGCATCCAAAAATAGACGTTTGCCTTGACGCACTTTCGGATATTCGTTTTTTAAAGTGTTTTTTCAGCGTTTTTGATGCTTTTTACGGTTTGTAGTCGCCTTAACTTAAAAAAAAATTTTTTTGTAATGAGCTTAACTTTGAGATTTCGAAATGACCTAATCCCACCTATGATTCGTGCTCGATTGGAGTGATATGAAGACCGTCGGCACGAGAATCGAAATGATTCTTACGGTAGACGTAGCGAGATTCGAGAGTTGTGTTGTCTTCGGAAAGTTTCACGTTTGGAGAGTTGACAATGAGCTGAACGAAAAATAGTTTTTTTAGAAAATCAAAATAATTGAAAACTCACTCTCTTTGAAATTCCATTCCCACTCATTTTGTTGCAATTCCTTTTGTCTTAAAATTACCTGAAAATAAAGATTTAATCAACCATATTAAAATGGAAAATAAATAAATGCACATAAAAAAACGAAGAGAGCTCTCCTGAAACACACAAATGTCAACTAATGAGCTTCACTCTCCACTCTTCTATTCCTATTCTGATAAGGCCACGCCCCCTCTAGACGGAAAGCTCTTGCACAAAAAAAACATTTCAGACGAATGCACAAGAGAGCTCAAAAATTGAGCAAGAGGTGAAAAGGGAAATTGTCAATGAAGATTTAGAGGATTTGAAGACGATTGGGGAGATTGAAAATGTGAGGAGGAAAAGGAACGAAATATATAATTAACTTGAAAATTTCAGACGGATTTGATAATTTGCGCGGTTCCGGAATGGGAAAGATATACGATGATTAGATTGCTGGAGCAGAAGAAACCGGTTGCAATTGTACTTTACACAATGTCACTTCAAAATTTGAGGCAAATTGAGGTTTTTAACCAAACAATTAAATGTTAAAACAAAATATTTTGCAGATTTATAGAGCGTGCCACCCGAATCGTCATTTACAAGTCTATTGTCTACAGTACACTGAATCTACGGAAGAGAGCCGATACTTGGAGTCGATTAATCGAGAAACGTTGGCTTTTGAATCACTTATTCGAGAACAGGGGGTTAGTTAAGATTCAAGAAGTATTTATCATCTGAAAGAAGAATAAGTCAAATTTTAGGCACTAATGATTGCACGAGAATTCACTTAAAGATACACAATAGTCGGATCGGCAACCGGCCGCCGAAGAATAGATGGCGGAATAATCGGAGAAATTGAATATATACCAGAGTTTGAATTGAACAAAAAATTATCTGACTTAAAAAAAATCTTTTCTTTGATTGATTTGTTGAATAAATGGTTTTTTTTTGAAATCCGGGATTTGGAAAAAATAAACTATAATCTCGCGTTATGATTGGATTTGTGTTTCGAGAATCCTTGGATCTGTTGGAAGAGAAAAAGAAAAAATAAAAATGAGTTAATTTTTAGTTTTTCTTTTTCACAAGGGAAGTATACGAGCTGTAAGTTCCTGTTTTTAAAAATCAAATACACAATTCCGGTCGAATGTAACGAATGAAAATTGTTGGGCAAGTAAAAAAAAAACACTCGAAAACTACAATTTTCATTAATTTTATACACTTTTGTGCTCTCAAAGGGATTCTGTTGTTACACAAAAGTCGGTTTAAATGCGTTAACATTTTCGAAAAACAGTTTATTTTATTTTTTTTCTAAATTTATAGCATTTAGACACATTTTGGCTTGCAAAACGAAGAAAAAATGAAGAAAAAACACCAATGAAATAACTTACGGTTGTCGATTTTTTAAAGGCGCACTGCGCAATAATTTCGAGCAGTCTCGCAACGATATTGCAATGGCGACCGTACTACAAGACGGGCGGTCGAAATTTTTAAGATTTCTTTTTTTTTTTCTTTTTTTTTTGTAAAACTAGCAATTTTTGCGTTTTTTGCTGATTTTTTTGGCACTTGTTGTTCAATTGCGAGTTTTTCATGTTTAGAACTGTGAAAAGTGCTGGGACACTCTAAAAAATCAGTTTTTTGTTCATTTTTCCCGAGTTTAAATATTAAATTGTTTCTTAAGCTTTTTTAAAACTTTTAAATCTTATATAGTTGTCGTTTATTTATTTTTTATAGCTATTGGCGTAATTATGGATCAGAAGATTATTGAATTGGAAAAAGAATGCCGTCAAATTTTACTTGGGTATAAAACTCTAGATGCTTTATGTCAAGCCGTTTCCAAATTCTCTTCAAACATTCGCCAATTGATGGATGATGTTGAAACATTGGTATGCGTCTATTTTTTTCTTTTTAATGTTTAAATTTTTTCAGCCGTTGCCCATCAATTTGAAAAGCGCCGAATTGCTGAGAATGTTGGCTGTGCAAGCAAACAAATTGTTAGTTAGTTTGGAGGAGGTTGAGAAGAGTAAGAAATACGTGTTTGTGATTGGGCCAAGAACCAAAAATCCCCTTGACCGCATAATTACTTTTTCTCGCGGAGCGAATGTATGTCGTTTTAAATAGAATTTAAATAGATTAATTGATTTTTTTGCAGCATCTCTCTCATCCGAACATGGGCCGTAATTAGCTCATCCGAACATGGGCCACAATCTGTTGAAAATAAATATGTTCTGTAAATTTCCTAAAATTTTTCATTCTTGATTGAAATGCTTCGTTCCATTTTATGTTATTTATGTTATAAACCCAGCGAGCAATTCTTCTATTTAAACTCAAAACGCTACATCTTTATTCTCGTTTTTGATTCATGCTCATGGTTAATGTTTAAAGATATCAAATAAAGTTGGAAGGAAAGCACCAGTTGTTATGAATAAGTTTGATGCTGAAAAGTGTGCTCAAGCCATCAAAGGCCTTAAAGTCTACTCAAGTTATACTGGAAAAATCAGGAACTTGCTAATTGAAGGAATTCATCATGAAGGCGCCGATAGAGCAAGATTTAAAACACCAGAGATGAGGAAAGTAACAGTTGCCGATCACTTTTTCGAAAAGTGCAAAGTAAAGTTGCAGTGAGTAATTGTTACTTTTTTAAAAAAATATTAAGTTAACATTGCAGATTTCCACAATTTAATTTGCTCATATGCAAGAACCGTGGCAACAAGAATTATTACCCGATGGAAGTTTTGACGGTTCGTCCAAATCAACGCGTAACAATTGCTCAAAACGTCAGTGATGGAGCTCGCGAAACCAAGGAATGTGCAGTCTTACCGAATGTCTGTCAAGACTTGATTGTCAAAGGAATAAGTGCAGTTGGTTTGTTCGATGACAATGACGAGCTCTTAAAAGATTTGGGAGATTTGGAAAAATTGGCGGGAAATTTCCCGGATTTCCCGGTACCATGACGGGAAATTTCCCTTCCCGAAAATTTCCAGAAAAGTTTCGGGAAATTTTTTTAATAGAAAAAATAGAAAAACATCAAGAAAATAAAAAATTCGAGAAGATCAAACTACAACAATAAACGGAACTTTACTAAAATTTATTAATATGTCTTTCAAAGTCTCAAATAAGAAAACTTAACATTTTTCTTTTTATTAGCTCATTTATGCGATTCTGAAAAATGTTTGTTTTATTCAAAATCATGCGTTGATTCTTGTTTTATCCTTTAGTTTTTATCGTTGGATGTTTATTAACTCTGAAAACCTAGGAAAATCGATAAAATCAGGATAAAACCAGTATTTGTAGTCAATTTCCCGGAATTTCCCGAAAAATTTCCCGAAGGGTCTTTCCCGCCCATCCCTGATGTCTATCAAGAGTCAGTCGTTGTCAGAGGACAAATTCTTGCTGGAACCAGACTCAAATTCAAAACTCAAAACGCTACATCTTAAAACGGATGCTTGCGAATGACAGTCGGATTTCAAACTCTTGCCAAGGCACGAAAAGTATGGGCGATCTATGCTGTTTGCGGTCCACGCTCAAAGATGGATCTCCGCTCTTTGACGTAAGATTTTTAAAAAATTACTATACACGTTTTAAAAATTTCAAACAATTTGCTGAGTTGTTTCTCAAACAGGCTAATTTCAAAGGTTTGCGCTTGCCGGCTCCGGGAAAAATTGAAGTGCTTACTCGAGATATTATATCCACTAAACTTGAAAGAGCCGCTGCATGTGGATGTGAATTCATTTTCTTCGTCACGGAGTATAATATCAAAGATCTTCATGGTGCTTTTGTTCAAAGAAATTGCAAATAACGAAATTGCACGTTTCAGATCTTATCAAGTACAAGGAAAGAGAGCACCAAATGATCATCCAGGACAGTAGAATGAATACCATTGCAAAAATCGTGTTCGACAGAAAAATGCTCTCCTTGGATAACATTTTGGCAAAAACTAATGTTAAACTTGGCGGAGTGAATTTCATGATCGAGGATTCCAAGTAGACTACAATGTTCTGTTTATTAGAATATTTTGTCGTTTAGGTTCTCCAATGAAGATAAACTCACCATAGGTGTTGGCCAATCGATGCCTGTAGGAGCAGGTGCAGTTTGTGGAAACACCGTCGTCAATATGGTTTCTATTGATTATTCTTCGAATGCTTACAGCGTGAACAATTTTGCCGGTGATTTTGCATTCTCGCCATCTGGCTGCGAAGTTTGTTTCATTTATTGCCCTCATAAAACTTTTGTATCACGCAATAGAGCTTTGATCTTTCCAGAAAATCTAATTCTCTTACACATTCGTGCAATTTTTACCTGCAAGCGACTGCGCTGCTGATTTTCAGTTGAAAATGGATGATACAAAATTTTTAACGTGACAATATGAAGCAAATTATTCATTCCTTTTTTTAGACAATCATTGCGATTGAAGAAATCGTACGTGACACGATCAAGGTTTACAGAGTTTCGTAAGAAGGAAGGCCCAAAACGCATTGTCATCTACCGTAGTGGCGCTACCGAAGGCGCATTTGGAGACATTTTGGCACACGAAATTCCACTTGCTCGCTCTGCAATGGCAGACAATGAATGCACAGCAAAGTTGATCTACATTGTTGTCACAAAGAAACATAACTTCAGATTCTCCAGATTGGCGGTACCGTATATGGCCTCTATTATATTTCACATAACTTTATTTAAGGAAGACAACACTTCTGATCGTGTTGGGTCGAGCAACAAATCGACTGGAGGCAGATATAAAAGCGTCTGAAGCCAACATCCCACCAGGTGTTATGATTGACCAGGAAGTTGCACATCCGTCATTCAAACAGTTCTTCCTCAACTCGCATAAAAAAATGAAATATGATTTCAGCGTGAAACTGTTCAAGCAGCCACTCTCATAGGTGGGATTCCGCGGATTTAGCCTAGTAACGAGTTTAACTTTTTTTTTTCACTTGACAAGGTGTAACGACCTTAACTTTTTTAATGAGTATCCAAAAATAGACGTTTGCCTTGACGCACTTTTGGATATTCGGTTTTTAAGTGTTTTTTCAGCGTTTTTGATGCTTTTTACGGTTTGTAGTCGCCTTAACTTAAAAAAAATTTTTTTTGTAACAAGCTTAACTTTGAGATTTCAAAATGACCTAATCCCACCTATGGCCACTCTTGCTCAACTTCCGTCAGGATTCTCATCGCTTCCAGCTGGAGCACGCGAATATAATTTGGCATTGGCGAAACTTCCAAATGAGGATTACGCACCATTTGCTCTTTCAGAATTTGAAGCTCTTATGTTCTCTGTTCCTTCTGTTGAGATTAACAACGAATACAAAGTTTCAACTTCTGAATATGTTCAAGTAAGACTTCAATTCTCAATATAAGAATGTTTTATTTAATAACGAGTTTTAGGTTATTGTGGAATCTGGAAGTAGCAAGCTCGACGTTGCCAAAGAATTGATCAAAGAAGGCTGTGCACTTGTTGACCAACGTCGTGAGTTCAGACTTCAGGCACTTGTTTCGGAATATCAAACAGCGGAGAAAGCAGCTCGCGTTGGCCGAAAGAATATCTGGGAGTTTGGAGATTTTACCGGAAATGAGATTTAAACTTTTTAAGCACTTTGTTTTTAGTAATATTTATAAAATGTAGCTATTTATACAAATTTTTGCACCCCCCCCCCCCCATATTTGCCAAGATGTTTGTTTCATTCGTTTATAATTTTTAATTTATTGCTTGTTCACAGTAACTGTGATTGATTTGTTTTATACGATTTGTACTTTATCTTCTTCCTACATTCTCTAGACATTCAAAAAATCGGGACTGTTCCAAGTACATATTCATAAACGGTAGAATTCTTATTCGGTGTTGAAAATAGTAATTTATTTATAATTTTCCTGTCTGAATAAATTATGCGTGCTCCTCAAGTTTATGTTTACTGTGGCTTGTTCGAAAAGGTTGTTTTAGGTACAAATCCGAAAAATATTTCAACTATTAACACATAGTTAGAAAAAGTTCTTATTATAATGTGTCAGATGAGTACAACTGGACATCGTGCAGGAGTTTTCAAAAAGCCTGCAAAAACGCATAAGTCATGGAAAGGAAAAAGGACAAAAGGAGAAATCAACGCAGATAATAGAGGTAAAAAGAAAGTGGTTATGGATTTTTGAGAAATTTGTGCGCAAACATTTATTGAGATGATTTTCAAGCATTACAACTGTTTTGATGTATTCAAAGTGAAAATTTAATACTTAAGACGTGTTGGTTTTGCTTTTTCAGAACTAGTCTTTCTAATTATTGAACTGCTTGAGTTTGAAAGTGAAATTATGCAACACCTGAAATTGTTCTAATAATAAAAAATTAATTAATTAAAATTGAAACATGAGAACTTGATCTTTATTCTTAAAGGCACCGTGACACTCAATTTTAAAGTTCCTATTTTTTAGGCCGCGAAAGCGTTCGTGAACTCACCCGCTCTGCAAACTCTCATCGATCGCAATCAAAACAAGTCCGACGCAATCAATTGAAACAAGCGAGGGACGCAAAAATGGCCGAAGCGATCGAAAGACGAAGAACATCAAATGCTCCCGTACTAGTGACTGTGATCTCATTGGGACAAGGTTGGGACTAGGAAGGAGGAGTTTCAAGGAAGGAGTAGATTGGGACAAGGACCGGAAGAATTCTTGAGCAAACTGCAAAGCTGTGACGAGACGATTATAAGGACTGAATCCGCTTCTTCTACTCATTTTGCGTGAGTTATTTTTATTCTTACTTAAAAGGTTTTATAACTGTATTTTTCAGTGTATCACGCTTCAAATCGAGAATTTCGTTTTTAACTCCAGAAAAAGAAAAATTAGATGATGTTTTGGATTCGGTTAGAGCGACGGATATTATTTGCTTTTTGTGGCCAATGAACGCAGAATTATCTGAATGGGATGAACAATTATTGACTATTATTAAAGCCAATGGAATGCCAACAATTGTGAATGTTGTGCCGGGATTAGGCGGAATTTCGAATATTAAGAAGAAGGAAGATGTTAGGAAAAGTATCGAAGGAATTATTGCTAATTGGTTGGTTTTTAATAATAATTTGTTTTAAAAAATATATAAATTTAAAGGAGTGTTTGTTGTGCTGGTGTTCATGCGGCTGATTCTACTAGTGATTTGCTACAACTTCTTCGAACATTCAATGAGACGAAAAAGAAACCGTTGATTCTTCAAGCTAGACATTCCTACATGGTTGCTGAAAATTTGGAAGTTGTAGATCAGAATGTAGTTTTTCTTGAAATATTTCGTTTTATTTTGTTTCTTTTCCAGGAAACAAACTGCACATTGATCGCACAAGGTTACCTTCGTGGCCCTGAATGGAACGCCAATCACTTGATTCATATTCCTGGATTTGGTGATTTTCAAATCGATCGAATTGATTCTGCGACCGATCCTCATTCACTCAAAGTACGGGTTTCTTCTTAAAATCTCCATGTGCAGAAACAGTAATTTCAGAGCTCTGGAAAACCACACGAAGTGCAAGTTATCGCAGCACACGATGAAAAACGGATTCCACTTGAATTTGAAACTGTGCCGAATGAGATGGAAGGAGAACAAACGTGGCCGACGCAAGAAGAAATTGAAGATGCTGATAGAGAATTAAGAAAAGTTCCAAAGGGAACGTCTTCTTATCAAGCTGCTTGGATTTTGGAAGATGAGGAAGATGAAGATGAAGAGGATGAGGATGATGATGATGACATGGAGGATGATGAAGAGGACGATGATGATGTATGTTTTTTCAAATTAGAAAATTATCTAGAAATTGTAAATTGGAATTTTTTAAATTAGAGAAAATACTTTTAGAACGCCGAGGATGAAAACACAGAGATTGATGACCAAAATGGCATGGATATCCAATCTGAAGCTGGTGAAACAACAGCTAGTGAAATGATCGATTTTGTAGATGAAGATATTAACATCGATGAAGTTGAAAAGTACAGAAAACAAAGAGAAGATGCCCAATGGCCGGATGAAGTTGATACACCGTTGGACATTCCAGCTCGTGTTCGATTCCAAAGGTATCGTGGACTCAAAAGTTTCCGAACTTCAGCTTGGGATCCGAAGGAGAACCTTCCAATCGATTATGCGAGAATTTTCCAATTTGCTAATTATAAGAAGACTAAAAAGACGGTTATGTCGAAAATTGGAGGAAGTGATTTGGAGAGTGGTGATGCAGTAGCTAGTAAGAAGCATAATGGAGCTTTTGCAAGTGTTTATATTTCAAATGTTCCGATTCAAGTGATAGGTAGAATTTATTTTATTGGAAGTTAATATTCATAGAAAATTGGTTCCAGAAGCTTTGAAAACAATCAAAAGTCTCGTTTTGTTCCAACCATTGGCACATGAGCACAAAATGTCCGTTTTGAACATGGTTCTGAAAAAGCATGTTTCGTGTGCTGTACCGATCGAATCGGATCAGAAATTCATTTTCTATGCCGGTTTCCGTCAATTCGAAGCGGATGCGATTCTATCAGCCAACTCACCAGGAGATAAGTTTAAAATGGAGAGATTCATGCCATCGGATCGATCATTTGTGGCCACTGTTTATGCTCCAATTACTTTCAATCCTGCCACTGTTTTGTGTTTCCGAAAAGATGATAAGGGAAGACAGGTATGTTTTTGAAGTTTTGATGTCAGTTTTCAAAAAAAAAGTATATTCCAGGAACTTGTTGCTACTGGATCAGTTCTTGACAGTAACCCAGACAGAATTGTTCTGAAACGGACTGTTTTGTCGGGTCATCCATTCAAAATTAATAAACGAGCAGTTGTTGTGAGATATATGTTTTTCAATAGAGGTTTGTGATATTCTCGCGACATTTAAAATTAATGACATATTTCTCCAGACGATATTGAATGGTTCAAACCTGTTGAGTTGTATACACCAAGTGGTCGTCGTGGTCATATTCGTGAATCAGTCGGAACACACGGGCACATGAAATGTCGCTTCGATCAGCAATTGAATGCTCAAGATTCGGTGCTGATGAATTTGTACAAGAGAATTTTCCCCAAATGGGATTATACCCCATATGTGAGTATTGTTTACAAATTTTCACGATTTTCATTTTCAAAACTTGTTCCAGGTTCGTCACTTGAACGCCTCCCGATATGTCGAACGGTCAAAACCGACCCACATTAGTCTTGTCGCAGAGAACGAGGCCATGGAAGAATAGTTGAGTTTTTTTTTTCTGTTTATTGCTTGTTAACGTTTTTTTTTCTTTGTTAAACTCATGTTGTTTGTTCTTACTGTTGACTGTTATAAACACTTATCTAAAGGCCGAAAATTTACATCAATATAATTATTCAAGAAAATTTCAATACATGAAAAAAAAACTCAGTTATGCAATTAAAAAGACAGAAAGTAATATATTTACAGTTAAGATCTAGAAATCTAAAACTCGTATCTATCAAAGAAAAGAAAACCGAGACATAAATGAAAGTAGATTAAATCATTTCAACTTTGGTAGTAATGCGAATCCTCAATATGATTCAACAATGAATTGTTCGAATTAGGCACCCACTGTCGAACTCTCTGCCATTCCTGTTCCGCATAATCCGCCTGCAGGAATTCGAAACGTTTCATTGACAACTGTAGCGGTTTTCCACGTCTCAAATTCCGATCTTCTTCACCATATGCATCCAAATAGATCGACCCCCAAATGGCGGATTGGCGAGCACGAGTTATAATGATGAGTGACGATTTGAGCGAAAGGAACACTCCACTTGATGAGCAACATTCTTCGGCGTGCTGAAAATCAATTTGTTGACTTTTTTCAAAACGAAACATGAAAATAAGTGGCATAATGCCTTTAAGAAAAGTAAAACTCCGTACCGCCTCAATTTCCGGAGCAACATGTACCGAACCACCAACTGTTCGGATATTCGAGCCGCAACAATCATTCAAACAAACTAATTTCGAGCAGAACAAGCATACCAATGGATGTGGTGGGATCTGGAAAATATATATCTTGTTTCTTTTCTCATTAAAAAACCCCCAAACCTTGTTACAATTTTCACATTCTCTATGATAATATCGGTTGAAAATAAGATCATAGTCTGACGGAAGTGTCAAGATTCTTCGTGGTTTCCAGGTTAATGGCTCTCGGAAATCGTTCTGAAATAAATAAATACAAAATATTTAAAAATAAATACATTTTGACAATTGGTATTCCAACCGGAACGTTTCTTTTTATTTGGTTTGAAAAAATTCCTATTTGCCGACAGACACATTCACAGATGATTCACTTTTTTTTTGAAAATTTTACTTTCGCTGCTTTTTTATTACTAAAACTTCAAAAAAAGTTTATTTTAAAAACCAAAACTTCTGAAATATACTCCTCTGAAATTTAAGACTCTCAGAATTTCAAAAACATCGAATTTTAATTGTTTTTATATTCCCAGAATATATAGAAAATTTCCTACATTTTGAGCCAGAAATCATGAAAATCTTAGCACAATGACAAAAGTTATGAATTTTTAAAGTTTAGGTCTGAAAACAAAAACCTCCCAATGCCATAATCATCCCAAAATAAACCATTTAGGTATTCTCAATCTCCCATTTTGCACCCTCGAACCAATGATTCCAATCTGGCTGATCGTCGAAGGTTGCCTTTTCATAATCTCCGCAACATTTCGCATTTATTTCCTAATTCCAATCCCAAAACGATCTCAAAATCGTCGAAGGCAACGTAAACTAGGCGCTAGTCTGTTATGCAAAGGCCTGGAAATCCTATTCTTCCTTGCCAACATTGTTTGGCTAATTCTCGGATGCGTATGGACTTTTGGATCCCGATCTTATGTGCATTTCAATGAGGGAATGTTTGAGCAACATTATTGCGATCCTCTGGTTTACTGGAGCGCTTTTATAGCATGCACTGTTTTCCTGGTAAGAAAGCAATGCGATATTTAATGGAACAAATATAAAAATTTCCTTTTCAGATATTCCACTGTTCCCTTATCATTTTTCTCATTTGCGTACTTGTCATCGGATCTTTTAAAGAAGTCTCAAATGAAGACCAAGAATTAGATTGAACAATTAAAAAAAACATATTTCTGATGAAAAATACGAAATAAATTATTTCATTTTGTTTATACTTAAAAAAAAGACCTATTATAACCTGACTGATGTAAACATGGTCCTCTTTAGGTAGATGGGATGGAAATTCGACAGAAGCGTGGAAAACACATCAAAAAGTCCAAATTTAGGAAAATTAAGCATTAAGACGTATTTTGACGAGGAAAACTGATCATTCTCGTGAAAAAAATCGAAATTTCTCTATAGAGCGCGTTTTATCTCTTGTATTCACATTGAACTATTTTAATACATTGTTCCGAACCAGGGGTGCCGCCGAAAAAGTTTTTGGCCGAAAAAAAATAAATTTTTTCGTCGGCCAGTAAAAAATGCCGAAAAAAAATAAATTTTTTCGTCAGCCAGGAAAAAATGACGAAAAAAAATAAAATTTTTTTTCGTTTTATTGGAAAAATACCGAAAAATTTTTTTTTCGGCGTTCCAAGTGATTAATGAATCATATTTCATCAGAAAAAAACCGATTTTAAGGTTTTCTACCTTCATTCAGTTAAAAATTAGTAAAATAGTTGGAAATTGATGTTAAAAAAATGGTATATTCAAGTTTAAAAATCTGTTTTCCGTAAGACGGAAACACCGAAAAAAATTGAGGATAGAAAACCGAAAAAAATAAAATAAAAATTTACGCGCTTCGCGCAACCCGAAATAAATAAAACTTTTTCGGCGTAAAACACCCGAAAATCACGAAAACCGAAAAAAAATCGAAAAAAAACGGCAACCCTGTTCCGAACTCAATAATGATAGAAAACTGACTTATGTTTGGAAAATTATCGGAAAATTGTCAATTTTCACTTTTTTGCGTTTATTCTTTCTTTCTGAGCATTATTTTCGAATGAACAAGCAATTAATGGCTTCTGAAATACTCAACGAACATCAATAAAGGTTCTAAGTGGCCGCAAGATAGGAAAATACTCCTCTACCAGTGTAAATTCAAATTAAATTTAAAAAATGATCAGATTTCCTTGTCAAAATACGTCTCAGTTAATTTTCATCATCGATACATTTGAAATCTATGACATTTGAAATTTCAACCATTTGAAGACAGGGATTCGTTTTAAAAAACTCAATTTTTGCGGGAAAGCGTTTTAAAGAGGATTTAATAAGCTCGCTCCATTAAACTGAGCGTCCTACTAATGAAAATTATAATTTTAAACGCTTTTTTACTTAGAAAAAGAGTCATCATCTTGTTAAAATCAAAAAATCAAAGGCAAATAATGTTTTTCGATTTTTAGCCCCCCCCCCCCCCCCACATTTTTTTTAGACAAAGCCTTGCAATTCTTATATTTTATAAATTTCATCAATCTTTGAACCAAAAAGCACTCACCGGAAATCGATTCATTTTCAACTTGAGTGGTGTATTATAATTGAAGTCAAGAAGCCATTTCTCCATTTTGTCAAGATTCAAAGACGTCAAATCGAAACCTGAAAATTCAATAAATATAAATTTCCTCAGAACCATTTCCAACGAATTGTGAAAAACTCACCGAAATTCAAAATTTTCCCCGCTTCTTCTACCCTTCTCGCTTCCAAACATTTCTGCAAAACGTCACCAGTTATAAAATCCAGATGAAAGAGGAGTTCAAGTGAGAACGCTAGAAACTCCTCAACATATTGGTTGAGACTTTCAACAAATTCTTTAATCGTTAATTCATCAAACAAGAGTTGTCCAAAGCTTTCGCGAACATCTGGCATTGTTATTAAAATCGATAAAACTGCCTGCGGAAGACATTCAAGAATCTGGAAGATTTTAAAATTTTTCGATAAATTTAGTTGTCTAAATCTTATTTTCTAGTTTGAAAAAAAAAACCAAAACTCACATTATTCAATTCCGGAAAAGCATTTGGAGTTTGTGAAATCGATTCCAAAGTTAAACATCCAAACCGGAACAATAATCGAATTGTTCCACGAACCGCTACCCATTGAATGAACATTTTGAGCATTTTCGATACGAGAACTTTAAAAATTTAAATTTAAAAGAAAAGGAAAATGATTTTAATGAGTTTAAACGCTGGGAAACAAGTCGTAATCTAATATTGAAGAAAGAACATTAGCTTTATAAGTAAAAGTACTTCTAGACTCTATTACCAAAAAATTTCCGGACTAATGCAAAAAACAGGTTGTTCTAGACATTTTGTGAAAAAATTCATTTTTTTAAAAGTTTTTCTTGTTATTCAATGTTTTTCTAATTTATATTTAAATTTTTCCCATTCATTTAAGCTCATTTTCCACTTGTTTTCTTTAATTTTCTTTTAAAAGCAATACTTACACAATTGATCCTCATTTGTGGTGTTGGCACTTTCACGAATAAATGAAACCACTCGCACAAACATAACTTTCGGATCAAATTTCAGCAGTGGAGCATCGCATTCGAAATTCATCGGAGGATAGTTCTGAAAAGTCGGATATTTCATGCAGAGAGCGATTTTAAAGAGAAGCTACAAAAAAAGCTTAAAACTCACATATGTACTCCAATCAATCGATTTCTCCTCCTCACTCGGACTCTCCAAAAACCGTCCCCATTTATCAGGAAACTGAGGTGGATACAATAAATCCTCGATCACACCTAGTGTTATTTTCCGATCCTCTGCCGTCGAGACAGCCACCGCCGATGCCAAAAGATGTCCCGTCGTCAGTCTACGTGTGTTTTTTCGTCGTTCACCAATCCCCATTTTTCGAAGAATCGTGTTTCGTTCAACATTTGCTCTGAAAGAAGTTGTTTTTTGAATATTATGTTTAAATACTCTTCCTACTTCGCCAAAGTTAACAAAACCGTCGACGGCGTCGCCGCCTCATCAAAATACTTCATTTCCGTAATATCCGAAGTTCTCCTCCGACTCCAAATAATCTCACTTAATGCTCCTCCGCTCCTCTCTCCAACTGCATACAATTTCGTTCGAGCTTCTCGATTTTCCGGTGAAATCTCCTCTTTAAACTCCACACATTTTTCCATGCATTTCTGTAGAGCACTAATATTCTTAATCTGCCCGATGCTTTTCGATTCATATCCATGATCCAGTTTCAGTGGAAGTATCCCATTTACAGTGAATCTACACATAGGACATCCAACTTCTCGACCTTCCACGTTTCGACCTCGCGTTTCATGCTGCAAAATATCATTTTCATCATCTGGATTACATTTTTTCGTCGTTACACTTACCAAAGACTGACGATACGCATTAAAACACTCAATATGTGCAAAATGTCCACAAGTTTTCAGATCCATTCCAGTTTTTGGCTCGAAGAAACTTACCGATGAATTCTGAACAAACAAAAACCGCTTTTCGTTTTTATTTTTTTGAAAACAAACCTTTCTCGAATCAAATCGAAGCTGTCTCGAACTTAAAAAGTATCTTCTCGTCTGAAACTGCACTGGTATTTCTCTCTCTTCAGTTTTCGCATGTTCCGAATCAATCGTCAGCAATTCTTTAATATTCTCCAATCTGCTGT
The DNA here is from genome assembly GCA_964036255.1 of Caenorhabditis virilis. Taxonomy (NCBI): domain Eukaryota; kingdom Metazoa; phylum Nematoda; class Chromadorea; order Rhabditida; family Rhabditidae; genus Caenorhabditis; species Caenorhabditis virilis. The sequence goes on from OZ038416.1 coordinate 6,870,002, forward strand.
CAATTTGCTCCTCGGCGATGAAGTTTGTAGACATCTTAATATAAATTCTATTAGATTTTTCTTAAATTAGATATATTTACCTTGCACAACATTCCAAATGGTTGTTTCAAAGTGTTCGGGCTTTCAGAATCACCGCAAATCGGGCAATCATACAAAACAACGTTCGGCTGTGCCGTACTTATTTCATCGAAATCCGCCTTTGTAATTTGCTCCTGTTCCATCATTTTCTCCATTATTTCTTTGTCCTTCTTTTTTCTTTGTTCCATTATGGATTGCATTCTGCAAAAAATGGGAAAATTCGAGGTTGAACTTTGTGAAATATGGAAATAATTTTTTTAAAAAGCAAATATTCAGTATTTCATTATTAAACGTCCAAAGGTTATATAGCTATATCACAATGCATTTTCAAAATAAAACAGCCCACCTTTTTCTTGCCAAATCCTTCGCCGTCGATGCCGTCAAATTCTTCAATTTTTCCTCTTGTTCCGCTACTTCCAATAACCTTTTCTGTTCATCCTCTTCCCGTTTGATTCGACATTGAACGGCTTCTCGACAACCCGACGAACTAAAAATCCAAAAAAAAAACAATTTCAAGAACTAAAACGAGAGTCAATTACACTTTCGCAAGAATCGTCAAAAATCTTGCATAATAAACTGTCGCCCCTCCATACACGCGTTTCGAATCAAATACGCCGTCAAGAATTTGTTTCAAAACAATGTGATAGTTTCCAATTTTTCTCGCTTCTTCTTCAAACTTTTCCAACATGAATGAACAGATTGTATGCGTTGTTTCCTTTTTATTTTCCTCACTGAAAGTAATCAATTTTTTCTCCTAAAACACATTGAAATCAGATGTTGAAGCAACTGTGACAACAAAATTCTTAAATTCTGTTGTAACGACCATTTCTAAATTCCGTCCAAACCTTCAGACATTTTTGAAACTTCAGAATTCCGTCTGAAACTCCGGAAAATTCCAGATTACACAATAATAACCGTGATTTTGCGATAGATTTTTAAAAATGGTTATTATAATCTTTAAATTTTAAAAGAAATGATATTTATGAATTTTCGTAACGTTCTCCAAAATTCCGAAACATATTCGAATTCGAAAGGAAACAATCGACACATCGAAACAAAGGATACGAGAAATTGTTGAAAAATAATCAATTAAAGGAGGGCTTTACGGAGATTATGAATGCGACTGGGAAGAAAATAGGCTTCATTCTCATTCCAAATCTGTTTTTAAAATTTTCTAAAACCACCTAGAAGCCGAGAAAACGCGCTTCAAAACAATGGACTAGAAAAAAGGGCCACCTGGCCGAACTTTTTCCTATGAGCTTTTTTCGTGGTTCGTTAATAAATAGTTATGCAGAATGCTTATAGTAGTCCTTCTTAATGTTTTTTCATCTTAATTTATGTTTTGTTTTTCATTTTTTTGGACTTTTCATGCCTGCGGACTAGTTTTCGCAGGTGGCCCTTTTTTCTAGGCCATTGTTTCGAGGAGCCTTTTCTCGGTTTCTAGGTGGTTTTAGAAAATTTTAAATACAGATTTGGAATGAGTCTGAAGCCTATTTTCATCCCAGGCGCATTCATAATCTCCGTAAAACCCTCCTTTAACAACAGACGCCAAGAATATCTGAAAATTACAATTTTTTAAAAATTGAACCAACCTCAACTTGAACGGAATGTGATAAGTTCGAATAATCCTCTCTTTGTCCTCCTCATCTCCATCAAACTTTCTGACGTAGCTGGAAACAATTCGTTTTTTCAAAAATAAATTACGAATGACTCTATCTACTCACTCGACTCCTAATGTCAACAAATACACCGCTTGTTGAATAGTAGTTAAATTCATTCCAACCTCTGAGCTATTTTCAAGATGTAAAGCTGTGATACAAGTGAGCATAAGTTTATCAGTGATCAAAATCGGGAAAATATTCAATATCTCTTCATGCCGAAGGTTCTGAAATATAAAATTATATTCGGGCCAAAAACTCCCTCAATCGGGGCAATAACCTTATCATAATCAATCAATAAAAACGGAATCCAAAAACTCGTCTCATTTTTCATCGAACCATCGCCACTCTCCACCTTCACCCTATCCTTATTCGCCAATTTTTGAAAAATCTGCGATAAACTCGTCGATCCATTCGCCCTCATCATACAAAACACCGGACAAATCTCATTCTCCCAAATCTCTGCTTTCAATTGATAAACACCTTGTTGCATGCTCGTCGTCGTCACATGATTCTCCGGGTCCATAAAATTGGCAATCTGCGCCAGAATCTCATCAAACATCCGATCGTTCACATCACTTCCACGACTTCCTTTATCCGGAATACAACCTCGAAGTCTCGAGTGTGGCATCTCATAAGTCGCCAAGCAGTTGATCATTTCAGCTCTATAATGCTCCTGAACACTGGCTCCGCAATTCACTCGAACTACCACCATTTCCGCGATCAATTTGAACAACCCATGGAACATCGGATCAATCCACTCTTTTCTCGTAATAATCGCCAATTTTTCTGCCAATTCTTTTTCAAACAATCTGCTTTGTTCTATCAATCCAGAAGGCATCGGTGTTTCTTCATCCTCCAAATGTTCACTTATCGCTTCTAACACCGATCGATATTGCGACATACTTCTTGAACTACTAGCATAATTTTCAGCTTTATAAGACACACTTTTGGCTGGAGAATTATTTTCCAACGAAATTTTCACCGTTTTCCCCACTTTCTCAGCACTGAACACGTTTTGTCCAAGTTCCGAATCATCATTCCCTTCGCCTCGATAATTGAAAATAGCTTGTTCGATGATTTCCGAATGCGATGGATAGTCCTCTTTGTTAAAATCACCACCTCCCACTTCAATTATCTCATCCAAATAGAAATTCGCCATCAAAGTATCAATCATCCAATTTTTCTCAACTTGTGAAGCACAGAATCTAATAAGATCCAAGTCCGGTGTTTGAAACGCGTTGTTAACACTCCATTGATTATAAATCGCCGATAAATATCGAGCTTCATTTCCATTTCTCGCCCACATTCCACAACCGATTTCTGCTCTAGCTGCCTGGAAAAATTGAGAACAATTAGGCACAAAAAATCTATTAAAAACCTGAATCCTCAACGGATGCAAAATCAATAACTGCATTTCTCTTACATCCTCCAAAATCGTATTCTTCAAGTGCTCCTGAAATCCAGGAATGTCGTGAAAATGACTCAACGCTGTTGAGATGTGCCTGAAAAATGTTCATTTTCTCAAATGTTTGACAAAAGTTGAATAGAAAACCTGTGCAATGGAATATGAAACGAAACGGTGAATGTCTGACACTGATTGAGAGTATCAATACCATATGATAAGCCACCTGGTAGCATTGCTTGAAACCAAGTCTGAAAACGTTCTATTGTCAAGATAAAAATTTCTGGCCGCTCATTTTGCGGAGTGTCGTTGGGAATTTTCTCGCAACGCGACCGCAACGCGCAAGACCAACTGAGAAATTTGAATTTGAGCGCGTTGCGGTCGCGCTGCGAGTAAATTCCCAACGACACTCCGCACAACGAGCGGCCAGAAATTATTATCCTGACAATATTTAAAAGGAATAAGCGTTTAAATTCAGAATTTTCTTTTTAATAAATTTCGAAAGAAAACAATTCCCAACAGAAGTGTGTTTTGGATCGTCATAACTTCCCAAAATCGAATCAAAGCATTAATTCAAAAATTTTCTGATCTCTCATTAATTTTTGAGTTCGTCAATTGAAATTTTCTCATTTTTTCCAGTTATTTCAGAATTTTGAACCTTTCGCAGAACTCAATTGCAATTTTTTTAAATTGACGACTTTTTTCGGATTTTCCGAAACCCTTGTTTTTCTTGAATGTTTCAATTTCTTTAAATTTTGAAACTATAGTTAAAATTTTTGATTTAAAAAATTGAAATTTTCTTAATTTTGATTCTATGTTTAATTTCTGATAAAATTTCTATTACCCACCTTGATAGTCGCATAAATATTATTGAAAAACGTAACAGCTGCTTCCAAATGTTTTTCCGATTGTACCGCCGCTACCATGTTGAACAATGTCACAGCCAATGTTTCAAATTCGAGAGTATACGAGCGCTGAACATCATCCGACGAATCATTCTCCTTGTGCTCCCCCGAAACCACTCTCCAAACTTGATTCATCCCTTGCATTCTTGACAACATTCGAATATACGCTTTATTAAACGTTTTTTCGTTTAAAATACTCGAAATCGCGAGATTCGGATGTGACAAAAGATTCTGCATATCACCCATTACAAACCAATATCCATGGTTACTGATCGATGGATTATCCGCGATCTTCATCACTCTCCAAGGCTTATTTCGATTCAATAGGTAGAGTGTACTTTTCATCATGTTCAAACGAGACTCCGGGTCTGAAATTTAATTCAATATTTTTGGCGGATGCTTGAATAACAAAAAAAATCTCACCAAGACTTAAGAATGATTGCTCAGTTTTCTCACAAAGCAGGTACATTGCCAGATTTATCACAGTACTGACCAGATCGCATTCTTCGTCAAGTTTTTTGCACAATACACCGGATGAGAGCATCTGAATACAAGGATTTAATTTCCGGCGGTTTTTTAAATGTTTTTGCAAAAAGTTTCAGAAATTTCTGGAAGAAAATCGTTTTTTTGTTAAACTTTCGAGAATTTTCGAGTTTTTTTTCAATTCTAATTAATTATAAATATAATTTCAAAAACCAAACCTGCACAGAAACATGTATCATCCTACTACACGCCAATTGAACATTATCATGATCCCTACTGGCTGTTTGAAAAACACACATGTCTCGAATAACCTTCCCAATACATGGATACCAAGTGAAAAACCGTTTCGAAAATGCATCACGATAATCCGTCTCCGAAAACATGCTCAATCCAAAATTAATCAACGCTTGTGGGAAATGTTGGCGAATTATCCAAAAAATGAGCTCATCGAGTAGATTCTCACATTTCACCTTGTCGTAAGTGTTAACTGATGGGAAGTATTCCGCACCATTTTCATTGATGACTATTGATTTTCGATCCTCTTCGAATAGGATCCGGGATCTCCAATCAAGATTAATATCGATTCGGTTATTCTCTGTAATATGGAAAAATCAATAAAAATTTTAAAAAATGTCGAAATTAATACCAGAAACATCATCTCCAGTTCTTTCAGTCAATGAAGTATAGAGCTCTTTATCTAGAAGCAACCGAGCAAATGCTTCTCGCATCGGACCACCATAGTCCACACATTCCTGTAAATAATAGTGACACTGTTACATTTAAAAGAAAAATATAAATTACCTTGAAAAAAGCCAAAAGCTCTGAAACTTTCGAAACATTCCCATCAACAAAACCGATCAAATCAAAAGGAATCTGGCTTTCAGCGTATCTATCATGATATTCAACTCTAGCTTTGTATGCCTTAATTTGCTGGAAATAAATAATACTTTAATTGATATTTTAACATTTGGGGGCTTTACCCATCCTCTCCACTGTAAAAACAATTGCACCAAAAGTTTGACCATCACAAATTCGGGCAACGAAACATCAAGAAAATCCGTCGGCGGCTTGTCCACTCTCGTCCCATGTCTTTTACAAAATCCTTGAGGTTTGATCACATCCTCGTTGCCACAATCACACGCTCCGCCTTCTCTTGAGAAAAATCGTGTGAAATCATGACCTTTGTGGCCATTTTCATCGAAACATGCTTCGCATAAAGACATACATGGAGTTAATGCACACGTGTTACAGCGGTAGGCAACGTCGTTGTTTTCCCAGATTTCATTACATTTTGGTGATAAATCGAGGCGTTTCACTGGAAAAAACATGTTTTTAATTTTTTTTTCGTATTTTTTGAAATTTTCAGATTTCCTGAAAACTTGTTTTTGAAGCGATTTATTGGATTTTTTAGAAATGTTAAATTAGTCCTTAACAATTTCAGAAATTTAAATTTTTTAAGAATTAGTTTTTTTAATTTTTTAATTGAATATTTTGAACCTTTATTTTAATTTTTGGGAATCAAAAATTTTCAAAATTATGTTTTTAATTTTTTTTAAATCAATAACCCACTTTTCTCCTTAAACACTTCATACGGTTTTCCTTGAGCCAATAACATCCTTAACTTTTCATAAAACTCCGTTTGATGAATTGTTCTATTGGTAATCAATAGATCCAAAAAATCATGTAACATTCGGTTTTTATCGCTGAAAAATCCAAATCTTGCAGGTTTTTTTTAAGTAAAAAGTCTTACATCAATTCCTGACTAAAGTTCTGTGTATTTTTCAATCCTTCAACAAGTGGGAAATTATTTCTTCTCAGCTCATCTGAAATTTCTTTCCAATACCCAACTGCTTTGTAAACTTCATCATAATCCTGGAAAACATTGAAATGAAGAAATGTTTTGAAATGCAAAAACGTGTCTTACTGAGTCAATCACGTTAAAATCAAGAATTCTTTCCACAAACCAATCGTCTTTCGAGCATTGAGCAACATATGGCTCATATTTTCCTTAAAATATATTTTTTAAATCAATATTTTTTGTATTTTTGATACCTTTCGAAATTGTTTCTTCTGATTTTTCAGGTGGCTCTTCTATTTTACTTCCAGGATTTGAATTATCTCCAGGCGGCATAATAGATCTTTAGAAAATAAAATTGGATTTCATAATACTTACTGTTCCTTCAGTTTTATTCCAAATGCGTTTGGCATAACATTGGAGGAACAATATTTAATTTTTTTTTGTCCGTGTACCGGAACACACCAAAAATCGAGGTTTGTCAATAGAGCGCGTTTGGAATCGGTTTGTTTCTTCTTCTACAGTAGAGTAAGTATTTAATTGTTTATGATAATTCTGAGACTTTACCTACATAATGATCGTTAGTGACTATACGTTCTTCACCAATATAATCAAATCAACCAAAAAACAACTTTTGTCCAGCAGTATGGCTAGTTTGAAATAACTAATCAGGTATACCTTATAATTATGGCCCCATTTTTGAATCTCTTCTATTCATGTTTAAAATCCAATTTATTTCCAAAATGAACATATCATTGCGAACAAAACAAAAATTACATTACAAAACAAAACAAAAACCTTTACAATAATTCGAAATCCGTATCATTGTGATCCTTAGTTGAGACCCATTTTTTGGAACGTAAGCTGCTGCAAAAAATCAATTACTCTATATTCTATTTAAAATAACATACGTTGGCGGATCTTGAAAAAGATACTACGCTTTCGAATATGTCCCGCGTATCCTTTGAAATCGAGAAAACCGGCGCCATTTTGACCTCCAAAGTTTGAATTTCATTGCGGAGGGAAACGACCTTCAACGCCAGAAGTCTCATCAACTCTCTTTGATCTGTCGTTAGGACCTGAAAAATTTTAAACATTAAAAAGAAAAAAAAATAGAATCATACTCTGTTTTCAGCACACAGCATTATAACTTTCAACTTGTTTATAATCGGTGCCAAATCTACACAAATTACATCAACTCTCTTGATGCCATTCCCAAAATTGATGTTTGCTATTTTTTCGGTGGTGGCTGTGACGTCAATGTCAAATTCCGAACTCATTCTAAAAAAAATCCATAAAAAATAAAAAACGTAAACTAAGTATGCATGATATAATTATTCAAAAAAAAAGAGTTGCCAATACCTAGAAAGTTTTTGGGAACTTAAAAGGTTTAGTGGCCAAAAAAAGATAAAGAGGACAATGAAATGTTAGAAACAACAAAAACCACAGTGTAAGTCGATGGAATTGAATATTAATCGTAACATTTCGAATTAATATATAAAGCGGCTAGATTTCGATTTTTATAACCAAAAAAAACTGATTTTTTCGAATTTTCTGGCACTTTTTGCTCTTCTAAACATCAATAGCTTGCAAATAAACAAAATTTGCGAAAAAAGTGCAAAAAAAAAACAGAGAAAGAACACAAAAAATGCTAATTTTTAGGGAAAAAAGAAAAAAAATGATCCCAAAAATTTCGACCGCGCGCCTTGTAGTACGGTCGCTATTGCATTGTCGCTGCGGAAGCGCAAATATGTTATTGCGCAATGCGCCTTTAAAATATACGGTATTTATTTATTTTTATTTTTTTTTGTTGTCTTTTATTGATTTTATACGCAGTTTGATGATTTCCGATTGGCCTTAGTTTTCTTATTTTTTTAAAATCGTAATTATCGATTTTGAACCTGAAATTTCGAAAATTGACACGCTAAATGCAATTAAACTCCCTCAAATGCTTCACTTGAAAATTTCCCATCTATGTTTTCTCCGAATTTTGATGACTTTCAGATTTTTAAGACATGCATTCGTTAGAAACCCCCCCCCCCCCCAATTTTCGCAGGAAAACGTTTGAGAGCTCAAAAGTGTGTAAAATTCATGAAAATTGCAGTTTTCGAGTGTTTTTTTAAACTTGCCCAACAATTTTCATTCGTTACATTCGACCGGAATAGTGCATTTAATTTTTAAAAACAGGAACTTAAATCTTTTTCGAAATTTGACCTGAAAAAAGAAAATTTGAAAACTAACTAATTTTTCTTTTTTTTTCTTCCAACAGATCCAAGGATTCGCGAAACACAAATCCAATCATAACGCGAGATTATAAATTATTTTTTCCAAATCCTGGATTTCAAAAAAAAGCCATTTATTCAACAAATCAATCAATGAAAAATTTTTTTAAAAGTCAGATCATTTTTTGTTCAATTCAAACTCTGGTAATATATTCAATTCCTCCGATTATTCCCCCATCTCTTCTTCGGCGGCCGGCGGCCGATTATTGTGTATCTGTAAGTGAAGATACCTTTATCAAAGAAGCATTAAATTCTTCGTTTTTCTTCCCCAAATCTCTTTAATTTTTGGAGATTTCTTTCCAAGTGCTCTTCCCTTCTCATCGGAAAAGAGGCAAACGTGCTCCACCGCACACATTATGACTTTTCCGTAAAGTCAGAACAACTTTTGAGGGTAGGACAATACATTAGAAAACTAAAATATTATACGACAAAAATATTTTCGACAATTTCCTAAGAAAACAAAAATATTAGATGACAATTTCATTAGCGACTAATTCATTGGAAAACCATTTCCTTAGAAAATCGCATTGGAGCGCGTTTGCTGGAGGGTAGGCCTTGTGTTTGTAGCGTTTCAAGACGCGAACGATATTTAAGGCGCATGCGCCTTGAAATGTCTGCGTCTCTCTTTTACTTATTTTTCTATCTTGTACTTATTTTTCTATCTTTAACGTCGGATTCATGGTAAAAAAAATTTTGAAAAACGCGTAAAAAATCTAGAATTTTCTCAGAATGTCTTGAAAGACAGTGAAGCAGTGTACTGTACTCAAATTTCAGTCAAGAAATGTATCTTTTGCACCGAATTAGTATTGTTGGTCTCAGATGTAACCTGCAATTTCCGGTGTTCAAATTTATAATGCTAATTTGGATTTATTTAATATATTTGTCACGGACGGAAGTTGTTCAGAAAAAACGTGTTTTTTAAAGTATTGAATGTCAATAGAAATAGTAAGTGGGACCTTGTCTTTAATTTTAAAAATTCAAATTTATATTGAAGGGTTAATTTCCGCGACATAAGGACAATGTAAGACTCCGTTTCAATTAATTTCCGCTGTTTTATAATTTTTTTGGTTATGCTCAAAAAATATAACAGATTTTGAAAATTTTATTCAGTTTAGCTCAGTTTTCCAAAAAAGAATATGCTGTATGTGCCGTTAGTGTTTCTCGTGACGATGCCCGATGGTTGAGCCATTGTAACATATGGGTGTCGTCGCAAAAGTCTCTAAGACGGGATTCACTATTAAACTAATGAAGGCTGCTCAACTTGCATATTAAAAATAGGTGTTTTAATGGGGCTTAACTTTTTACCCATTACTTTGAAATAAAAACTGTAAAAATGTAGCTACAACTTGAAAAAGAGCGAACCAAATTCAAAATCTGAATATTATTTTCTTTTTAAATAATTCAATTTTATTAAGTGAAAGAAACCCCATCCCTCTTGGATTGTTCTCCATTTTCGCGACCATAAATATTGAAAATTATCCCAAACCATCCAGTCAAAAAATCCTTTTTAGAATTTTTTATTGCTTTATTCAATGACATTAATATTGATACATTCAAATTATTTCATGCTTTCTTTTATAGTGATTCCAAACCTCCCGAACTGGAAGGCTTGGCTTCGTAGCACGGGACGTCCCGCTTCTCAGGAGCAGTTGTTAGAAAAGTGCATACCAGGATTGTGCGGAACCGGCCTCTCGGAACTTTCGGAACCAATTTTTAATTCCGATTTTTTTTTCGGAAAAAAATGGTTCCGACTTTTTTTCCGATATTTTTTTTCGGAAAAAAACGGTTCCGACATTTTTTCTCGGAAAATTCGGAACCAGGATGTTTAACCTTCATTTTCAAGAATTTTTTTCGCATTTTTCGAACAAAAACGTTTATTAAGAAGTTCTGTTCTGCTTTTTTGACAAATAAACGTCCCATTTCCCCATTTTCTGAAAAAAAACAATCAATTCACAAAATTTTCGTACAAAAATTAGGAAATTCGATGAAAATGATAACAATTCTAAGAAAACCTGAAAAACGGATGAAAACAACCAACAAAGCAAAAAAAGTTTATTTAAATATTCAGTGTGAAAAATTCCAACAATTATTTTATCGATTTAAAAAAAAAATTTTCTGATTGCAATTTTTCGGTATTTTTCGAATTTTTTTCAAACTGATTGGGTCCATTAGGTGAAAAAACAAACAAATTAATTTGGTATTGTTTCCCGTACGCTGTTTTCGATGATATATCCTTTAAAATTATAGTAAGAATACATTTTCACAAATCGGGGGTTTTTCCGATTTTTCCGATGAATTTCGGAAAAAGGTTCCGACAGAAAAAGGTTCCGAAAAAAAATCGTAAAAATTTCCGACATCTAAAAAGTTCCGAAATCGACATGAAATCGATTGAAAATGTTTCGGGATACATTATCCGCAGAATTTATGAAGGTGGCAAGGCATACCATGTCGTTAAAGAGCTCAAAAAGTCCATTGTTGATTCCTGGAGGAAGGGAGATCAAAAATTTCATCGATTCGCTTTGACCTTTCAATGGATTCTCGAGTTTTTCATCTCAAACGCCACAATGGTGACCCTATTGATTATTGATATGACAAACAAATCAAATTTTTATCGAAGCAATGTTTTTTTTTCTATTTTTTTTATCAAAGTGAACCTATGTAACTTTTTACGTGTTGGAAAATCAGCCAAAATCGAATCGAAAAAACATATTTTTTTAAAATGCTTTTATATAATTAGTTCGCATTTTACAACATGTTTATAGACTCTGGCTGTGTTCTATTTTGGTATAAAAATCCTTTTTGAAAAATTGAAAAATTTTGAGAAATTTAGGGGTGAACCTATCATTATGCGGCGCACTGTAGTGTAGAGTGCAGGCAGGCAGAGAGACACGTCCGTGGAAAACCAAAATATGTTATGTAAAAGACTTTGGAAAAATTACACAGAATTAATTAGAGTGGTAGAGCGCACTTTATTCATTAGCACAACATTTTAAGGATTATTTTTTTCTTTGTTATATCTGAAAGGGGCTGATAAATATCTAGCTTATCAGGTCCCCTTCTCCCTACGTCTTATACATTTTTTAATACTAGATAAAATTTCTTTATCAGTAACAAGGTCATCCTTTCTTTCAGCGTAGTTGTTGCCTTCAGTTGCTTTTCGTTGAAGTAGTCGAATCATATCAGATGTCTCTTTCCGCACATCAGCACGAAGTTGTCTTTCCAGAAAACGACGTCGCTGTTCCTACAATTTTACTTTTTCTTAAAACTAGAGAATTTAAGAACGTAAATATTCATATTCCAGCTAAATGTTTGTGGCAGCTCATTTTCGAAACACCACTGATACCTATTCAGTTTTATTTAATTCAAAAAAACACCGAGAAATTAAATGCAGAAATGACAGATTCCGAGAAATACTGTGAAAATGCAATTTCTCGAAATTTTTAAAAAACTGAAAAGGTCCATAAGAATATCCTCGCTGCGAGACCGCAACGCGCAAAGGGAATTTTAAACTTTAGTGCGATGCGGTCGCGCCGCGAGGAAATTCGCAGTTGCTTTTTCAAAAATGAGCGGTCAAAAATATTTAGCTTCACAATAAGAACTTTCATTCACATATGGTCCTTTGAGCAGATCCCAATTGAAAACATATACACCTTTTTTGTTAGTATTGCGAATATTGTCGATCATTACGTTTTGACGGCTGCTCACACACACACTACCGTTCCCTAACGCTACGCGATGGCCGACACTCAACACGATGGAAAATTTGAAAACTTTTTTTTCCCGCGAATTTTCCTGTGTGTTGAGTGTTGGTAGTCGGAGCGTTGGGAAGCTCTCGAAGCGCAATTATCGAGAATATTTGAGTTGACAATACTAGTCAGTACATTGAATACTTACCATCTCACGTTGCTTTTCTATCCCTTGTTGTTTAAATGCGACTTTCTGAATAAAATCTTCAATCTTCAAACAATTGAGCCAACGCCTACCTGAAGTTCAGAAAAACCGTAGAGTTCGGCAATTTGGAACTTTTGTGCAGATGTTGTCCGTACCGTTGATATCACCTCTTCTTCAACAACTGGTATAACGCATTGAGCATCATATCTTATTATCAAAGACATAAGACCTTCTAAATTTTCATCTGAAAGCATATTTTTTGTTTTGAATTTGTTCCCGGGTGCTCCCGGCGCAGTGTTCTTCACTCAAATACTTACATTTTATGGGCGGTTTCTGATGGTACAATAATCGAAGAAAGGCGACAACATCTTCAACTTTTGCATCCTTTATTTCAATTTCATTACTACTATTCATTCCATTATTAATAATCTCGCAAAGCAATGGAGAAAAACACATCAATGGCTGCAATTAAAAATAATATTTTTAAAAACTCTTAAAGGAAACATAAAATGTGCTTCAAACAAACAAATTCGTCATACTCAATGCGTAAATTTGTACCTTTCTTGAATAGTTTGTAGTTCCCACTCTTTCAAACAATTCCTTAGAAATACGGTGGACTCTGGTATATTTTATTTTACATGTTGTATTATGTCATATTTCTAACACAAAAGGTTATTTCTAACACTAAAGGAGGACTGCCGATCCAATGAATATAAGTGTCATAAAAAAGATAACCACCCTTGTAAAATTACCCTCCATTTTTGTTTTTTTACACTTTTTTATCTTTCAAGCAATTTTTAAAAAAGTTGTGTTTCAAGAGTGAGGTTTGGTATTAACCGATTTAATAAGAAATCAGGGAAAGTTAAGAAAAACTTTAAACAGAAACTAACATATTTATCCACGTATAATCTTTGATCTCCAACCAGGACAATAACTTCTGAATCAATATTTCGAGATGATGAAAAATCAGATATTTGACGATTCTGAACTCCAATAAGTGAAACGATGTGTAAGTTGACAACGAAGTTAAACGCTTCCTTGACCACTCTTTCGTTGCCGTCGGGAAAGCAATCTTCTGCTGTTAATCTGAAGAAGACAAAGTTTTGGACCTTAGAACGACTGTCGAAAATGAATCCCTCTCGTTTTGCTGGTGTTACTCCATAATTGTTTTTCGCTTGAATCTCAATTTCAGTATAACAAGACCATAAATTTGATTTTAATTTATAGAAACATTCAATATAACCATCACAACACAAACCGGTGTTATTCGATTCATCTGCATTTATAACTATTTTCCTAAAAAAAAAAGTAAGCCTCAACAAAAATGTAATAATCTTACAAACCACATCTTTTGTCCATTTGTGTCAAATAAAATCCTTCGATGAGTCTTACGCAAAACTTCGGAATACTCAATTCTACCTCCACCAAAATTCCACGATGTCATGCTGAAAAATGCTCTATTTTGAATATTTAAAATATAGATTGAGAAATAATAAAAAATCCGAGTAAATATATTAGGAAAAAAAACGAGGCCACATTTCTGGGATGGATGATGACCTCGTCAGTTTGGAGCACTCTGTTCATATCTGCGTCTCATTTAATCAATGGGCTCTCTTCCAAAAAATCGGTCAATGTATAATTACGCAATTGGGTTTGGTATGTACACAAGGAGTATTAGAAACTTAACATTTAAAAAATCAATAATACCGGGATCAACGAGAATAGGATTAATACTCCTAATGGTTTACAGCTTTTCTTTTCCAGGCATACAAAAATAAAAATTCCAATTTAACTATTAAATACCTTGATTTCTTAAATAAAACCAAAAATGTTTAAAAAAAAAGAACACATTAATATATCGATTTTTTTCAGAATACGAAATAAATAAATAATGATCTAAACACAAATTAAAAAAAAGCTTCTATTCTCATGCGATCATTTAATAAGAGTTCTGGATTTATTTTAAGATGAAAAAAGCTCACCGGATTATTTTAAACAGGATGCGAAATTTTCAGTTAAAGGAGGGTTTTACGGAGATAATAAATGTATCTTAAATGAAAAGAGACTTCATGCTCATTCCAAATCTGTTTTTAAAATGTTCTAAAACCACCTAGAAGCCGAGAAAATGAGCTTCAAAACAATGGCCTAGAAAAAGGGGTCACCTGGTCGAACTTTTTCGTGTTTCGTTAATAAATAGCTATGATGAATGCTTATATTAGTCCTTTTTTATGTTTTTTTTGGATTTCCATGCCTGCGGACTAGTTTTCGCCGTTGGCCCCTTTTTTCTAGGCCACTGTTTTGAAGCTCGTTTTCTCGGCTTCTAGGTGGTTTTAAAACATTTAAAAACGGATTTGAAATGAGTATGAAGTCTATGTTCATCCCAGATGCATTAATTAGCTCCGTAAAGTCCTCCTTTAAGTGTATTTGTTAAAACTAGGAAGTCAAAGCTAAAACTGGAAAGTCAAAAGATAAAAATGGGCTCAGGGTGCAGATAATTGAGATGTTTACGTCTTTTGGAAAAAAACACTTTGAAAATAAACTATATTGAGGTTAATGTGTGACTACATACTACTACGGTCAATGAGAAAAATGCTTCATTTCGGAGTTGAGTTTGTGAGAATTGGACAGGTTTCAGGCAAAGTTGATATTTACGTTTTGGACCCTCGAAACCAAAAGCAAACCTGCAGTACAGGTAATTTAATGTGATGAATGATATCGTCAAATTTCAATTTCGTTGGCCACTGCGCTATTCTTTCTGAATCTACATCAGCAGACGAATACGTTCTTATATGTTACAGTTCAACAAGTACTGCATGAAGAATATCTTACTGTGATACAACGAAAAATAAATTTTCTTACGAGAATTTCATTGATTACAATTCCTTCAAAGTTTTATGCGTACAGGTTTTTTTAGAGAAATGTTGTAGGAAAAACTAGACCAATTTTCATGTGCTCGCAGCTCGCGAGTATATGCTCGTTCATATTGGCAGCTTCACATTAGTTCTGATCCAAAAATTAATTAGAAAGTTTTTATTTATAGTTTAAAAACCTTTTGGTGCTTATGAACGTGCAGTAATAATTTTAAAACAATACCAATATGTAGCCAAATTCAAATAATTGTGCTTCGCGCCAATTCCGACCGCGTTGGACGGACACCGACCGCGTCGCACGGACACGCGCGCATTCAAATTTTGATTTTTTCAACTTTGGACCGCTGCTATGACGCGTGTATTTATCGGTGTGATTTTGCATAAATTGCATTGTACTAATGAGCGCACGCTCTATTTTTTGAAACTAAGAACAGGTAGGGACAAATTAACTGAACAGCTTTCTTTAAATTTATTCGGAGTTTCAAAGAGTTTCGTCTCGTAGTTTTGTAAATATCTGTGTCTGAACACCCTGTATGTAACATTGTACTGATTTGGAATCGAGAAACTAAAAGGGTTCCTTGTGTACATGCCAAACCCAATTGCGTAATTATACAAGGTCCGATTTTTTGGAAGAGAGATCATTGATTCAATGAGACGCAGATAAGACCAGACTGCTCCAAACGGACGAGGTCATCTTCCATCCCAGAAATGTGGCCTCGTTTTTTTTCCTAATATATTTACTCGGATTTTTTATTATTTCTCAATCTATATTTTAAATATTCAAAATAGAGCATTTTTCAGCATGACATCGTGGAATTTTGGTGAAGGTAGAATTGAGTATTCCGAAGTTTTGCGTAAGACTCATCGAAGTTTTTTATTTGACACAAATGGACAAAAGATGTGGTTCGTAAGATTATTACATTTTTGTTGAGGCTTCCTGATTTTTATAGGAAAATAGTTATGAATGCAGATGTAGCATCCAGAAACTCCGAGTTTTGTTGTAAAGGATATATTGACTGTTTATATAATTCAAAACAATCAACGTTATGGTTTTGTTATGCTCAAATTGAATTTCAAATGACAAACAATTATGGAGTAGGACCAGTGATACGATGGCCACTCTTTTTCGATAGTTGTTCTAAGTTTCGAAATCTTATCTTCATGTTTGCTGCGGAAGATTGCTTTCCCGACGGCAACGAAGGAGTGGTCAAGGAAGCGTTTAACTTCGTTGTCAACTTTCACATCATTTCACTTGTTGGAGTTCAGAATCGTCCAATATCTGATTTTTCATCATCTCGAAATATTGATTCAGAAGTTATTGTCCTGGTTGGAGATCAAAGATTATACGTGGATAAATATGTTAGTTTCTGTTTACAGTTTTTGTTAACTTTCCCTGATTTCTTATTAAATCGGTTAATACAAAATCCCACTCTTGAAACACAACCTTTTTAAAAATTGCTTGAAAGTTATAAAAAAGTGTAAAAAAACGAAAATGAAGGGTAATTTTAGAAGCTTCTTATCTTTTGGAGTTCTGGTTTTATGATACTTATATTCATTGGATCGACAGTCCTCCTTTAGGCATTGTGTTAGAAATATGACATAATACAACATGTAAAATAAAATATACCAGAGTCCACCGTATTTCTAGGGAATTGTTTGAAAGAGTGGGAACTACAAACTATTCAAGAAAGGAACAAATTTACGCATTGAGTATGACGAATTTGTTTGTTTGAAGCACATTTTATGTTTCCTTTAAGAGTTTTTAAAAATATTATTTTTATTTGCAGCCATTGATGTGTTTTTCTCCATTGCTTTGCGAGATTATTAATAATGGAATGAATAGTAGTAATGAAATTGAAATAAAGGATGCAAAAGTTGAAGATGTTGTCGCCTTTCTTCGATTATTGTACCATCAGAAACCGCCCATAAAATGTAAGTATTTGAGTGAAGAACACTGCGCCGGGAGCACCCGGGAACAAATTCAAAACAAAAAGTATGCTTTCAGATGAAGATGTAGAAGGTCTTATGTCTTTGATAATAAGATATGATGCTCAATGCGTTATACCAGTTGTTGAAGAAGAGTTGATATCAACGGTAGGGACAACAGCTGCACAAAAGTTCCACATTGCCGAACTCTACGGTTTTTCTGAACTTCAGGTATGGGTTGGCTCAATTGTTTGAAGATCCTTAATTTTATTCAGAAAGTCGCATTTAAACAACAAGTGATTGAAAAGCAAGGCGAGATGGTAAGTATTCAATTTACTGTCAAGTAAAATTTGAGTGAAAAATAATTTTCAAATTTTCCATTGTGTTGAGTGTCGTTATTTTATCACTTCATCACGTGAACTGATGAGGGTAGGCCAAGTGTTTGGAGGCACATGTGTTCGTTTTTTTTATAAAGCATTTTCCATGGCTGAAAAAAAATAGTCGAATTAGAATTCGATTTCCCATTTAATGATGTTATTTTATTTTTCGTGTTGCTTCAGGCTAAACGCTGCTACAGGGTACGTGGGCAAACTTTTTCAACGAACACTTGTGCCTACGAACACTTGGCCTACCCTCGAACTGATACAAGTTCAATTCCTTGTAATGAGTTTTGAAAAACGTACTTAATTTTACTCAAAGTTCAAATTTCGAAATTTTGCATAGTGCCCTCTCTAGTGAGTTTTAGGAAAAAGTAAAATTGTAGGAAGAGCAACGTCGTGCGCTGGAAAAACAACGTCTGGATGATATACGGAAAGAGACATCTGATATGATTCGACTATTTCAACGAAAAGCAAATGAAGACGAACACTACGTTGAAAAAGAGAATAAGCTTGTTTTTGACAAAAAAATGTTCGCTATTATTAAAGAACTTTTAAGAAGTAAGGAGAAGTGGCTACGGAGTCACCCGTAACAGACATTTATTGGACGTGGGTCCGTCATAAAATGAATATAGGTTAATCCGTCTGGAAACCGAAACATTTACAGTAAAAACCATTTCTGACAAAATCATTGCATCGCCGTCTTCGATTTTTTGCGAAAATTCCTCTAAAAATTCGCGCCGTCTGCTAAATTAGATATTCATCTGTCCATTTAATAAATTACAAAGAAAAATCATTAAAATGCTAGACCGACGTCCGCATGTGTGCTCGGCGAAGCAGCATGTACTCTACACTACTTTTCCGTATTTTTAATAAACTTTGTGTTACTTCTATTTACTACAAATCGACAATGAAATTAAAAATCTTTTTTTGTTATTGTCAACGAGAAGGCGATTGCCGATTTCTATGTTCTATTCTCATGCGATCATTTAAATTATTTACGATTGGATAAGAGTTCTAGATTTAAAACTGGGAAGTCAAAGCTATAACTGTAGAGTCAAAAGCCTTTAAAATATATTTTTTTAATCAATATTTTTTGTATTTTTGATACCTTTCGAAATTGTTTCTTCTGATTTTTCAGGTGGCTCTTCTATTTTACTTCCAGGATTTGAATTATCTCCAGGCGGCATAATATATCTTTAGACAATAAAATTGGATTTTATTACTTATGTTCGAACAATTGTTTGCAAATATTTGTTATTTAAAGGGGGGCTGAGGGGACGAAATAAATAGTTTAAAAATGATGAAAGTATGATTGTTGATAAATAAATGAAAAAAAAATCCAAAAAAACCTCGAAAATGGCGGAAAAAAAGTTCCGAAAAAAAACTCATACCCCCCTCTCTTCGCCCTAATGGCCGAAGAAACGCTTCTTGATTTTCTAGGCCGTCTCTTTTTTCTCGGCCGCCTAATTTTATTTTTTGAAAAAATATTTTTTTAATTTTCTTTTATACATTTTTTTTGAACGTTTATTTGTTTTAATACTCTTTTATGGATAATTTTCTCTGAAAAAAAATTGGAAAGAAGAGAAAAACAAGATAAAAAAATAGGCGGCCGAGAAAAAAACAAATGGCCTAGAAAACAAAAAGCGTTTCTTCGGCCATTAGGGCGAAGAGAGGGGGGTATGAGTTTTTTTTCCGGAATTTTTTTTTCGCCATTTTCGAGGTTTTTTTTTTGGATTTTTTTTCATTTATTTATCAACAATCATACTTTCATCATTTCTAAACTATTTATTTCGTCCCCTCAGCCCCCCTTTAACAATATTTATTTTATTTATCAAAAATAAGTCCAAAAAAAGTACAAACGGTGTACATTGGAGCGCGTTTGCCTCTTACCCGATGAGAAGGGAAGAGCACTTGGAAAGAAATTTCTAAAATTAAAGAGATTTGGGGAAGAAAAACGAAGAGTTTAATGATTTCTTGATAAAAGTATCTTCACTTAAAGACACACAATAATCGGATCGGCCGAAGAAGAGATGGGGGAATAATCGGAGGAATAAAATATATGACCAGTTTAAATTAAACAAAAAATTATCTGACTTAAAAAATTTTTTTTTCATAGATTGATTTGTTGAATAAAAAATAATTTATAATCTCGCGTTGTGATTGGATTTGTGTTTCGCGAATCCTTGGATCTGTTGGAAGAAAAAAAAGTATATATTTGTTTATTCAATTCAACGCAAAAAAATAAAACAATATATTTATGGTAATAATCTTGAAAACAATTAGGGAATACATTTCGATATTGGATTCTTTTTTTTCTTTGTTATGGACCTATTCAGTTTGAAAAAAAATTGCAGAGAAATGCATATAAATTGCAATTTCTCTGCATTTCTCTGCAATTTCTGCATTGAATTTCTCGACATTTTTTGTATTTTTTTCAAACTGAATAGGTCCATTATATCTGAAAGGGGCTGATAAATATCTAGCTTATCAGGCCTCCTTTTCCCTAAGTCTTATAGATTCTTTAATACGAGATAAAATTTCTTTATCAGTAACAAGGTCATTCTTTTTTTCAACGTAGTGTTCGTCTTCATTTGCTTTTCGTTGAAGTAGTCGAATCATATCAGATGTCTCTTTCCGCACATCAGCACGAAGTTGTCTTTCCAGAAGACGACGTGGCTGTTCCTACAATTTTACTTTTTCTTAAAACTCTAGAGAATTTAAGGACGTAAATATTCTTCTTCAAGTTAAATATTCTTGGCAGCTCATTTTCGAAACAACACTGATACCTAGTCAGTTTTTTTTAATTCAAAAAACATCGAGAAATTAAATGCAGAAATGGCAGATAAATTCCGAGAAATACTGTGAAAATGCAATTTCTCGAAATAAAAAAAAAAACTGAATAGGTCCATGAGAATATCCTCGCTGCGAGACCGCAACGCGCCACAACAAAGGGGAATTTTAAATTTTAGTGCGATGCGGTCGCGCCGCGAGGAAATTCGCAGTTGCTTTTTCAAAAATGAGCGGTCAAAAATATTTAGCTTCACAATAAGAACTTTCATTCACATATGGTCCTTTGAGCAGATCCCAATTGAAAACATATACACCTTTTTTGTTAGTATTGCGAATATTGTCGATCATTGCGTTTTGACGGCTGCTCACACACACACACTACCGTTCCCTAAGTACGCTACGCGATGGTCGACACTCAACACAATGGAAAATTTGAAAATTATTTTTTCCCGCGAATTTTCCTGTGTGTTGAGTGTTGGTAGTCGCGTGCGTGCTTGCGGAGCGTTGGGAAGCCTTCGAAACGCAATTATCGAGAATATTTGAGTTGACAATACTAGTCAGTACATTTAATACTTACCATCTCACGTTGTTTTTCTATCCCTTGTTGTTTAAATGCGACTTTCTGAATAAAATAAAGGATCTTCAAACAATTGAGCCAACCCCTACCTGAAGTTCAGAAAAACCGTAGAGTTCGGCAATGTGTAACTTTTGTGCAACTGTTGTCCGTACCGTTGATGTCAACTCTTCTTCAACAACTGGTATAACGCATTGAGCATCATATCTTATTATCAAAGACATAAGACCTTCTACATCTTCATCTGAAAGCATACTTTTTGTTTTGAATTTGTTCCCGGGTGCTCCCGGCGCAGTGTTCTTCACTCAAATACTTACATTTTATGGGCGGTTTCTGATGGTACAATAATCGAAGAAAGGCGACAACATCCTCAACTTTTGCATCCTTTATTTCAATTTCATTACTACTATTCATTCCATTATTAATAATCTCGCCAAGCACTGGAGAAAAACACATCAATGGCTGCAAATAAAAATAATATTTTTAAAAACTCTTAAAGGAAACATAAAATGTGCTTCAAACAAACAAATTCGTCATACTCAATGCGTAAATTTGTACCTTTCTTGAATAGTTTGTAGTTCCCACTCTTTCAAACAATTCCTTAGAAATACGGTGGACTCTGGTATATTTTATTTTACATGTTGTTTAATGTCATATTTCTAACACAAAAGGAGGACTGCCGATCCAATGAATATAAGTGTCATAAAAAAAGATAACCCCTTGTAAAATTACCCTCCATTTTTGTTTTTTTTACACTTTTTATAACATTCAAGAAACTTAAAAAAAAGTTGTGTTTCAAGAGTGGGGTTTGGTATTAACCGATTTAATAAGAAATCAGGGAAAGTTAAGAAAACTGTAAACAGAAACTAACATATTTATCCACGTATAATCTTTGATCTCCAACCAGGACAATAACTTCTGAATCAATATTTCGAGATGATGAAAAATCAGATATTTGACGATTCTGAACTCCAACAAGTGAAATGATGTGAAGGTTGACAACGAAGTTCAACGCCTCGTTGGCCGCTCTTTCGTTGCCGTCGGGAAAGCAATCTTCCGCAGGAAACATGAAGAAAAGATTTCGAAACTCATAACAACTATCGAAAACGAGTGGCCATCGTAACACTGGTCCTACTCCATAATTGTTTGTCATTTGAAATTCAATATAAGCACCACAAAACCATACAGTTGATTTTTTTGAATTATATAGACATTCGATATAACCTTTACAACAAAACCTTCCGGATGATGCATCTGCATTTAAAACTATTTTCCTTAAAAAAAATCAGAAAGCCTCAACAAAAATGTAATAATCTTACGAACCACATCTTTTGTCCATATGCGTCAAATAAAAACCTTTGATGAGTCTTACGCAAAACTTCGGAATACTCAAATCTACCTTCTCCAAAATTCCACGTTGTCATGCTGAAAAATGCTCTATTTTGAATATTTAAAATATAGATGGAGAAATAGAAAAAATGCGAGTTAATATATTAAGGGAAAAAACGAGGCCACATTTCTGGGATGGCAGATAACCTCGTCCGTTTGTGATTGCAAATGACCTCGTCCGTTTGGAGCAGTCTGGTCATATATGCGTCTCATTGAATCAATGATCTCTCTTCCAAAAAATCGGTCCTTGTATAATTACGCAATTGGGCTTGGTATGTACACAAGGAGTATTAGATCCTTAATATTAAAAAATCAATAATATTGGGATCAAAGAGAATAGGACTAATACTCCAAATGGTTAAAAGCTTTTCTTTTCCAGGCATTTAAAAATTAAAATTAAAATTCCAATTGTACTAATAAATGCCTTGATTTCTTAAATAAAACCAAAAATGTTAAAAAAAAGAACATCATAATCACAATAATATATCGATTTTTTTCAGAAAACGAAATAAATAAATAAAGATCTAAAGACAAATTTAAAAAATTGGTCTTATGGAAGAGCGGCGGTCATTTCCGGAACGGCTTTGAACAAATCAGCCTTGAACCCGAAATGAGCAACTTGGAAACTTGGTGCATATGGATTCTTGTTAAGAGCAACAATGACATTTAAATTATGAGTAGCTCAGAAGACAATTTCTATGTTCCATTCTCATGCGATCATTTAAATTATTTACGATTGGATAAGAGTTCTGGATTTCAAACTGGGTAGTCAAAGCTAAAACTGAGAGAGTCAAAAGCATAAAAATGGGCTCAAAGTGCAGATAATTGAGATTTTTACGTCTTTGCAAATTTTGGTAAAAAACACTTTGAAAATAAACTATGAAAAATGCTTAATTTCGGAGTTGAGTTTGTGAGGATTGGAAAGGTTTCAGCAAAGTTGATATTTTGTTGATATTTACGTTTTGGACCCTCGAAATCAATAGTAAAACAGCAGTATAGGTAATTTAATGTGACGAATGATATCGTTCAAATTTAAAATTCGTTGGTCACTGCGCTATCCTTTCTGAATCTACATCAGCAGTCGAATACGTTCTTATATTTTATGTAAAATTGTATTTATTTGGAATCGAGAAAGTAAAAGGGTTCCTTGTGCACATACCAAACCAAATTGCGTAATTATCCAATGCCAGTTTTTTGAAAGAGAGACCATTGATTTAATGAGACGCAGATATGACCAGACTGCTCCAAACGGACGAGGTCATCTGCAATCACAAACGGACGAGGTCATCTGCCATCCCAGAAATGTGACCACTTTTTTCCTAATATATGAACTCGCATTTTTCTTGGCTGCTTATCTATATTTTAAATATTCAAAATAGAGCATTTTTCAGCATGACACCGTGGAATTTTGGAGAAGGTAGATTTGAGTATTCCGAAGTTTTGCGTAAGACTCATCAAAGGTTTTTATTTGACGCATATGGACAAAAGATGTGGTTC
The DNA here is from genome assembly GCA_964036255.1 of Caenorhabditis virilis. Taxonomy (NCBI): domain Eukaryota; kingdom Metazoa; phylum Nematoda; class Chromadorea; order Rhabditida; family Rhabditidae; genus Caenorhabditis; species Caenorhabditis virilis. The sequence goes on from OZ038416.1 coordinate 6,893,925, forward strand.
GTAAGATTATTACATTTTTGTTGAGGCTTTCTGATTTTTTTAAGGAAAATAGTTTTAAATGCAGATGCATCATCCGGAAGGTTTTGTTGTAAAGGTTATATCGAATGTCTATATAATTCAAAAAAATCAACTGTATGGTGTTGTGGTGCTTATATTGAATTTCAAATGACAAACAATTATGGAGTAGGACCAGTGATACGATGGCCACTCGTTTTCGATAGTTGTTATAAGTTTCGAAATCTTTTCTTCATGTTTACTGCGGAAGATTACTTTCCCGACGGCAACGAAGGAGTGGTCAAGGAAGCGTTTAACTTCGTTGTCAACCTTGACATCATTTCACTTGTTGGAGTTCAGAATCGTCCAATATCTGATTTTTCATCATCTCGAAATATTGATTCAGAAGTTATTGTCCTGGTTGGAGATCAAAGATTATACGTGGATAAATATGTTAGTTTCTGTTTAAAGTTTTTCTTAACTTTCCCTGATTTCTTATTAAATCGGTTAATACCAAACCCCACTCTTGAAACACAACTTTTTTTAAAATTGCTTGAAAGTTATAAAAAAGTGTAAAAAAACAAAAATGGAGGGTAATTTTAGAGGGTGATTATCTTTTGGAGTTCGGGTTTTATGACACTTATATTCATTGGATCAACAGTCCTCCTTTAGGCATTGTGTTAGAAATATGACATAATACAACATGTAAAATAAAATATACCAGAGTCCACCGTATTTCTAGGGTATTGTTTGAAAGAGTGGGAACTACAAACTATTCAAGAAAGGTACAAATTTACGCATTGAGTATGACGAATTTGTTCGCTTGAAGCACATTTTGTGTTTCCTTTAAGAGTGTTTAAAAATATTTTTTTGATTTTCAGCCATTGATGTGTTTTTCTCCAGTGCTTGGCGAGATTATTAATAATGGAATGAATAGTAGTAATGCAATTGAAATAAAGGATGCAAAAGTTGAGGATGTTGTCGCCTTTCTTCGATTATTGTACCATCAGAAACCGCCCATAAAATGTAAGTATTTGAGTGAAGAACACTGCGCCGGGAGCACCCGGGAACAAATTCAAAACAAAAAGTATGCTTTCAGATGAAAATTTAGAAGGTCTTATGTCTTTGATAATAAGATATGATGCTCAATGCGTCATACCAGTTGTTGAAGAGTTGATATCAACGGTACGGACAACAGTTGCACAAAAGTTACACATTGCCGAACTCTACGGTTTTTCTGAACTTCAGGTATGGGTTGGCTCAATTGTTTGAAAATCCTTTATTTTATTCAGAAAGTCGCATTTAAACAACAAGGGATAGAAAAACAACGTGAGATGGTAAGTATTCAATGTACTGGCTAGTATTGTCAACTCAAATATTCTCGATAATTGCGTTTCGAAGGCTTCCCAACGCTCCGCAAGCACGCACGCGACTACCAACACTCAACACACAGGAAAATTCGCGGGAAAAAATAATTTTCAAATTTTTCATTGTGTTGAGTGTCGACCATCGCGTAGCGTACTGTCGTTATTTTATCACTTCATCACGTGAACTGACGAGGGTAGGCCAAGTGTTTGGAGGCACATGTGTTCGTTTTTTTATAAATCATTTTTCATGGTTGAAAAAAAATAGTCGAATTAGAATTTGATTTCCCATTTAATGATGTTATTTTATTTTTCGTGTTGCTTCGGACTAAACGCTTCTACAGGGTACGTGGGCTAACTTTTTCAACGCACGAACACTTGTGCCTACGAACACTTGGCCTACCCTCGAACTGATACAAGTTCAATTCCTTGTAATGAGTTTTGAAAAACGTACTAAATTTTACTCAACGTTAAAATTTCGAAATTCTGCATAGTGCCCTCTCTAGTGAGTTTTAGGAATAAGTAAACTTGTAGGAAGACGATTGGATCAGAGTTCTGGATTTATCTTAAGATGAAAAAAGTTCACCGGATCTTTTTAAACAGGATGCGAAATTTTCAGTTAAAGGAGAGTTATCATTCTCTCGGAGATAATAAATGTATCTTAAATGAAAATAGACTTCATTCTCATTCCAAATCAGTTTTTAAAATTTTCTAAAACCACCTAGAAGCCGAAAAAACAAGTCTCAAAACAATGGCCTAGAAAAACGTGGCCACCGGCGAAAACTAGTCCGCAGGAAATAGTTATGAAGAATGCAATGATGAAGGATGATGTATTAGTCCTTTTTATGTATTTGTTTTAAATACATAAATTATGTCTTTTGTTTTGAAGGTGAGCAGAGAAAAAAAATTGATAAAGTCTCTTTGATCAAAAAATCAATGATTTTTTTTCACTGAACTGATAACGAAATTAAGATTGTGATAATAAACAACAATCAATAATTACATTTATTCCTTAAAACAAAAAAATTGAAGATCCTTTAGTCTTTAAGACATTCACGTCCTTCATTATCAAAAGATCCCTCCAAATTGATAGTTCCGATGTCGATCCATTGATCAGCAGTTGGTGTACCTCCATGAATGAATTTTTTCGGAATGGTGAACTTGATTTTTCTGGAGCAGGGCTGGAAAAAGGTTGGATTTTTTAAAAAGACGCATTTCTGGAAGTATTTTTACAGTTTGTTCGTCTCTGCATTCGTGCCAAACATACAAAACTGGATCGATTGAGGTTAATTCGTGGGTGCTTCCAGTTAAAGCGAATGCGCCATCTTCTCCGACCCGTTTTTCGTCAAGAGTGTCATCTGGATCCGGTCCTAGAATTATTTAGTGTTGTTAGTAAAGCCCACGTTTTCTGTGATGTTTACAACCCAGTGCTGTCAGATGCGTCGCGGTCGCGGTCGCGGCCGTGAAACGTAACCAAAACCTCCCAAAAACTGATCAAAACACCTACCAGTATCAATATCAACAATTCTAACTTTGGTGTTATTGGCAAAAACGTTTCCGCACTTCAAAACACCTTTCACAGCGACACCTTGCTTTCTCATCGCGAATGTGACGGCTACCAGCACCGAAAGTGCCAATATCCACTTCATTTTTCTAGAAGAATATCGATTTTAGAGAAGAAAAAACAAGACAAGAAAAATGAACAAAACTTGGGTACTTCAAACTGATAGTAAATGATTATTGGTTATCTTTTCAACTGTCAAATCAAAATATTATCAGGTTGAAATAAGAATTGAAGTGTAAACACGTATCTATACTTTTCTCCTCAAAATAATTTTATCATAAACATAAACTGTTCTTGAAGTATAGTAAACGTGCCTGTGATGTTTTTTTAATTACCGGGAGCTCCCGCTATCTCTTCAAGCGTTTAGGACACACAGTTTCTCGCGGGCCATATTTAAAACAACGCGATGCTGAAATTAATTCTGAAAATATGAGATATTCGAAACTATCTCCACTAATATTTAATTATTGAATATGACCTCAAATATTTCACTTTTGAGGAGCAGTTATATTGACGCTACCAGATTTAAATTTCAAAAATTAGAGCTTTCTCTCATTATTGTCAACTCAATTATTCTTGATCATTGCGTTCGGAAGGTTGCTCAACCTCACAGCCGCTCCGCACGCACGCGACGCGGTGACCTCCCACTAAAAACACTGAAATATTGGCGGGAAAATGAATTTTTCAAATTTTCCAGTGTGTTGAGCGTCGGCAGCCGCGTCGCGTGCTTGCGGAGCGGCTGTGAGGTTGAGCAGCTTTCCGAACGCAATGATCAAGAATAATTGAGTTGACAATAGTACAGTGCAATTTATGATATATAGCAGCCTTCCAAAGTTGAAAAAAAAATCAAAATTTGAATGCGCGCCGGATCGTGCAACGTGGTCGGAATTGGCGCGAAACACGATTATCTGAATGAGCCTACATATTGGTATTGTTCACCTGGGCTCCCATTCGAATTTTGAGTTTTATCTTGAATTTGGAACTCATTAACTGACCAGATGCCTTTAAAAAGCAGCGAAATCATATTTATATGCGATTCCCGACGAAAGATATTCAAATTGCGCTCCATTGGACATCCATCTTTGGCACGAGTTATAAAGAGGATTATTTTGTTTTCGAGAAAATCAAATAATAACTCTGGCTGTTTAAATTTTATTCGGTTCGAATGGTTTTGGACTCGTGCGGCTGTTCAATGGAGCGCAATTTGAATATCTTTTTTCGACCAATACATAAAGTTTGTTGGAAAACCAAATCTGCATTTGATTCTGCCACTTCAACACTATTCCTTGTTCATAACTTCAAACATCCCTGTTAAAAATCCATGTGTTTCATCCCAGTTAATATATCACTTTGGAGCTTCCAACGTCATAACATTCACTGACTCGAACATTCTAAAAAATATTCGACGTCATCGTTGAACATTTCATCGAATGTAAAATTATAAAATTTCTAAATTTAGCTTGGATAGAAATACAAATCGGTATTTAGTACATCAACAATTTTATGTATGACTCGTTGACAATGAAAATGTATTTTGCACATGAATCATTTGTTTTCAAAATATTTATGTGTTTTGAATCCTTCTTGAACCCGTTGATTCCATATTACAGACGGTGTCCTAGATGTACAGTTCGAGATTATGAGAATGAGATAAACAAGTTTTGGAAGTTAGAGAAAATTTTGCTTTAACGAAAAAATACCAAAACATGGGCATGTTTCGAGGAAATCTGAAGTGTTTGAGGTGTTTTCCTTTTCAAGATGGGAATTTGCTCAGTTTTCGAGAAATGAACCTAATATGAAACTCCAACGCTTGCACTGAAAGTCTTGTATCGAATTATTAACGTCCATAGTTTACAAAAATAGCCTTCCTGAGAACTTTGAAGGTCCTTGACTCTATTCAAACTCCATAGAAAACTGTAAAAATTCGAAACTAATAACTCTGAGAATTTTCCGAGAATTCCGCGCATATAAAAGTGGCGGTCACTGCACAGGAAGGCAAAAACCAGTTCGCTAATCAGCCATTTCAATAGTAATTAGTTGAAATGACGGATCCACGCATAGAAAGTGACGGATCCGCTACTCTTATATGCGCGGATCCGCGAAAAATCCCCTGAGAAATTCAGGGACTTTGGCTCCCCTGAATAGACCAATTCTCGACATTTCCAATCTTGCCACGTCATGACACCCAATGTCTAGAAAATTCCAAAAATTTGCGACATCAAGTTAAGGTATTTTGATCGTTGAAAATTTCATAATTTAATATAATAGACTGTCAAATTTATATAAATTTTTTTAATTTAGCCGTTTATGGATGGAAAAAAATACAAATCGCTATTTAGTACATCTACAATTTTACGTACTATGGACATGTATATTTTCGTGGAACAAATTAGTCATTTGTTTTCAAAATATTTATGTGTTTTGGATCCTTCTTGAACCGGTTGATTCCAAATTAAAGACGGTATCCTAGATGTACAGTTCGAAATTACGAGAAAATTTAGAGAAAGGCCAATGGCCTAAAAACCCAAAATCCGTTAAACTAGACCATTTCCTGATTACGTGCAAACGTGCTAATATCCCATATTATAGTAAATTATTTTTATTAATTGAAAAAAACTGGAAAATACTGAAAAAAGCCAAAAAAATAGTTTTAAGAAGTCAAATGAGGTCAATGAGCTCTACAAGAAAATTTAAAATTTAAAAAATGAGTAGTAAACAAACATTGATCAAGGTAAAGAGGATATTCGAACAATTCAAACTGATCAACAGGACGTAGATGTCTCTTGCTCAGGCTTAGGGTTGCGAACGACATTGTCCACTTGATTAGCTCTCCGGATTCCGAAACACACCGTTGTGACAATCTAAACATACATATTTTGCCGGTTGTTTGAATTTAATTAAATTCAAACCTGTTTCTTGATTTGCTGATGATTTAAAAAGACAGCGCAGGGAAAAATCACGCAATAAATATTGAGAAGCTGTAATATTTTTAAAAATTTATTGATTTTCTAAAGAATTCAAACCAAATCAATGAAGACGCTGAAATATGACTGGCGAGTTTCATCAGTTATAAGAAAGAACTGAGAGAGCATGATAACTTTGCAAATTGCGCTGAAAACTGTTGAAGGGATAACGCATCTACACCAACGACACGATTCGAAGAGCTGAAATTGGAAAAAGATTTCCAGATTTTTCAAAAGTGCGAAAAACCTGGTAGCGATATTCAAGCCCCACTGTTCCACGAGTTTTGGAATACATTCGTTTGGAATAATGGTAGAGAAGGAACAACATCTAAACACTTTTGATTTCAGAGTAACTAAAATTAGCTGGACACTTACTATAACGTTTAAAAACTCCAATCCATTGGCAATGAAAAATGTCGGTGAAAATTCCAATTTGACAATATTAGTTAAATGCACATGCCAAATTGCTCCAAATTGGGTCAACAAAAAGAGTGCAATAAAAACGCAAAGGAAAAGTTTTGAACTATGAAATTTCGGAACAGTAATATTGATAGTCCTTTCTAAAAAAACGGGAATTGTTTATAAAACACTATTTCCTACATACCAAAGGTTGACAGGAACCCAGCTGCTCCTAAACTGAATGCACTATATGAGCGGATGTATTCAGGGATATTGTTACGCGCTAAAATCATGCGAAAAAATATATTCTGGTTTCTGAAATGTATTGTTCTCACGTGTTTCGAAAACCGTTGCATTATCTAGATGCATTCCAGCGCTAAGAGCATCTGAATACGCGAGTCCAGATGTTGCAGTCAAACAGATCATTGCCAGACTCACAAATCCAAAACTGAATCTGAAAAATGTGAGCCTACTACTGTTTCTAAGTCATTCTGGTAATGAACTGAATTAATTCAGGTTCCATATTACAAAAACATCAATATCAAATGTATTTGAAGACCGATTTCATGGTTTTTTGAAGTTTGGAACATGACGTCAAATCATCGTCCACACTGGGTTGGCTACTTAAAAATCGAATAAAACCGATTTTTTCATTTTCCCGCTAATTGGGCTTGCTGGTTACTATCACTAGGGGGATCGAATGTCAGTGTCAAAATCAATCAGTGATCTCGATATATGCCCAATCCTTCAACTGAAATTGGCAATCCAAAATCATCTAATAATGTTGTCACTCTAGACTAAATTCGATGGCCTAGAAATACAAGCGGTGGCTTAGGAATCCCTAACTGTGTTTATGGTTTGACGTGGTTTTCTTACTTTTCTTCAAAGTGACACAATGTCTTTAACGCGTTCTTTGACCCCACATACCTCGAATAACCATCAAACCTGCTCTTGAAAACCACCACTTTCTGAAACAAACACTGCGAAAGAAGCGCAATGCCAATGAATATGAACTGGATACCGATGACGAAAATTCTCAGCGTCATTTTTTCAACGTGGTGCTGTGATGAATCTTTTCAAGAATAAATGAACAATTATTGAGCTGCATTCATCAAAACATAAAGTGGGCGTTACCTTATTTCAGTCAAGATTCTCGAAATAAGCAGTGAATCAAAAATTTCCTACAATTTTAGTGTTATTTTGTATTTAAATATATCAAAGTATTTTCTCGGTACAGAAGCTGTATCTTCACTTGATGACTGGATGTTTAGTCACTTACTGGGACGGTTGTCGTTTCGGCTTTTTGCGGCCTTTTGTGGGCATCTCTTGTTTTAGGCCGTCACCGGAATTTAACACGAAATTTCTTTTTGGAGCGAAACTGGCTTCATTTTATGGAAATGGGGGAGTACAAGGCTTCCGGGCATCGTCGGCATCATCGGCCCGAAACCAGAGGCCCGCAAAAAAGCCACAAAAGGCCGAAACCTTTGAAAAATTGATTATAATTTTTAAAAACAGTTTACCAATTAACCATAGTTGTTGTTTCAACTGGCCGGGTCAGGCCGGAGATCAGGCCGTTGAGCTTCATAATATAGCTAGAAAGATAAAATATGGATGCAAATTACATAGCAATATATTCTACATTGCATCCAAGTTTCATCGGTCTAACTTTTCTACGAAGATCGGCGCCTGATTTCCGTGTCGCCCGGTCAGCCCGACTCAACTCGTCAGTTAAATTCAAAACTAAAAACCAAAAACATCAGAACATCTAAATCTGGAAATCATGCGATTTGAAAAATAGCGTGTTCTACAATGTCTTGTAGTTTATTTCTTGGAATAACATGTTGATTCACCAGTTCTGGTTGATCATGATTCTAACATGACCTAATTGGTAGTACGTTCTCTCCACAACATCAGAAAAGCAATTTTTAATAAGCATCTGAAAATCATAACAATTGTCGCGTCAAAATCAAACTTTATTGAAACATACACATTGTTTCAATTCGAGATATATGATCCTTTAAGAAATATTTAAAGATCCTGAAATTCAATGAATCAGAAATTGTTAGAAACCATTCGATTTCGTCATGCCAGAACTTGTCATTGTTGCCACGTCAAACTGAAAATTACTGAATATTTGAATTATTTTGTTTGTCTCGAAGACTTGCTTCAAATTTATGGGAACAGCAGGAACAACACAACTACAAAGTGACATGAGTTGTTTTTTGTGCATTGTTGAGTATATTGGGCTGATGACGAACTCGTCTCATTGGACCCTTGGTTTAGTAAAACAATTGAATAAAATCTTTATTTTCCAACGTTTCGGTTTATGTCGCGGACTGCGAATAGTCCGGTATTCTCTTCATATGAATCATATTTGTAGGACAAAACATATCAGGTAAAATATATGTTTTGAATGACGTTTCTAAAGATATTTTGTAGAATATTGCGAAATTATGATGTCATTTTGTTATGGTCAAACATTAGAATATATTGACTCGGTAGACGTATAAAAGGGTGGTTCTGCTTCAGCTTCAGTACCCTCCTTCCCTCCTATCCATTCTACGTGACGTAGAATCCTTCAAATTTCTGAATCCTATATTCGTTTTGGTTTATAAATTTTTCGGTTTATAAAACCATTTATTTTCCTTCGGGAGTCTCAGGGAATCATATAGGGAATCTAAAGTTTTTTTTAAATTAATTTTAACGTAGAATTCATTTAAAAAAATCTCGATTCTACCGTACTCCTGAAAAACACATCAATGACGTCAAAGCGACTATTATGTTGATGATTTTATCAAAATTTTGCAAATATTTAATTTTTCTGATTTTTATGAACTATCGATTTTTGAGACATTTTTTGGATACAGCACCAATCGAACATCTTACTACCTCAGAATGTTTTTTTTCTGCGGTAGATTTCGTACGTATAATATTATAAGCCGAGAAAAGTCGGTCTAAACAAATGGTCTAGAAAAACTTGCGAAAGCTAGTCCACGACTTTAGTCTTAATACGTGAATTTTGACTGAAACTCACAGATTAGGACAACGAAGTACAAAGACTCGTCAAGAGCAAGAATTTCTAGGCAATCACCTTAAATCGTATTTTACAGCTCTTATGTATTTTTGAAAATTTTAAAAAGCAAAAATCAATTGAGCATGAGGTTTTGATTTGTGTCAATTATCTTTACCGACTCTATATAGTCCTCCTTTAAAGGACTTGCATCAGATAAATCGGCCATATCTAATTTAAATTTAAAATTACAGCTTTATTACAGTTTTCTCTTATTAAAGACAATGTGTCAGTTAATTTGGCACAACTCTCTCTCTCTCTCTCTCTCTCTCTCTCTCTCTCTCTCTCTCTCTCTCTCTCTCTCTCTCTCTCTCTCTCTCTCTCTCTCTCTCTCTCTCTCTCTCTCTCTCTCTCTCTCTCTCTCTCTCTCTCTCTCTCTCTCTCTCTCTCTCTCTCTCTCGATTATCCTGTGCAATAATGACACTACCCTCAATTGTCACCATAAACCATCCTTCTTCCTGTTGTTCTTCTGGAATTTCATTAAAACCCCAAAAATAACTCATTCATTAATTTTACGATTCGAGAATTTTTTATATATTTTTGTTCAATTCTTAACAACAAGAACATTAATTGAGTTGAAATCCGAGCCTTATTAGTTCTTTGAGCCGAAAATCCCCACTCCTCCTCTTTTGAGTTGTACTACAATTCTCAGTGAAAAAACCGCGGGTCATTCGCGTGCCCGCCTTGAAAAATTAGGGGGCCCCCGGGGAGCCCGCGGCGCGTCCCCTAATTTTTTAGCGCGAGCTCCCGAATAACACGCCGAATTTTAAGCGCGCACGCAATATCACGCGGTTTCGGCGCATTAGCTCGCTTAAAACGCTGATTCTTGCTGTTGCTTCTTTGATTATTGTTTCAATATTCTCACTTATTTATTTAAAACGAACAATAAATTTTAGAAGAAAATCAAAACAAAAATGAAAAAAACAATTGAACCATTTAGACCAACTAGAAAAAAATATAAACAGTTTCTTAAAATATTATAGAAAAAGAACATTGAAATACATAAATTATAAATTTTCTGGGTTGATCGAAGCTTGTTTTGTCGACTTTTCATCACTTTTGTTGCTTTCCGATTGAAGGGTGGGCGCTAAAAATGGGAAGTTAAATTATTTGTTTTTTAATTTTAAATTTTAAAGTCGTTTCACCAAAAACGATAGCTTAATCAATGACCGATTTCATATCGTCTCAAGTTAAAAATACAAATCGATATTTCGTAGTACTCTCTCATTTGTAACCAAAAGGCTTTAAAAAATTATTTTAAAAGCCTTACACTTGTGGGACTCCGTATTTCACCATCGGCGCTTGTCACTGCGGTCGATAATATGATCTCCGACCTTAATAGGGCTTTTTTTCTGTCTTAATGTGAAAACAAAAACTTACATTTGTCTTTTCAAGTAATTGACAGAATTTTCTTGACGATCCTCGCCGATCAAGATAAGTTTGGCTCCTCGAAAGCAAAAGTCTCTGCTCGGATCTCCTCAGCGTTCTTAAAAAGAATACAAACATATTTTTTCAACAAAAAAATGCAAAAGTCACCTAGTGTAATCCTAATTCCATAACAATTGTGCTTCTAGAAGTTCCCTCTTTTTATTAGCTTCACCGGCTGTGCCAATTCTGCGCCGTATTTTCCAAGACCCAAAACATGCGCATTTTTCATCATCCATCTTATAATCTGAAAGAAATACGAATTTTTTCACACTATTCCCCTATTTTTGACGTTTATGAACGGTAAGTGCTTCAAAAACACTTAAAAATGTAATAATAAATTTTTTCTCAACGTTACATGAAAAAATCGGACCAAAAAATGTGAAAAAACAGTTAAATTAGGTTAGAAAATAAAAAAATAAAAAATTTCGCAAATTCGAAAAAAAGAAGCGTGTTTGCACATTCAACGAAAAGTCACACAACGGCGGGCCCGCATATTCACGCGACTTCTCCCCTGTACGCGCCTTAGCCCGCGCACACAGCGCGAGTAATGGCGAATCGCTTTAGTTTTGCGCGAGCTCGCATTAACACGCTTAAATTTAAGCGTGCGCGCTTGAAGCCCGCCGATGTGTGGGGGCACGCCATTAGCCGCCGTTTTTTCACTGAGAACATCAACAAAAATACATATATATGTATATTGCATCTTCTTCTTATTATTTTTATTATTTTCTTCCTTTTCCGTCATCAAATTTCATTCAAAAAGATGAAAAAAGGAAGGATATGACTAAGAGTAAAGTGTTGCCAAATCTTTTTCAGAGTTAATCCCGGAATTCATGTTTCGTCGCAGGTTTTTGATTGTTTTGATTTTTTCCAGTGAATATCAATCAACTTTAATGTGTTTGTGACATTTAACAATTTTTTAATCTAAGTAAAATCGTCACTGCTTACGCAGATTTTTACTAATATTCTGGATTTGTTTTTGCTCACGAACTCTCTTTTTGTAATTTATTCAATATCAAAAATCATATAAATAAATACTTTAGAATGTTTGAGTTAAGACCATCCAAAGTAACAATTTTCAAAGGATTCAAACTTTGATTTTTTCAACTTTAGACCGCTGCTATGACACATGTATTTATTGGTGTGATTTCGCATAAATTTCACTGTACTAATGAGAGACCGCTCTAATTTTTTCAATTTAAATCTGGTGGGGTCAAATTAGCTGACACACTGTCTTTAACTATGAAATTTGAGCCGAATTCTGATCCTAGAGCCGAGTTATGCTCCTCTGTTCCTTCTGATCTTACATATTTTGAGATTTCTAGTCTAAATTTTCATTTCCATCACTCTTTCGTAACTTCACCGTTCAATATGCTAATTTTTAAGAAAAATGTAAACTTGGAGGAGCATAACTCTTCTGAAATACTTGAAATTTTTTAAAATATAGTTCTCATGTTTTCACGTATTTCACAACTAATTTTTTGCTATTTGGCAAAGTGTATATATTCATTTGAAAGAGCTCGTTTTGCTCTACAAAACTGTGTTTTTGGTTTTTTTGTATAATTTAATTTTTCATCATTTGTGAGGCTCAGAAATGAACTATCCAGGAGGCAAAAATCAGCATTTTCGACACCTGCTTTTCGTAAATATTTTCAAATCGATTTAAAACCTGCGTGAGTTCTAAAAATTTCTCAAATTTTATTTATAAACTGAAAACTGAATCTATAAAAATTGTGAAATATTCATTCGCAATTGAAAGATTGACGAACGTTCCGAAATCTGAATCTTGGTTCAAACTACACGGTCTTTGGTATCACATGAGAGCCTCTTAAATGGACCTCCAAAGTTGACGTTTCAACAAAAATATTTAATTTGAGGTTTGCTACTAATTTTGAAACGATTTATAGATTCCCGCCTAAAAAACGCCTACCCGCACGCTTAAAGACAGAGTGCCAGTTAAAAATTTAGGCGCCGCTGGGACAAGATTTTAAATTACCGCGCTATGGATTTTCATGTGCGCTCCACTGAACAGTAGTCAGGTGTGTGCGCGGAAATTTGACTTTTTGAATTTTTTGGGTGTTTTTTTCATAACTGGTACCCTGTCTTTAATTGTCATTCGAGTGATCCCCCACCTTCATCCGCTTAAACCACGCCCACTTAACTATTCGTTTAGATTATTCTTTTGTTTTTTGAACACCTAAAAACCTGAAAATTGTATATAAATCCTTATTTTTGAAATTCTGTACGCTACAAAAATTATAGAGTGAAGCTTCAATTTCAGAATATTTCCTTTTGTCACTTTTTTTCATCAATAAGGAAATGAGAAAAAAAATGAACATACATATGTGGGATTCTAATGAATTCCGCTAGTCTGTACCAGGATTACAATGTCTGTAAAATGTCCAGTGTGATTCTAATTTTGTGCGAAAAAAATTTGAATAATTCATTTCGTCGGCCATTATTCTCCTTTTCATCCTATTTTTTTGCCCAGCCATTTCAATTAGCGAGATGTAGTGGTTTTTTTCCCGATCCGCATTTTAAAAAAACATTTGCTTAGTAAATTTTAGTGGTGAACATGAATGATATCATGTTTCTTTTCATCGAAAAAGGCGTAAAAAGTGTGGAAATAAGTAAAGTTCATTTGAAAATTTTTTCACAACAACTTCCGATTTGTGTGAAAGTTCGAAGTGCATTTCCTGCCCAAAGATATTTATATATATATAAAAAGAATTTTTTTCTTCTCGATCTTTTGAATACAATTTTGCAGAAAATCCTAATTTTCAGCGAGGGTTCTCTGATTGTTGAACCATCTTTTAAGCTTTTAGACCTTTCTGTTTTTTTTTCGAGAAAAGTATTTTAATCCACTTTGAAAGAATTGTCATAATTTTAAGATGGGCTCATTCATTTCTTATTTGGAAAACCGCAAATATTCCACCCACAGAAATAGTGTACTCTTATTCAAAATTTTTGTCTTAAATTATTCATGCCATTCTTACAATTGTTCGAAATTTTTCTATAATTTTATTTTAAACGAAAAGCGTCACTTTTTTGCCCTCAAGGACTAACAACACAATTTTACGTGAATGGTATGTAAAACTCAAAATTTCTAAGACCAAAAATTCCTAATAAAATTTTTAAACTTTTACTTTAGTAAATTTTAGTTGAGCATCTCCTTTGTGCCATCAAATTTGCGCGAACACCTACTTTTTTGGCTGTTTTTTAATACATTCTCAGGTAATTTTTCGCGGATCCGCCTCTTTCCTATGCGCGGATCCGTCACTTCAACTACAATAGTTACTATTGAAATGGCGGATCCGCGCATAGGAAGTGGCGGATCATCCACTTTAATGTGCGCGGATCTGCGAAAATTTCCCTAAATTATAAAATCCAATACAACATCATCTTTTTAACTTACAAGGGAAGATGTTCCCATTTCAATTTTTAGCTGTGAGCAAAAATTTCAGCAAGAAATGGTGTTTTAGAGATTAAAGGAGGGCTTTACGCAGGTTGTTAAATCAAGCTAAAAGTCAATTTTATATACATACCTAGCGAAAAATTGCAAAAAAGTAGAAATGCGAAAATTAGGCCTCTGCCACTTTGGAGGAAACTGTTACGTTTTTGAGACCGAGGTTCGATTCCGGGTGCCCTATTTTTACTTTTTCGAAATTGTTTTCCTTTTTAGCAATATTTATAACTTGTGTATAGTCCGCGTATAGTCCTCCTTTAATAATTTGTTCAAACTTATTCAGAAAACTTGAAATGAGCACAAAAATTGTCAATGAACCAAATATTAAAGACATTGGGTCAGTTAATTTTACCCTACCAGATTTCAATTTCAAAAACTAGAGCCTTTTCTCATTAGTACAATGCAATTTATATTGTCAACTCAATTATTCTTGATCATTGCGTTCGGAAGGCTGCTCAACCTCACAGCCACTGCATTTTCCAGTGTGCTGAGTGTCGGCAGCCACGTCGCGTGCGTGCGGAGCGGCTGTGAGGTTGAGCAGCCTTCCGAGCGCAATGCTCAGGAATAATTGAGTTGACAATACGAAATAATATCAATAAATATACGCTTCATAGCTGTGTCCGTGCGATGCGGTCGGAATTGGCGCGAAACACAATTTTTTGAATGTGGCTACATATTGGTATTGTTCTTTGGACCACCTGGGCACCCATTCCAATTTTGATTTTTTTTTCTTGAATTTGGGTCGTGTTAACTGACCAGCTGCCTTTAAGTTCTCAAAGTTTCATTATTTTGAAACTTTGGAGGTTCATAATTTGGCTCAAACCTCTGGAAAAAATTTTGAGCATTTGATATTTGGCCCACATAGGCATGGTATGTAAAATTTGAGCAAAATCTTATTTTTCGCGGGTATCTGTTGTATATCTTGCTTATTAGAATTTTCATTCTGTAATCCTATTTGTTTTTGTTTGTTTATCATTATTCACAGTTTGTCTTAAATAGGATTATGGCTATAAATGTCGCTTAATTGATCTGAAATTCAATTTTATATACCTAGTAAAAAATTTGCAAAAATAAAGGCACTCGGAATCGAAGTCTCAAAAACGTAAAAGTTTTCATTAAAAAAAACAAGTGGCAACGTTTGGTGGAAACTTTTACGTTTTTGAGACCAAAGTTCGATTCCGGGTGCCCTAATATTTTAATTTTTTGCAATTTTTTTCACAAGGTATATAAAATTTGAATTTCAGATCGATTAAGCAATTTTTATAACCTGCGTATAGTCTTCCTTCAATATTTATCTAAAATAGAAGAAACGGAATAAACAAGCGAGAACGCTCAAAATGTTAGCTGTTCGATTACTCATTGTTTTCCACACCTACAACTTATTTCAATCTCTGTAGGCTCCAAACATCAACACATGTCCATAATACCTATAATTATTACTAATTCTTTTCCAAATCCGCCCAACTCCATTTTTTTCTCACATTTGCAACAAAATGTCTCTCTGAAAATGTCACACAATAATTCCGGCGTTCTCTAAAAAGCTTTATCATTTTCCCATTCTATTCTTTGCAGGTAAAACACAAAAAAACAAATAATGGTGAGGAGCCGAACACCAACGATTTCTATTATTCTACTGGTTATTTTAAGCATCGGAGATATTTGTTGTGAAGATGAGGAAGAGGTTTTTGTTATAGACAATCATGTTGATTCATCGTCGGGAAATGGACAACAATCAGGGTTAGTTTGATGAAGCTTCTGAACTTCGAAAATCTGAATTTTTAAGTATGATTCGATGTTTTTTTTCATTTAAAAAAATAACTGAAATCTGAGTAAAAGAAAAACACGAAGAAGCTCATTGTGAAAAAAAAGGTACACTTCATGTTAGTGACGAAATGTGAATTTTAGAGACACAATCAACTTATTTTTTGAAAACATTACACACCTCGAAGTGGATACTTAATTTCAAGTAACTGCGTACCTAAAAGTGACTGCCTTAATACTCAAAGTGCATTTAGGTATCTAATTTTCTACCCACGGAACAAGTGGGTTTTAGTAGCTACATTTAATGTTGAAATACACCGGAGCAAGTGCGCTCTACCGAACACACTCTCTTTTTGACGTCTTCCGGTGACCCTACGTGTTGGAAATATTATTTTTGATCCTTGAGCTCATTCTTTGTATCCGTAGAACGAATTGTGAAGAAAAATATTTTTTTTTATTTCGTACATGCACGGGAACACGTCAACAAGGTGGGATAAAGTGAACCGAAATTGTCATCACAAACAACGCTTTGTGTGTGTACATCGTTACGATAAATTGCACACATGCAAAAATTCGAATTTTTTTACAAATGGCATTGTAACGCCTACGACGCATGAAAAAAAAATCAAATTTTTGCGTTAAATACATAAAGTATGGCTTAGTCTAATTTTTTTCACTCCGAATTACAAAATTGCGTCCCTGAATAGTGGCATATAACGCGTTTTGTGTAACCGTGCCGCACGATTGCAAAAATCACACGCCCGCTTTTCTGCGTTCAATTTTTAATTATCGTATTGAATTTTCGTAGTCATAGTCGGTTCACTTTAGCGCACCTTGATCAAAACAGAAGTTTTCTGTTGAGCGCGCACTACTCTGCTTTATTTCTACAGTAATTTTTATAACATTGGGGGCTTCATTTTCTTAGATCTCATATCTTAATCAAAAAAAAAAAGTATTTTTCTATTTTAAAAAATTATTTCTTTCAGTTTTCCCGGTCATCTAGTAGCCCTCCGACCTGATTACACCTTCTGGAACATGGTCGACGTTCTTAAAACGATGTTTGACGTGAGAACCGCTGAGAAACGAAGACCAAGTCGAGGTTTGTTTCTCTAAATTTCAATTTAAAAAACGGAAAAATAATAATTATTTTCTAGAACTCGAAGAAGTGCCACCTCGAATACAAAACCCCGATTTGCGTGCGCGTCGACTGCTCTTAAATTTCGGGAGATTCCGATTCTGACCAAACTTATTTTTAAAAAAATCATTCTTTATTTTGCTCAATAGTGTTACTTTTTTCGTCTTCTTCTTCTGTTTATTTGCTTTTTGATTGATTGATTCCTTTCATTGTTGTCCATCTATTTCAATTTTGCAGTCTTTAAAAAATATTGAAAAATTGTGAGTTCACAAAAAGAATTCATAAAAAACGAGACAAGAAAAAAAACGAGAGTTTAGAATTCTTCACAAGGTAGAAAACTGCTCGACGCCTGGTGGAAAAGTGAGCACGATCCGTCAACGCATCTACAACGACCACCTTTCGAAAATGACGAACCGACTTCGAGACGTTTTCGACGAAGACCTGAGAGAAAGATTAGGGGTTTTTAGGGCTTGGAAAATAAATATTGGAAGATTTTCTTGGAATTTTCCATAAAATTTGTAAATCAACATCAAAAAATGAAGTTTTTAACAGAAATAACAGATGCGGAAGTTTGTGTTACCTTCTCTTTAACGTTATCTGACTTTCATTTGAAAAAACTTCAAAATTGGATAGTATTTATGTTCCTGACTAAGAAATATCCAAGTTTGGAAACCGATAACCAATCATTAGACATCTTAAGTTTGTTTGCAATTTTTAAACTGAAGTATATAATTTCACAAATTGTTTCCGTATTACGAATTTTAGAAGAAACCCACGAGAACTACAATTTTTAATTAAAAAAATAGGTCTTTCAAATATTGATCTAGATTATCTAAATTTGATAATTTGGTGTAATTACCCAAGTTTGAGGTAATTAGACCGTATCCCGGAGGATGGCTTAAAAAACCGAAACGTCGGATAAATAAAGTTATAAAAATATATTGTGCTTCAAGCGAAAAAGGGTCCAAAGAGACGAAATCGTCATCAACGTCAACTAATTTGAATGCGAAAGATTTTAAGATTAAAAAATACTTCCATGTGAATAAATATCATAATTAAAGAGAAGATGAATTCTGCTTATTTCGGAGGTTTGTAGTGTTGTTTGATCGATTAAAAATTCAATTTCGTTAAACAATACAATAAAGCAACAAGAAAAAATATTTAAGAAGCGAAATGTGGAATTTGGCGGTACTTTCGACCAAAATTTTGTAATTTTTAGAAAAAAGGTTGAATTTTAAACTTTTTTTTCATTTTTACAGCGATTAAAATTAAATTTATGACCGATTTAGCAACATTATTGTCTACCCAAATATTCTTGATCATGCTATTGTCAACTCAATTATTCTTGATCATGCAAGTTGGTTTTGATCTACCGAAAAAATCTAAGTCTCTCACAAAATCATGCTATTTTTACTTGCGAGCGGTTGCGCTGCGTGCTTTCGGAAGAAAATGGATGATCCAATATTTTTAAGTTGACAATAGTTGGTTTTGATCTACCCAGAAAATCTGAGTCTCTCACACACTCGTGCTATTTTTACCTGCGAGCGGTTGCGCTGCGGTCTTTTAGTCGAAAAAGGATGATCCAAAATTTTTAAGTTGACAATATAACCCTATGAAGTTTTCCGGGAAAATGTACTAGTTTTTCGTTTCACTAAAAAATGGATGATTTTTATCGATTTTTTTAAAGTAGGACTTTATTGAGCTGCTGAATGCAACTGGGATTAAAATAGAACTCATTTTCGTTTCAAACTTTTTTTCAAATTTTTCATTAGAAGCCGAGAAAACGAGCTTCAAAACAGTGGCGTAGAAAAAGTGCTCCGCGGAGTCCGCTGGGATTATACATAAGAAATCAAGAAAATGCAAAAACATAATTTAAAAAAGGCTAATTTCAATATTAGCGACAAAATTAATCAATATAATATGCAAATAGGACCAAGAAGAAGTTCGGCCAAAACATTTTCTAGGCCATTGTTTTGAAGCTCATTTTCTCGGCTTCAAGGTGGTTTTAGAAAATTTCAAAAACAGATTTGGAATGAGAATGAAGTCTATTTTCTTTCCAGTTTCATCTCCGTTAAGAATCTCCCCTCCCAAAAAAACACTCACCCTGTAAAGCTGCCGGTTCCCCAAAGATATTCAACGGTTCAGTCCTCCAACAATGAAACGAAGATGCGCATGGTTTTCCAGACTACAAAAATGTGAATTATGTGAAACTTGTTTTTTTCGGAAATTAAAATGTTTACCATTCCTTGCGGTTCAAACTGTGCAAAAGCAATGACAATTGCCAAGAAGAATGAAAGTATTGCTGTTAGCAATTTTGTGTTGTTACCCATATTCTCTGAAAATTTTTTGATAAGAGCTTTTTGAAGTAAGGTGGAAAAGTAATAGAAAAGGATAAGAAGAAATGAAATTTCTGGCTGAAATGCTGAAAAAATTTTGGTCTTTTTTGCTTCATTTTTTTCAATTGTCTGAAAATTAGTTTGAACTTTAAAAATATCAAAAATCAAAAATTTTCACAATGTCTGAATTTTTAAAAAAAATCTCCTGCATGTTGAAATTTTGGGTGTTTAAGGAGAAATATTTACCATTGAAATAGTTCGGTCAATTTTGGACATTTTGGCTAAAAATTTAGAGAAATTCCATATTTACAAAGCTTTAAACAAAAGTTCAACCAGATTTTTTCAACTAGTTTGCCTGAAAAAGAACAATTTTTATAACCCATTAAATTTCAGAATCTAAAATTGCAGGAATGTTCATTTTTCTACGTTCAACAAAATAATGTTCTCAATTTTTTGAAATGTCAAAGTTCAGACCGCTTAAAGTTCTATGAACAAGAAATTTTATAAAAATAAATGTTTGCTTTAAAGGAGGGCTTTCAAAAACACATGTGTGCTTTAAAGAAGGTCCCCAAATGTATCTTAAATAAAAATAGACTTCATTCTCATTCCAAATCTGTTTTTAAAAGTTTCAAAAACCACCTAGAAGCCGAGAAAACGAGCTTCAAAACAATGTCCTAGAAAAAGTGGCCACCGGCGAAAACTAGTCCGCAGGCATATGGAAAATAAATAAAAAATGAAAAAAAAACATTTAAAAAAAGACGAATATAAGCATATCTGCATAACTATTTATTAACGAAACACGAAAAAAGCTCCTAGGAAAAAGTTCGGCCAGGTGGCCACTTTTTCTAGGCCATTTTTTTGAAGCTCATTTTCTCGACTTCTAGGTGGTTTTCGAAAATTTTAAAAACAGATTTAGAATGAGAATGAAGTCTATTTTCATTTAAGGTACATTTATTATCTAACTAATGCCCTCCTTTAATATTTTATTCAATTTCAGACAAATTTAAAAATATCGTTATTTTTTTAAAAATTAGATGTGGAATTGTGGTGCTCAAGGAATTTGCAAATGAAAAAAAAAAAAAAAGCAGCACAAAAATTGAACACATTTTATCAACAAAAAAAATGGAAAAAACAAAAAAAAATTGGTTCTCATATGATTTATACGATATCTCGAAAGTAACTCAGAATTTGTTTTTAAAACATCCCTGTTCAAAAAAATGACCCAAAACGATGTTTAGAATTTTTCTTCACAAAATCCCCCGCCATGTTTATTATTAAATTTGATGAGCCTTGGCAAGAAAACGAGTAGTAAAAGAGCGGGGGGAAAATAAACATTTTTTGGGGCCACACAATTTTTCTCAAACTTTTACTACTATTTTCTCTTAAATTTTTTGAAAATATGCTGTAAAACATCTAAATTTTTTGTTCGAAGAAAGCCAAAAATAGTTCCCGAATTTTTACGATTCTGACCTTTTTCAATGGAAAAATTACATCATATTTTATATAAAAGAATTGTCGACAAAGAAAAAAAAACATAGTATTGAACATTTCTGTTTCTGTTCAATACAAAGATTGGCTTAATTTAAGGCGGAAGGCTCTAGTGTCTACGATGAGATCTTAGAGCCTAGACGAGAACGAAATTCCCTTTTTTTGTTCTTCCTATTTTGTTCCATGAATATTTCTTCGAGATGGCAGTGCAGATGGGGATCTTCTCTCCTTATTAGGACACAAAAAAGTATTCTTTTCGCGGGGGTGGAACATTTATTTTATTTTGTGTCAGACAATGAGATTTCCTAGTTTTGCAAAGATGGAATTTATTGGGCAAAGTTGTCTTTCAGACAGTGGCCAATTTTGAAAGGGTGGCTCCGGAGAGCTCAGAGATTGGTTTCAGATGAATAAAAAGATTATCTATTGTCAACTCAAATATTCTTGATAATTGCGTTTTGAGGGCTGCTCAACCTCACAGACGCTCCGCACGCACGCACGCGACTGACGACGCTCAACACACTGGAAAATTTGAAAAATTCATTTTCCCGCGAATTTTCCAGTGTGTTGAGTGTCGTCAGTCGCGTGCGTGCGGAGCGTCTGTGAGGATGAGCAGTCCTCAAAACGCAATGATCAAGAATATTTGAGTTAACAATACCAATGCTAGCAAAAAAATTTTAAGTCGAAAAAATAAGAAAAACAGGTATAAATTTTAAAAAAAATCGAATATGGGCAATGGCCGAAGAAATGCAATTTGGGTTTCTAGGCCATCTTTTTGTTTTACTTAATCAGGATTTTCTTAATAAAATTTCGTTTTGAAAAATCAAATTTCCAAAGAAATACAATTTTGGTTTCTGGGCCATCTTTCGGTATTTTTCATTATATGGCCTAGAAACCCTGAATGCATTTCTTCGGCCATTGTCCATATTCGAGTTTTTAAATCGGGGTTTCAAAAAATGTTGCTATCAATTGGTAGATATACTTATTCATCTGAAACCAATTTCTGAGCTCTCGGAAACTCCCTTTCAAGTGCTTGGAAAAATTCAACAAAGCGTCAAATATAAAGTTTCAAAATTGATCTTGGAAACGTGTGTACATTTTCAGGCAGTAATGGGGGGGGGGGTTTCATTTTTTTGACAGCTAAACTAATTTTTTTTCCATGAATAGATTCAAAATTTTGAATCGGTTTGCCAATAGAAATAATTTCCATAATTGTATCAGGGTGTGAAAAATAGATAAGATTAAATTAGGTAATTTAAAATTTCTCGCATCCCGAATTCCAGATTTTTTTAAAAATTTCAGCCTAATTTCAATTTCAAAAATAGTTCTTTTTTTAGAACAATGCAATTTTTGCGAAACCAAATTAATAAATAATGAACTAAAACTCCGAAATTCCGTTTTAAATGAGCCGACTTACATGATTTATGTACCTTTAAAGATCTTAAAGTTTTTGCAATTTCTATAAAATAACTTCATAAAACGGAACTCTTGGAATTTTTATAAATTTGCACCTTCTTAAAACTTAACTTAAACAATACATAAAATTAAGATGGTTTCGCAACAGTTAACTGATTCATGAGAACCAAAAAAATGTCTTTAATGGCACGGTGCGAGTTATTGAAATTTGATCAAGTAAAGATTTTCAAAGGCTTCAAATTGATAGGAAAATTAATGAAATCTCAGCGTCTATAAATTCCGTATTATCAAAATACCTAAAAGAACATATTTTCTAGGGAAAATTATTCTAAAATCGTGAAAATGTGTTCATTTTGAACGGAGTTTTAACGATTTCAAAAAAGAAAAAACAAATTTCCCCCTTGTTGTTTGCTAAAAATCTCAAATTCTAAAAATAAAACCAGACTGAACAAAAAAACAGTAGATCTTAAACTGAAATCTTCAGCAATAAAAAAAAAGACAATCACTCGAGTATCTTTCGTAAAAAATAATCGTTTTTGTTGCCCCTCGATTGTTTCCCCATGAGACCTTTTTAATCTGTTTTTTTTCCACCAAATGAGCACTAACTAAATCGCCATTTTTCTTCACACAAAATGAAATAAAAATTCGTGACAACCTACAAAATTCAGAACAAAATGATGAGAAGAAGAAAACAAAGGTTTTTGATTTTTGTTGTGCTTTCAACGATCATGATTCTATTCATAGAGATGGCGGATTCGAGGAAGCATCGCAAAGTCAACGAGGTTAGGAAATAAACGTCGTTTTTAAATTGAATCTAAGGGGGGAAAATAGTGTTCTTTGTGGGGGGGGGGGGGGGGGGATAAATTACTAGAAAATAGAATAAATGTAGTAGATAAGATGTATACTCGAATTTCGAGGGTGTCTAATTTATGAAGAGTGTGACGTTTTCTCGATTTCTAATCTGAGGAAAAAACAATATTTTTCGATATATCACGGAAGTAGACTGAGAAACTCAAAGACCATCCAAAAAAAGGAAGTGGTACACTGTCTTTAAGAAAAAAAGTACAATTTTGTCTTATATTTTGAATAGAATGGGTATCTTAAAGGAGGGCCGTACGGAGCTAATGAATGCATCTGTGATGAAAATAGACTTCATACTCATTCCATATCTGTTTTTAAAATTTTCTAAAACCACCTAGAAGCCGAGAAAATGAGACTCAAAACAATGGCCTAGAAAAAGTGTCCACCGGCGAAAACTAGTCCGCAGGCATGAAAAATCCAAAAAAATGAATAAGGATAAATTAAAAAGGACTAAAAAAGTACTAAAATAAACACTCTGCATAAGTATATATTAACGAAACACGAAAAAAGCTCATTTGAAAAAGTTCGGCCAGGTTTACACTTTTTCTAGGCCATTGTTTTGAAGCTCATTTTCTCGGTTTCTAGGTGGTTTTAGAAAATTTTAAAAACAGATTTGGAATGAGAATGAAGTCTATTTTTATTTAAGGTACTTTTATTAGCTCCGTAAAGGACTATTTTTTAGCTCCGTAAAGGACTATTTTTTAGCTCCGTAAAGGACTACTTTAAAAATGAAGCAACCGTTGTCTTTAATTGAGGACTTTACACAAAATTCGCTCGGAAATTTGATTTTTTTTGAAAAATTAGCTAAAAATTTCTAAAAAAAAAACATGTCTGAAATTCCTCCCTTTGGAAGTATTATTTAGCTTGTTGGGCGGCTTGTTGGGAAATCTCAAACTTGGGTAATTAAACTTTATTTTAAATAGATTAAAAGATTATAAAGATAAAAAAAGATTATAAATAATATAAAAAGAATAAAATAGAAAAAAGAGGCATCCAACGCTGCCTTACAATCAAAATGAAACATATTTGCTTGGCTTTAAACTTTAGTCTCGAAACTGCTAAAGTTTCGGGCAAATTTTTGAGGAAAATTTTCGTGCAAATTCAAATTCGGTGTTTTCTTATAAAATAAACTACGTTTTTAAGGACATTTAAAATGTAGTCAAAAAATACATAGCTCCAAAACATTTTTGTTGCAATGATCATAAAAAACCCCAACTCTGTAAGCACTTCTTGTCTCGAGTGGATGAGATGTACTCTATAGAATTGGACCGAATATTTTCATTTTTCAAAAAATAAAGAATTACTTGTGAGAAGAGTTCACAGTTTTTCCTTTCTAACATCTAAGAAAAAATGCTTTAAATTTGTAGATTTTCAAAATTTTTGAACTAAATGAGCTGAAGCAAAAACTTATTTAAAACCTGATGTGTATTCCAAAAAATGTATACAAAAAATTCTGACTTCTATAAATAATTTCTGAAATTTCGGCAGGGTTCAATAAACACCAATCTTCATATAAAACCTCTATTTTCAGAAAAATACATTATAAAGTTCAAAAAAGAAATGTCGTCATTTTTTAAATTTCAGATAAAAATATTCAATCATGCTGAAGCGAACATCAAAATTCGCTGCCAATCTCTGAAAACAGATCAGAAGGATACATACATCGGTCCGATGCACTCGTACACTTTTCAGTTTTATGATATTGATCGAGGTGGGTTTTAGAGGGATATGGCAGCCATTAAGAAATGTTTTAAATATTCTACAATGTAGTAAATAATTGTCAATTAAGCGGGGGCGAGCAACGAACAGCGTGACATAATTGCCAAAATCGAGGATCTACGAATTACAATTTTTTTTTAATTTTTAAAGGAGGGCTCTACGGAGCTAATGAATGCTTCTGAGATGAAAATAGACTTCATACTCATTCCAAATCTGTTTTTAAAATTTTCTAAAACCACCTAGAAGCCGAGAAAATGAGCTTCAAAACAATGGCCTAGAAAAAGTGACCACCGGCGAAAACTAGTCCGCAGGCATGAAAAATCCTAAAAAAAATGAAAAAAACATAAAAAAGGACTAATATAAGCATTTTGTATAACTATTTATTTACGAAACACGAAAAATGCTCAAAAGTTCGGCCAGGTGGCCTTTTTCTAGGCCATTGTTTTGAAGCTCATTTTCTCGGCTTCTAGGTGGTTTTAGAAAATTTAAAAAACAGATTTGGAATGAGTCTGAACTCGATTTTCACTTAAAGTATTTATTATCACCAGAAAGTCCTCCTTTAAACGCGGTTTGCAGCGAAAAATGACAAGCGTGACATAAGCGTGCCAAAATAGAGGATCTATCAATTACAAGTTTTTTTAAAATTTTCAAATTAGGCCTTTTTTCTTTTACGGATCTTTAAAACGAACTAATAATTGATAAAGGCGTAATCAATTGGGATTGTATTTTTATAAGACTTCTAGGCATTTTTTGAGATCCTCGCTATTAGGTTTGATGTTTCTTAAAGACTATGTCCTACTTAATTTCAACACAAAATATAGATATTTGAACTTTAATTTGCAGCATCAATTGCTCCTATTAACTGGTAAACTGTAGCTATAAATTTCAAAAAATCAGGTTTTCTTAAAACTCACGAAACCCCATTATAAGGGCAAATCGAGCGTAACAAAAACGAGGGTTATATCCACCTCCAGATACCTTTATATACCGGAATCCCGAAAGTCTCAAAAAACAAATAAAAAAGAGACAATCAAAATTGTTAAAGATTACAAAACGTCATTGGAGAACTGACAGCTCAGGAAGGAAATTTCAAATTTATTTCCCTTCGGATTGTTTCCTGAAAGAGGGAGTAGAAAATGGGAAAATAATTGAGTGGAGGTAACCGGTTGTCGTAATACAACAAAGTGCTGCTTCTCGAGCGAAAAAAAGGAAAGGAAACAACGAAGGATTAGAAAACATGGAAGAAAGTTAATTAGGAAGAACACGATGTCACCATACAAATGATGTTAGGAATCTTCCAGCGAGCTTCTGGGTGTGTGTGTGTGTGTGAATTGAGTTCAAATACACATGTTGGGTGGAAAATAAGATTAGTCACAATTTTATTTTTTTTTCGAAAGATGTGAATAGCAAACGATTAGAAAAAAGCAAGATTCAAACAGCAAGCTTGAAGAAAATTTGCAGAATTTCAAGAAAATCGAATAATTTCAGGTGACATGCATTTCTGGTGTGATGCTTATGGTCTTTTTGGATTTTTTGAAACATTTGATGTTTTCGGACGAAGTGCTGCAAGCAAAAGGAATCAAACATGGTTAGTTTATTGAAAACAGAACAAAAAATAAGGAAAAATGGGGGTTTCTTGCACAACGTGTTCCTTAAATATGAAATTTTTGCAAAATTGGTAAATTCTGTGAATAATATCCTAATTTATAGGAAATATAATGAACGTGTATTAAAAAAAACGAATCGGTTTGGAATTGAAGCCGCGTTCGCAGCACGCGACGCACCCGACGAAATCGAAATGTCATTTCCTTTTACAACAAACAGGGTAATTGTATAGAAATATACCGAATTCACGGTGTGACAAATAAAAACCGAAATTGTAACACGTTGTGTGAAACAGTGCCGCACAATAAGCAAAGATTCCACGCCCAAAAAACGCCCGCTTTTCTGCGTTCAATTTTTAATTGTCGTGTTGCATATTCTGATTGTCAACTCAATTATTCTTGATCATTGTGTTCGGAAGGCTGCTCAACCTCACAGCCGCTCCGCACGCACGCGACGCGCTGACCTCCCACTCAACACACTGAAATATTGGCGGGAAAATGAATTTTTCAAATTTCCCACGCGTCGCGTGCGTGCGGAGCGGCTGTGAGGTTGAGCAGCCTTCCGAAAGCAATGATCAAGAATAATTGAGCTGAAAATAGTACACCGTGGATTTTGATAGATTAATGGGAGTCATTTTGAAAAATTAAAAAAATGTTAAATACTGGAATAAAAGGAAAAACCCTGCGCTTAGGAAACCGTAATCTGCAATCGTGGCGAGACCCTATGTGTTCGCAAAGAAGATGTTCCTTTAAAATCAAGCCATTTTTGTTAAAGGGACATGTATTTTCATAAAAATGCCTCGCCACGATATTTGGAATAATGTAGGACGTTTTTTTTCAGTATTTTAATGGACCTATTCAGTTTTTTAAAAAATTCAAAAAATTCCGAGAAATTGCAATTTCTAGGTAATTCTCGGAATTTCTCTGCCATTTCTGCATTGAATTTCTCGGTGTTTTTATTTTTTTTTTTTCAAACTGAATAGGTCCATAAGTACCTTTTTAATTCTCAAAATTTTTTTGCACAAAAATTCTGTTTGGAAAGTATTTTGAACTAGCCCACACACACACAACTGATGTTATTGGACCACCCGTACTTTTTTCCTTGTCTTCCTTTTCTCCGAACTACTCACATTTAATAAAAAAAAAAGGCACATGAAACAAATGTCATATACATAACTAAAAATGCAAATTCTGACTAAAATGGAACACTTCAATGAACTTTGTACACACATTTTTTTGTTCACTTTTCTTTTCCACAAAGTATAAAAAGTATTTCTTCCTTCTTTGTGCATCATCAAATTTTCCACGGCTATTTAAGCATTCATTCTTGTCCGGAAATCACGCATTCTTGCGTACGTTGGCCATTTTTTTTCTCGGGGGTTTGGAATTTATATATGTGAAGGCGTAATAAATAAGGAAAGTGTCATGGGAAAGTAATTTACCACCCAAGAAATTTATTCAACCTAAAAAAAACAAAGAACCTTTTTTTTCTAGTTGTTAGAGAGAGTTGGGGAAAAGCACAGGATATCAAAAAAAAATTCCTTTTTGACAATATTTGAAAAAAAAAGTTTCAAATTATATGCTCTTGAAACTCTCTACACGATCAGTTATTTTGAAGCGGAGGGGGGCTGAGGGGACGAAATAAATGGTTTAAAAATTATGAAAGTAGGATTATTTATAAATAAATTTTGAAAATTAAAAAAAAATCGAAAAATTCCAATAAAATCGCCCAAAATGGCCGAAGAAACGCTTTTTGGTTATCTAGACCATTTTTTTCTCGGCAGCCTGATTTAAAAAAACTGTTTTATGCATAATTTTCTCTGAAAAAAAACTGAAAAGCAAAGAAAAACAATGAAATAAATTTTCAAAAAAAAAAATCAGATGGCCGATAAAATACAAACGGCCTAGAAAACCAATGTGTTTCTTCAGGCGATTTGGAGGGTAGAACAATACATTAGAAAACTAAAACATTATTCGACTAAAATATTAGCGAAAATTTCCTAAGATAAAAAAAAATCTTAGATGAAAATTGCATTAGAAACTAATTCATTAAAAAACCATTACCTTAGAAATTCGCATTGGAGCGCGTTTGTTGCTTTCGAATATTTATTCACGTAACTGCTTGTTTTCTTTGGTTTTTTTTTGCTAATTTTGGAAATTAGAGATTTAATAAAACCAAGGTGCAAAATCATCATGAACTTTACAAAATTTGCAAAGAAAATCAAAGAAATAAAGCAGTTACTTGAATAAACTTTCGAAAGCAGCAAACGCGCTCCAATGCGAATTTCTAAGGAAGTGGTTTTCTAATGAATTTGTCATCTAAGATTTTTGTTTTCTTAGAAAATTGTTGATAATATTTTAGTCGAATAATGTTTTAGTTTTCTAATGAATTACCCTCCGATTTGCGGCGTTACGGTTTTTTTTGAATTTTTTTTCGGAATTTTCGAGTTTTTTTTGGATTTTTTTTCATCCTTTTATATAACTGGGTAAGGAGGCGGGGCGTGTGTCTGAAGCCTTTTTCATAGTAAAATTCAAAAGTTACTGAGTGGAATTGAACTCGCATCGGTACACGTAAAGAAATGATTACTTAACCGGTAGACCATCGAAGTCACAGAAAGATGGGGAATTTTTCGAAACCTAATAATTGCGGATTTTCATTTCTTCATTTTTTTGTTGTCATTTCTGAGTTGAGATTCATTCTTTAAAAAATTATTCAAATATAATGTTCGTTCTATTGTGATGGTTACTTTTAATGGAAACGGTGAGGTGAGCTAGAGTAAAGAACTGTTTTCAGATTCATTTTTTTATTTAAGCAGCTAATTATAACCGTTCGATATATAATCAAGTGTGACCATTATGATTGGTTTTTTGAGAATATTCCAGTGAAATTTTTAAAACTTAGATTAGGAGCGTTTCGCGGCGCAGCGGCGTTGGAAAACCGATCAAAAGTATTGGAATGCGTGCCGAAGGCACGGAAGAAGCGAGCCGCAGGCGAGCTTCTTCTGTGCCTTCGGCTCGCATTCCAATACTTTTCGATCAAGAAATTTCGGTCCCCACAATTAAATTCAGAAGGTGTGAAATCGCTAAATAATTGAAAGTGACGCCGGAGGCGTGTAAGGGGCGAAGCCGGAGGCGAGCCGTAGAAAAAGTCGTTGTTATTATTGTAGATAATAAAAGCGAAATCCAAATATATGATAAACGAACAACTAACTCCGGATTTCAAAGAAAAATTTGGTCACCATGTTTGGAATCTCATAATAAGTAATCTTTATTTGAAACGAATGTAACAAAAGGGGCACGCCGGATGCGTGTTGGGAAGCGAAGCCGAAGGCGAGGCGTCGTCCAGGAGTTTTGCCGCGTAGCGGCACGCAACTCCTGGTTTATTTATAAACAATCATTCGTTAGATCATTTTTAAACCATTTATTTCGTCCCCTCAGCCCTCCCCCTTTAAAGGTTCATCAAAAACGACGGTCTCTACTACGAACACGAATCAAACCGTCACATCGAATGGCAATGGATCTATCCACCATTCGACTCATACGCCATTGAAACCCTTGACGAGGAAAACGTCACCCCACTCCCAGTTTGGATACCATTCACTTCCTAAATTTAGGTTTTTTTTCTTCTTCTTCTGTTTCTCCAAAAAAAAATTCTTTTTATATTATTGTTTGTTTATCGCCACTTCGTGAGATCTACAAGTATCTTCACACTTTTTATATATTGTCTGTGTTTTAACAAAATTTGGAAAATAAATTTATAATTTTAAAAATTCAAAAATTTCACAAGGACTTGATAATCACGAAGTTTTAAAAGCATGCATGACCCATTAATAAATCGTTGAAAGAAGATAATAGGAAATGAAGAGACGCAGAGATATTCATTAGACAAAGGATCATCAACCGAGAAGTGTCAAGTGGTTTTAATTTCGAGGAGAGAAAGGGGGGGGGGGGTCGAAAAACAAATCTATAGTATTTTATTTTCCGGTGTACATATTTGTGATCCATTTTTCTCGAACACTTCTAAAATGTTCGTCAAACTCCTACTCCACCTTATACTTTTTATAAATCTCATCGAACCTATTCACCATCGAAAAAAACCGCCATGTCAACTGCCACCATTCACCAATATGCTTCCGCTGAATTCGAGGCGAGAGTTGCGGAAAATCTGGTCGGGATTTCATTCGACAACCGTTGCCAAAAAATGTGAAAGGTGAATTTGTAGTAAAAAAGAAAAGTCAAAAAATTTAGTTGCGAAAAAAATTAGACTCAATCCTTGAAAAACAAAAATGGACAGAATAATAAAGTCAGAATTTATTCATGTAATTCTCATTGTTTTTTTTTTGTTTTTTTTTCCCAAAAGAAAACATTTCTTGGTTTTCGGAAATTGATTTTGGTCACCTTAAAGACAATGTGCCACTAATTTCAAATTAGTAATTTAAAGCTAATGCTAATGAATGCAATTGGGATGAAAATGGACTTCATTCTCATTCAAAATCTGTTTTTAAAATTTTCTAAAACCACCTAGAAGCCGAGAAAACTAGCGTCAAAACAATGGTCTAGAAAAAGTGTCCACAGGCGAAAACTAGTCCGCGTGCACTTTTTCTAGGCCATTGCTTTGAAGCTCATTTTCTTGGCTTCTAGATGGTTTTAGAAAATTTTAAAAACAGATTTAGAATGAAAATGAAGTTTATTTTCACTTAAGATACTTAAGATACTCCTTAAATGTGAAGTATAAAATTTTTTAAATAAAAATTTATATGATACCAGCTTCCTTTAATTCAAAAAGTTTATGTAAATTTCAGACAACTCGCTCAAACAAAACAGTTAATCGAAAAGTTGTCAGACGACATGAAACTGAAGGTTCTGGATTGGGATAAACCTCAAAAACCAGAACCTGAAAGATTCGTAAGCGGTACGAATTTTCTGGCCGGACTATCAGATGAGCAAACACATCAATTTTCAGAGGTTTTTTTGAGGATCATTTAAAAAAATCGATTTAAATTTCAGATAATGTCGAACAGAAGTATTTCACACGAGATGCGATTTGATCTTCTAAGAAATTGGGCGTCGGAATATTTGGATCTTGATGCGACGAATCAAGTCGAACAGTTTATTGTCTTTTTACAGAGGAAAAATAAAAGCTTCAAGGAAAAGGTAGTGGCTTAATTTTGAGCGGAAATTTTAAGCGTATGACCGTAAATTTGAGATTGAAAAACTGTCGTCGGAGGCTCGAATAGCGCACGACAAATTGGAATCTTTGAGAAGGCTCAAACAAGAAGTTTATAGTAATTTGACAGACGCTGCAAAACAAGAATTGGCAAATTTGTATAGGTAAATTTTTTGAATACTTCCAAAATTACTAGCCTAATTTAGATGTTTTTTCGAATGGTTCAATTTTGAAACCCTTAAAAATTAAACGAGGGCTTTACGGAGATAATAAATGTGCCTTAAATGAAAATAGACTTCATTCTCATTCCAAATCTGTTTTTAAAATTTTCTAAAACCACCTAGAAGTCGAGAAAATGTGCTTCAAAACAATGGCCTAGAAAAAGTGTCCACCTGGCCGAACTTTTTCCTATGAGCTTTTTTCGTGTTTCCTTAGTAAATAGTAATGCAGAATGCTTATATTAGTTAGTTTTTTATGTTTTTTTCATTTTAATTTGTGTGTGTTTTTTTAATGCCTGCGGACTAGTTTTCGCCGGTGGTCACTTTTTCTAGGCCATTGTTTTGAAGCTCATTTTCTCGGCTTCTAGGTGGTTTTAGAAAATTTTAAAAACAGATTTGGAATGAGAATGAAGTCTATTTTCATCCCAGATGCATTATCTCCGTAAAGCACTCCTTTAAAACTTAAAACTAATATAGAAATAAAATCAAAGAAAGAATAATTCCAGAACAAAATGCCCGAAAGGCAGTGTTTATGAGGCCAGTGATTTGGATGCAGAAGAGATTCAATTGGCTTGTTCAGTTGGTGAGTTGACAGATAAATTGTGAATGCTCCCGGAAATTAACTCAATCAAAAAACATGTTTCCGGGATAATGTTCTAGTTTGAAAACAAAAAAAAAGAATCAAAAACTACTTCTAGATGAAAGAATGCCTTTGATTCGAACTACTACGACAACAACGTCAACAACGACAACAACCCAAAAACCGATTCAAACAACAACAACACAACTTTATGGGGAAGATTATGAAGAAGATTTTGAGAATGAACATACAACGTATTTACCACCAAGGGATTCTGTTAAAACTAGAAGAACTCCTGCTCGAACAACAGCGATGCCGAGCTCCACTCCTAGTATGGTTAGTTTAAGAACAACAAAAGACGGGAGACGGAACTGCTAAAAAGTGCTAAAAATAACTCTTACCACGAAATTTTTTGTGACGAATTTGAAGTAGTTTGAATTTGATAAAATCTCATTAGTGACGTTGGTTAGTCAGGTGGTCATGTTTCAGCTCGTATGCACAAAGTAATTGCAGATTTTCTTACAAAATCTCTTACTGTTCTTAAAGACAATATGTCATCTAAGCTTCACAAATTTAAATTTGAATTTTTGAAGTAGTCAGTACTTTGAAGGAAATCCAATGGTTCAAACCAATATGGATAAAACTTTGAGAATTTCACGTTAAGCTGCTTGCGAAATATTTTTTCCAATTTGTTGGGGATGAACAAAGTCTTCAATTCTTTAATTACACAGTGCATTGACAAGTTTGTCTTTAAAGGAGGGCTTTACGGAGATACTAAGTGTACCTTAAATGAAAATAGACTCCATTCTCATTCCAAATCTGTTTTTAAAATTTTCTAAAACCACCTAGAAGCCCAGAAAATGAGCTTCAAAACAATGGCCTAGAAAAAGTTTCCACCTGGCCGAAAATTTTCCTATGAGCTTTTTTCGTGTTTCGTTAATAAATAGTTATGCAGAATGCTTATATTAGGCCTTTTTTATGCTTTTTCATTTATTTTCGATTTTTCATATCTGCGGACTAGTTTTCGCCGGTGGCCACTTTTTCTAGGCCATTGTTTTGAGGCGCGTTTTCTCGGCTTCTAGGGGGTTTTAGAAAATTTTAAAAACAGATTTAGAATGAGTATGAAGTCTATTTTCATCCCAGATGCATTCATTAGCTGCGTAAAGCCCTCCATTAAGCTTTAAATCACAAAAATCATTTTCTAGGAACCTCTCTGGATGCGACTAACTACCCGACCAACCCGAACTACCTCCCAAACTGCCCGTCTTTCATTTGAAATTGAAAAATCCAACTCAAAAATCCCACTCATCCCCTCGAGACCCGACAGCATGGCTTCATTATTTGTAGCCAATCCGGAGCGACTTACAGATTTGCTGAAAAAGATTTTCAATACTCGAACTTTGAAATAGAAACCATACGAAATCAGGAGAAGACAAATAGCTTTAATTTAATATTTATTCCTTTTTTTTGTTTGTTTCTAAAACGAGAAGAAAAAATAATAAAATAAATCATCAACTATAATCTATGCATTGACATGGTTAATTTGAAAGACGTACAATGTTTTTTTGGAAATTTGAAACAGGACTTGAAGAAATCACAGTGGGATCAAAAATGGGAGTAAGAATACTTGGAACAAACTCGTTAAATACACAAGAAATGGGAAACTAGAAATTTTGATTCTGATTATTATAATCCAACAGCACCGGATTGAAAATATGATTTCGGGTTTGACATCCTTCGCAATCTGTCCATTAGGGGCATCCCCCCACGCCCAGTTGACGAAGGCGATACGTTTCCGTGCCAGCCCGCCGCTGCCTAAAATGTATGGCGTGATTTGAGCGGGAGTTAAGCGTGACAACGAAAATCGTTGTTGTTGTTACCTGTATGAGACGAAGCCGTTGTCGATAATTATTTGCTCTCGTGTGATCGTTGACGATGTTCTGCACATAGGAAGAGGGAAACCAGCCGCCCATTCCGTCAGCGATCCGTTCGCCATACAACCATCCTGAACAAATTGATTTTTTCTTGATATGTTGTTTTTCAGAAAATCTACGAATAGCGTTGCATTATTTGTAATTACATTACTTTTCTAAGCGACATTACGGAGATAATAAATGTATTTCAAATGAAAATAGACTTCATTCTCATTCCAAATCTGGTTTTGAAATTTTCTATAACCGTCTAGAAGCTGAGAAAATGAGCTTCAAAACAATGGCCTAGAAAAAGTGCCCACCTGGCCGAACTTTTTCCTATGAGCTTTTTTCGTATTTCGTTAATAAATAGTTATGCTGAATGCTTATATTAAACCTTTTTTTAGGTTGTTTCATATTTTTTTGGATTTTTCATGGCTGCGGACTAGTTTTCGCCGACGGACACATTTTCTAGGCCATTGTTTTGAGTCGCGTTTTCTCCGCTTCTAGGTGGTTTTCGAAAATTTTAAAAACATATTTGGAATGAGTACGAAGCCTGTTTTCATCCAAGATGTATTCAGTAGCTCCCTAAAGCCCTCCGCTTCTTAAAAATCTGGAAACTTCGAATTTATGCTTAAAATTTTTAATTCGGTTATACCCAGAAAAATCACAAAGATCCCCCAAAAGCCAAAACACCCAATATTAGCGCTAAAACTATTATAAAACTTCATTAAAAAAAGAAACAAACCATCCGGCATCTTTTTCAAAATATTGATATTATCCCCGATATTCAATTGTAGCTCATCATTTTGGCTCGGCGTATAGGAATGCACAACAACCGCTTGTGGACAATCCCATTCGGCGTAGATTTTTTCTTCAGGGTTAGTTGACTGCAAAACGGTTTGGGTTGAAATATGAATGGTTAATTTTTAAAGTGGAAGTTTCCCAGGGTGGAAGTTGAAAAGGGGCAAAAAGGGAAATTAAAGGAAATTTTAAAAAATTAAATTACCGTCGGCGGTCGAACTGCACTTAGCCATCGTTCTCGATCAGATTCGCTGTCAGCCGAAAGTAGAAGCTCGGTTTGTTTGTCTCTTGCATTTCTCATTAATGTGCAAAGGAACAAATGTGGTCGGCCAACTAGTGAACTTATGGCGCCCATTGGAATCTGAAATTATAACGTTTTAGAGACACGGTGCCACTTATTTGTTAGGGTATTGGAGGGTTTTATCCTTTTCCGTAAGCGTCTAACTGTGTTCAATCAAAATAAACGAAAAACTTTTCATATCTCTAATTAATTCAAAAAAAAATGTTGAAAGATGTTTCATCAACAAAATAAAAAATGGCCGAACTTTGATTTCTAGTCCCCGTTTGTTTTTCTAGGCCATTTAACTTGCAGTTTTCAGATTATTTTATTTCAGGTTGTTCTGAAGATTTTTTTAAATTTTGGTCAATTTTTAAAATTAGAAAATTGTGATTTTGATTTGAGGAGATCAATTAAAATTAAATGACGACGCAGTTCTTAAAGACACAGTGCCAGTTAATAAATTTTAATTTGTCTGATTCCTCCGAATATGTGGTTTCTGCTTTTTTTCTCAACTCAAAGCAAGCGTTTCGATTCGGGATCGACTCACAACGATGTGCAGGAATTACGAAATAAATTGAAAAAATTCAAGTGCCATGGCACACGAAAAATGGTTTTTTAAAACCTAACCTTCGGATTGTCCGGTTCAATTGGCTGAACATCAACAAATCGACGAGCCGCATAATCCTTGCACACAAATGTGCCATTGAGCTTCTTTTTTGTGATCATAATCATATCGGAGAATAGAAAAACGTGCAAAGTTCGTGCTTTTTGACGACTCTGAAAATCGGGGGATTTTATTATTTATTTTTTGATTAAGACTAGAAAAACCTGTAAAATATTCGACGATCTTCTCTCGACAAGTTGTGTCAAGACACCTTTTTTCACCAAATGCCTGCTGTTTGACACCAATGGAATTCTTTTGAGATCTGCATCCTTATAAACTAATCGTCTATCGATTTCTAACAATTGTTCGGTTCGTTCCATTCGTCGAGCACCTTCATTGCATTCCCGAACAACACGATTCGAGCCGGTCAAGGCGTCAGTGGCAGTTTTGTATCGGATGTCTGTGGTGCTTAATCTGTCCAAAATTGCATAGAGCAGTAGTGGATATCTTGTGATCCTTTGCATCGGAAGCATCAGAAATGATCTCATATCTAATCCTTGACATTGCTTATCTTCCTCCAACTTTTGGACAGAAGCCAAGAATCCAGGATTGTCGGATTTCAATCTTCGAAGTGTTCGATCTTGATACACTTGATTTGAGCAGTATTTTATATAAACTTCAAAATGTTTCTCAAAATGTTCCGAAAGAATATCGCATATATCATCAAGTACTAGATTCTCTTCTAATCTGGTTTCAAGATCACAAAGAAGTCTGAAAAAAATAACTTATAATTGAAAAATCATAATTCTATCCAAAAAAACCTTTCAGAACAATCTCTCACTGCAAAAATATTACTAAACAAATGTTTCCTATCAGAATCCGACAAAACTGACAATGTAGATTTCGATCCAAGCATCTCGGGGCTTGCCATAAAATGTGTTATCAACACATTCAGACTTCTCAAGTAGCTGGCTTCCGAAGTTATCACTTCAAAATAAGCTTCCTGCCTCAATTTGCATTCATCATCCAGGGTTTCTAGAAGTCCTGATGCTTTCACTTCCGCCAGTTCACACCACAGACTTCTCTGTGAACCGAAATTCGAGGTACCCACTAATCGATCTCTTCTCATTGATGTGTTCGAAGTTAGGGCTGATGCTGAAGTCGTTGAGCAGTCAGCACCCCTTCCAGAATCTGATGATATTGATGATTCCCTCCGACTCTGAAATTCCATATTTGAAAATTGACCTCAAAATTGTTTTTTTTACCGCAGCTTTGACAACATCTACCGATATTTTCGGAGAGACACTTGGTTTATTGACCGCTGCTGCGTCGGTTTCATCCCTCGCTTCTAGCATGTAATGCTGATACAAAGGTTGTTCGTTCGGAACCATTCTGCAAGTATAATTCCGCTTGTATTCCTCTTCATCTGGCGATGGTTCATCTTGCATATTGTTCGGAGTCCAAGCTTCATCTAATAACAACTGTCCAATTGCAGGTCTCGCCACGAATTTATCTGTTTGATCTTCTTCTGGTTGTGCGACAGTTGACGGCTCCAGAAATTTATCAGCACTTTCGTAATCGGATGACATTTCTGGAAAAAATAACTGGTTTTAAGAATAACATGGTTAAAGGAGGGCTTTACGGAGATAACAGATGTACCTCATATGAAAATAGACTTCATTCTCATTCCAAATCTGTTTTTAAAATGTTCTAAAACCCCCTAAAAGCCGAGAAAACAAGCCTCAAAAAATGGCCTAGAAAATGGGGCCCCCTAGCCGAAATTTTCAGCTTTTTTCGTGTTTCGTTAAAAAATAGTTATGCAGAATTCTTATATTAGTCCTTTTTTTTATGTTTTTCATCGTAATTTATGTTTTTTTTTGGATTTTTCATGCCTGCGGACTAGTTTTCGCTGGTGGCCCCCTTTTTCTAGGCCATTGTTTTGAAGCTCATTTTCTCGGCTTCTAGGTGGTTTTAGAAAATTTTAAAAACAGATTTGGAATGAGAATGAAGTCTATTTTCGGCCGAAATTGTAATTTCTCGGTATTTCTAGGTTTTTTTTCAAACTGAATAGGTCCATGAGAAGTCAAATATTCAAATCATCAATTAGAAATTTGACATTAGAAATTTGAAATTAGCTCAAAATCCGAATTTTGTAATAAAGTAGAGATCTTGGGAAAATATTCATATATATTCCAAAAATCGAATTTTCAGTTCTATAAAATTTCGAAAATCCAATTTCGAGCAAAAATTTGATTTAAATTTGAAAAAAAAAATCTAAATTCGGCAACTAAGATCAGAAAATATCTTTCGTTGGATTTTTCGAATCCATTTAAAAGTTCTACAGATTTCTCTTACAGATTTTTCTTACCTTTCATGAAATAACGTAAAATTTAAAATAAATAAAAATATTGCTATTTTTTAACCGGGAGCACCCCCCTACCCCCCAACTCACGTGATCTCGACGTATAATCCGGAAACGCTTGATTAAGATGCTCTTCTAATTGTCGGTACATTGAAGACCTTCGATCATCTGAAAAATAAAAACATTTACCAAAAAAATTCATAAAACAATAAAAAAAACAAAAATAAATTTAGGTTCCTACAAAAAAAAAACAAAAGCATTTTTTTCCTCAATATATTTTTCAATTTTTCCTATCGTAATGTATACAAAAGAAACGCATTGTATTGTATGTATTCGTCATTCGGGAGCAGCCAAAAAATATATTTCGAATCAAAATATTTTCATGCATATTAAAAAAAAAGTTTTTATATTATTAAGTGTTTTTTTGGTGAAAAGGGGTGTACTATAAGCTTGACGGATTATAGCGTTCAAGTGGAACAAAAAAGAAGTTTTTGTTGCGAAAATCGAAAACCTTGAAGTTATTTTTCTTTGTTAAAAACTGCTTTGTAAGCAAGGAATTGTTCGAGGGAAAAGAATACAACTTGTTATGGAAAACAAAGCGGAGAAAGAAAAAAACAACAATACCATGGTAACAATCATCGTCATCACTGCTCCAATCATCGCCGTAGATGTGATCGTCGTCTTTGAAACGATTGTCAATTACGGATTTTGACATCTGAATTTCTTGAATTTTGTTGGGAGCACGAGTTTTTAGATTGAAACTGTCTTTTTTTGCTTAAAGGCAGTGTCCGTTTCTTTGAAATTTCGATTTTTCTAGAAATAAAATCAGGGTGTTTTGTATGTTGTTTTTTGAATTGAAAACCATATGGAAATATACATGAATCTTAGATTTTAATCTTAGAAAAATTGCATTTAAAAAATATCTGAAACATGAAATTAATAATTTTAATAGGGAAAAATAAACTATTACTTTCAATAATTTCAAAATTCAAAAAAAATAAAAGAAGTATTTCTTGATGTTTTCAGATAATAAGGTCAAGAATTAAAGGAGAGCTTTACGGAGCTAATGAATATGCCGTAAATGAAAATAGACTTCATTCTCATTCCAAAACAGTTTTAAAATTTTCTAAAACTACCTAGAAGCCGAGAAAATGAGCTTCAAAACAATGGCCTAGAAAAAGTGGCCACCGGCGAAAACTAGTCCGCAGGCATGAAAAATCCAAAAAAAAACATAAATTACGATGAAAAACATAAAAAAGGACTAATATAAGAATTCTGCATAACTATTTTTTAACGAAACACGAAAAAAGCTGAAAATTTCGGCTAGGGGGCCCCATTTTCTAGGCCATTTTTTTGAGGCTTGTTTTCTCGGCATGAAAAATCCAAAAAAAAAGGAAAAAAAATTAAAAACGGGCTTATATAAGCATTCCGCATAAGTATTTATTAACGAAACAGCTCATAGGAAAAAGTTCGGCCAGGTGAACACTTTTTCTAGGCCATTGTTTTGAAGCTCATTTTCTCGGCTTCTAGGTGGTTTTAGAACATTTTAAAAACAGATTTGGAATGAGAATAAAGTCTATTTTCATTTAAGGTACATTTATTATCTCCGTATACCCCTCCTTTAAATTGAAAATCAAATAGAATCTCAGAATCTGTTTTTAAAACGGGGATCTTCAAAAAAATCTAAATACTTGAAAATACTAGTTCTACTAGGGAAAAAACTATTGTTTTCAATAATTTAAAAATTCGAAAAATAAAATATAGTATTTCTTGATGTTTTCAAATAAAAAGGACATTTTTGAGCATTAAATTTTGTTTTTTCTTTTTTTTTTTCGCTGATGAAAGAACGAATTCCACTTGGCTCATGGTGAATTTGAGTATATTTTTAGAGCGCATAATCTGAAAGCTGGTCAAAAATTATGAAAAATTTAGAACCCCCTCTTTTTTCGAACCAGAATTTAAAAAACATACCGAAAAATCAGTGTCCAACAAATCCTCGCTAACATGTAATTTCGAGCGACGTTTTGTTTGTTTTTCTCCGACTTTTTGGCGAAGTTGTCCCACCTGAAAACACTCCAAAATTAGCCAATCAATTAGCATTTCGACAAACCTTTTTCGATAAATTAAGCTGCAGCTCACTTTTGAACCTGAACAACTTGTCCAACTCCATCGAACTTAATCGTTTTTTGTTGTTGCTTCTGGATAAAGTCGACGACAGAAATCGCTCCTTAACCTTTGGCATCTCTTCTTCAGTAGTCGCTTCGTCGAAAATCTCTTCGTCTTGGTAATTTTTCGATGAAGTTGGTCGCGTGAAGTCGGTTGATTCGTAGGAGTAATCCGAACTTCCTGATGTAATCGGAGGCTGATGTAAAGAAGTGACCATCATTATTTCATCATAACAGTCGTCATCATCGCAAACGGATTGTGGTAGGTCGGGAACCGGAATATTTGGGATCCTAGGTACTTCAGATGATGCGATTGGAATTGCAGACTTTGGTGGGATTGGAGATTTGTTTTGTTTGGGTCGCGGTAATGTGGACGGAATCGGGGGAGGAGGAGGAGTTGAACAACTTGATACAGGCGTTACAGTTGTCGTTCGAGGTGCTGGTGTCGGTTTTAAATAGGATGGTATCCGCCGGATTCTTTCAATTGAAGGTGGCTGCGAGGGTAAAGGAGGCGGAGGAGACGCAAGAGAAGATGTAGAGCTGAAAAAAAAGAATGTTCATAGTGAAAATTTTAGTACAGGATCAAAAATAAAATGAACATTTTATTTTGCTACTAAAGACAATGTGCTACCTTTCTTCAACTAGAAAATTGGAAAACTGAAATGGAATTGGAAAATCCGGGTCTCAATAATTTTGATTTAGAATTTAGATGGAAAATCGACTAATAACCAAAATGGTTTGCTAAATTGACCGGAAATTCGATTTTTTTTCTTTGTTTATTCAATTTTTCTTTTTGAATATTAAAAAATTGAACTTACGTCCTTTAAAGGAGGGCATTACAGAAAATATAAATGACGTTATCTCGCTGAAGAATGGCATACTAATGGGTATTTAAAAATTTTTAATTCACGGAAGAAAAAAACGTAAAAATCGAGCTAATTTCAAAAACGTTCCATCGCGGAAGAGTTTTGGTTTCTAGTCCGCGATAGTTTGGGTTTCTAGGCCACCTATTAAATTTGTCCATTTTTATTTGTTTTTGCACTTAAAATGAAAAACCGATGTAAACACTTTAAATTTTAAATGCAAAAAACTGAATTACAAAAAGAAATGAATAAAAATGCATAAATTTAATAGGTGGCCTAGGAACCCAAACGATCGCGGACTAGAAACCAAAACTCAAACTTTTTTGCCGGTAGCTCGTTTTTTTCCGGTTTTTTTCTTGTTCAAATCTATTTTTAAACCCATTTATAACATAATTTTTCGGAGATTTAACGTAATTTATATTCTCTGTAATGCCCTCCTTTAAAAAGTGCATATAAAGAAGAACCTACCTTTCTTGAGGAATTGTCAGCGAAACTCGACACCTCTCTTCATACATTGGAAAATTATCACGTTTCGACGATTCGACAATCATACTTGTCGCTTGTAACCTAAACTCATATTTATTTCTTATTTGCATTTCAATGATTCATCCTCTATCCGATTACCTTAACCTCGGCGCCGGCTGTGGCTTATTCCCTTCTTTCACTTTCCCTTCTGCCACGTCACCTATCGATTTGCTCTTCCGAACTTCAGAAGATGTTCTCGTCAGTGACGCGGATGAGTTGTTCAGTTCACCGTTGCTTTTTGTTCGTCGTTTCAATGAACTTCGTTTTCGGGGTATTGCGTTGATTCGGATGATTTTTGAACAAGAAGAAGAGGAAGATGGTGAATTTCTGGAAAATTTCATATTAACTCGAATAATAAAGGTTAGGATCGGATCTCACTGATGATTCTCAACCACTCGAAATTTTCCAATTCGTTTCGTTGTTGGTTTTTGTTCGATTCGGGCTCCGGTTTCAAATCTGAAAAACATAGGTTTTAAGAATATATTTCTTTGAAACTGT
Organism: Caenorhabditis virilis; assembly: GCA_964036255.1. NCBI lineage: Eukaryota > Metazoa > Nematoda > Chromadorea > Rhabditida > Rhabditidae > Caenorhabditis > Caenorhabditis virilis. The sequence goes on from OZ038416.1 coordinate 6,936,463, forward strand.
TAAATTTCGTCACAGAAAAAATTTTATTAGATGAAAATCAGTAATTCAAACAAACAGAATATCAAACCTAAAAAGACAAAATTCAAACAAAGAGTTCAGAAAATCTGAAATCTTTAAAGGAGGGCTTTGCGGTGCTTGGGATGAAAATAGACTTCATTCTCATTCCAAATATGTTTTTAAAATTTTCTAAAACCACCTAGAAGCCTAGAAAACGCGCCTCAAAACAATGGCCTAGAAAAAGGGCCATTAGAAAAAAGTTCGGCCAAGTGTCCCCTTTTTCTAGGCCATTGTTTTGAAGCTAATTTTCTCGGCTTCTAGGTGGTTTTAGAACATTTTAAAAACAGATTTGGAATGAAGTCTATTTTCATTTAAAGTACATTTACCATCGCCGTAAAGGCTTCCTTTAAATTTTAAGTTAAAAAACTAGAAAATATCAAAATCTCAGTAAGAACTTTTCAAACTTCAAAAAACATCTGTTTTTATTTGATTATCTAATTTTTTTTGAAGAAAACTTTTAGAAAAATATTTCATGGTATAAATTTCGCTGGCATTAACCGAATACGCTTGAAACACGCTTTACGAATTTCATCCCCTTAATTTACGCTAAATATTCATAAAACCGAACAGAAATTTGAGTACACCAAATGTACTGCAACATCATAGCGCCAAAATAAAAATAAAATAACAAAAATTTGTACAAATTGATAAAAATTGTATGATTTTTGCTACATCAACCCACAATTTTGGTTGAAAATTTCTATGCAAATATGAATAGACACCAGATACCAAATGTATACATATTTTTACTGTTTATGTAACAAATTGAGTGGAAAAAATTTTGGAGAAAAATATGAATCGTGGGAGGTAGAATGATCAGTTTATGAGGGAAAATGAATCCTATTCTTTTTTTTTTCAAGAAAGTAATAGCTATTGGCTTCTTCTTCGTTTTTTTTGAATGCATTTCATGTACAACAAACAAACAAACGGTTTTATGTTCTTTTTGACACTATTGAGGGGTTGTTTGATTTTTTTTAAATGTAAATTGGGTTCTTTGTTTCTTTCAGATAATTATTTTCGGTTTAAAAAATTACAGAGTTTCATTGTTTTGAAGGGGCATCAAAAATTCGAGCATCAAAAATTAAAGTTCTTTGCATTTTTTTATTTCTAAATCTTGATTTTTGGGGTCTAGAAAATTATATTTTTCGAAATATTTAAAAAAAAAAGTGACATTTTAAAAATATTCAACGCATTTAAAATTTGTTTAAAGGAACATTGTAAGAAAATTGTAAATATTATTTAATAGAATTTAATTTTATATTTTTTTATCAGAATTTTATCGGAATTTAATTTTATATACCGGAAAAATAGTGAAAAAATGCAAAAACGCGAAAATCAGGGCACCCGGAATCGAACTTGGCTGCCCTTACGTTTTTGAGACCAACGTTCGATTCCGGGTGCCCTTTTTAATAAGGTTTTGCAAATTTTTTTACTATGTTTATTAAAGTGAATTTCAGATCGATTAATCAGCATTTATAACCTGCGTCCTCCTTTAGTCCTCCTTTAAACACTCAAAAACGTTTTTACCTAAAAAGGAAACAAAAAAAAAAGTTTTTATTTTTAATTTTTATGAGAAATCTGGTTTTTTTTTCGATTGAAAATTTTTCAAATCTCTCAAAAAATGAAATTAAAGGATGGCTTTACAGTTGTAATGAATGTACCTTAAATGAAAGTAAACTTCATACTCATTCCAAATCTGTTTTTAAAATTTTCTAAAACCACCTAGAAGTCGAGAAAACGCGTCTCAAAACAATGGCCTAGAAAAAGTGTTCACGTGGCCGAACTTTTTCCTATGAGCTTTTTTCGTGTTTCGTTAATAAATAGTTATGAAAAATGGTTATATTAGTCTTTTTTAATGTTTTTTCATTTTAATTTATGTGTTTTTTTTAATTTTTTTGGATTTTTCATTCCTGTTTTCGCCGGTGGCCCCGTTTTCTTGGCCATTGTTTTGAAGCTCATTTTCTCGGCTTCTAGGTGGTTTTAGAAAATTTTAAAAACAGATTTGGAATGAGAATGAAGTCTATTTTCATTTCAGGTACATTTATTATCTCCGTAAAGCCCTCCTTTAAAGAAGCAGCATTTCAAAAATGTTCTAAAATTCTTTAAAAATTAAAAAAAAAATTTTTTTAACGAACACTTTTATTAATCTCTTGTGAGCTCCGAAATTGTTTTTTTTAATTGCAAAGGGTTCTGAAAGTTGAAAAAGATCTCGGAATTCGAATTTTTACCAATTTCTCATCCAGAATTGGTTATTTTTAAAAAAATTGTGGAAATTTTGAAATACCTCTCTAAAAAGTTAACAATTCCCAATTCTTGCCAAAAAATGATGGGTACAAGTTTTTAGATTTTTTTGTAAGAATACAATTCCGAAATTTTATATTAATTTTTTTTTCAAAAAAAAAATAAGCTCACACGCTTAATCCCCGCTTACCTTTTCGCGAGTTCTCTAACATTTGGCAGTGTCATCGTCTGATTACTTTTCGCAATTTTCGTCGTCTCATCGAACATTTAATGAATGGTCTTGATCACCCGCGGCTGAAAAATATAGATTTAAAAAATGGACAAAAATAGATTTTTTTTTCCTCTCTCTCTCGAAAATTCATGCAGGGTTAATCGCTTGATTCAACAAAACAAGAGGTGACAAAAAAAAGACTATCGGAGTTATTATTTGAAGTACTTTTACGTAGATATATATGGAGAACAATAAACAAATATTGAAAACTGTTGCATGACGAGAAAAACGATGCAAAAAACAACAATGAACAACAACAAGGAAAAAAAAAGATTCTAAGGGTTGTGAGGTGGGGGATAATAGTAATAATAAGATGAAGAAGTGAACAACAGATGTGTGAAGGTACTTGAAATAAACCTTGGCAGAAAAGAAAATTAGATGTTATTTTTCTGTTCATGCGGAATGGTTTTTCGTGGGAATTTCAATGTTCTCAAGGAATCTCAAAAATCCTGCTTTTGCCTGCTTTTTTCTAGAAATTCCCTATATTCACCGAATTTGAACCAAAAATTATACTTATCGTTTTCACCTGGTCCTCTGTCTTTAACAGAACAGCGAGTGGAAAAAAATTTATAATATTCGAGAACATAATAATATTCATAAGTGTATTCAAGAGAAAGGAGGGTCAATTGCGCAGAAATGCTCTCCATGAAAGGTTGTAAAAGGGGAAAAATCGGAAACGACGGGGGGAGGGAAAGGCAAAAAATAAATTGAAGGAGCTGTGTATAGTGGAAAGGGAATGATTTATGGATACATAAGAAACGTACGATGGACATTTTCCAAAAAAAAATAATAGGAATCAACGTCGAAAATTTAATATATAACGACGTTTTTGGGATGAGTTTTTCTGGTAGGTTTTTTTTTGAGATTTTTTTTGATTTCGAGCCCCCAATTGTGACTAGAAATTTGAAAGGTACCTTCCTTATTTGCTAGGTAACGTCCAATTTTGATGTGCTATAATAAAATTTTAAATCTAGAGAATTGAAAAGAGTTTAAAGAATTATAATTAAAACTGGGACACTGTCTTTAAGTCGGTTGTTTTGTGAAAAAGGAGGGCTTTACGGAGCTAATGAATGCATCTAGGATGAAAATAGACTTCATACTCATTCCAAATCTGTATTTAAAATATTCTGAAACCACCTAGAAGCCGAGAAAATGAGCTTCAAAACAATGGCCTAGAAAATTAGGCCACCGGCGAAAACTAGTCCGCGGGCATGAAAAATCCAAAAGATGAAATAAAAATAAAAATAAAAATGAAAAAACATTAAAAAAAAGGACTAATATCAGTATTCTGCATAACTATTTATTAATGATTTACGAAAAAAGCTCATAGGAAAAAGTTCCGCCAACTTTTTCTAGTTCATTGTTTTGAAGCTCATTTTCTCAGCTTCTATGTAGTTTTAGAAAATTTTAAAAATAGATTTAGAATGAGAATGAAGTCTATTTTCATTTAAGGTACATATATTATCTCAGTAAAGCCCTCCTTTAAGCGGTAAATATTTGAATTTTCGAAAGTTCTCAAGTTTTGAAAAACTGAGAATCCAACTTTGAGATTCAAAATTCCCGAAAAAAATGACTATTTCAAAAATTTGGTAAATTTTGTAAAAACAATAAATAAGACTGGGACAATGTCTTTAAGTAGGTGGTTTTGTGAAAACCGTTTTCTTAAAAATAGTGTGTTAATTGGAATAATACAAAATTAATGATGAAACATTTTCTCATTTAAATCCCGAGTTACATTCAAAAACTTTTTTAAAATTCTGTTAAATGTTTTTAAAAATTTGAAAATCAATATTCTACACTGCCTTTAAAGCCTAAAATGTAATCCTTATGACTTTTCTAACAACAATAACCCCCTCTTATAATTAAAAATGACCGCAAATTAAAAACAAACAAAAGAAAACCCAATACTTTTTGCAATGCATATTACATTATAAATCTCGAATAAAAAAAAATGTTATGCAGTGCCCCTCCTCGAGGGAAAAGTGCAAAACAAAACGCATATATTTTCTTTATCCCATTGGTTTTTCACATTAAAGTCAGACTTTTCTTCTTCTTCTTCTCGAGAAGAAGAATTCCTCAAGAACGAGTTCAGTGACAACAATAACAACAACAACAACTTTGTATGATTATTAATATTATAATATAGTTAGTAGTATTTAAACGGTCGGATGATAATTATGGACAATGAGGAAACTTTGAAGAAGAAGAAAAAGAAGATGGAAAGGGATTTGAATTGAACATTATTATTATTGTATTATAAATTTAGTCATGCTCAATGGAACGGAAAATTAGAACAGGAAGGGGACTGTGGATAGGATTTTTTGTAGAGAAGTGTACAATTTTCGTGTGGTCATTTTTTTTAAATAGGCAACATTTATGGTTTTTAAATTTTTCTCTATAAAATATTTGAAAATGCTGAAATTCACAGAACAGATAATTAAAATTTTCGAAATAAATTAAAAATAAGCGATTTTTCCGAAATATTAAAGATACTGAAAATTTCAGAATAATTAATGAATCTGGAATTTTCAGAATAATTAATGAATCTGGAATTTTTCCTAGTATCTGAAATATATTTTATTTCACAAAATTTATCTAATTTTCGAAGTATTCATTTTTTTCGGGAATTTTTAATCTCAAAGTTGGATGGATTCTCAGTTTTTCAAAACTTTTCGGGAATTTTCGAAAATTTACCGCATAAAAGAGGACCTACGGAGATAATAAATGTACCTTAGATGAAAATAGACTTAATTCTCATTCCAAATCTGTTTTTAAAATTTTCTAAAACCACCTAGAAGCCGAGAAAATGAGCTTCAAAACAATGGCCTAGAAAAAGTGGTCACCTGGCCGAACTTTTTAGTATGAGCTTTCTTTGTTAAAAAAAATAGTTATGCAGAATGCTTATCCTTTTTTATGTTTTTTTCATCTTAATTTATGTTTTTTTTTGGATTTTTAACGCCTAGTTTTCGCCGGTGGCCACTTTTTTCTAGGTCATTGTTTTGAAGCTCATTTTCTCGGCTTCTAGGTGGTTTTAGAATATTTTAAAAACAGATTTGGAATGAGTTTGAAGTCTATTTTCATCCCAAATGCATTCATTAGCTCCGTAAAGCCCTAATTTGAGCAATATTTATAATAAGTTTTTGTATACGAGCCTGAGGAAACAGGTGGAACACTGCCTTTAAGAATATAATATCAAGATTAAATATGTTTCAACATAAGAAACATAATAATCGAAAAAATAGTTGCACACACCATAAAGAAATATTTTCGTAGCTATCGAAAAGAACCAAAAATTAATTAGACGATTAGATGATGACCACACTCTTCAAAAATCCGGTGAACAAATAAAGAAGCGAGAAATTGAAGAATTTTTGAAAAAAAACACACACACGAAAAGCCGTTCAATTTCCGCGTATCAATAAATTTTGTGCATCATTATCTTCTTCTTCTCGAGAATGGGTCAATTGTTTCCTGCTCGGCCAAGAAAACTCCGGCTATTTTATATTTGTGTGATTGTGTCGAAGACGAGTGTGATTTGTAGTAAAAATCTAGTATGAAATGTAACAAGAGAAATGAGGAGGAAGATCAAACAATTGCAATTAAAGATAGAGTACCGCTTATTTCAGTAACTATTGTGATAAGTGATAACCAACAATTTGAAATAAAAAAATAATCAAAAATCAAAGCAAAACCTGTTATTTGTCATTTCTTATGTTCGTCAATTTGGGGGAAAAAATGAAAAAAAAACCAGATAAAAATAGGTTATAAATATAACTGTTTACATACACAATTTTGTGTTCAAAAGGGCGGAAAGTGATTTGATTAGTGAAACGGTTTTTTCGAAAAAAAAATGTATAAAATAGTTTGGAGTTTGGTAAAATTGGTATATTAAAAACAACCTAAGAAATTCCTGCCAATAATTTAAAGACGATGTGCTACTTAATTTTGACCTTTCAGTACCTAGTTTAGAAATTGGTCTGAAAATGCTAGCAATCTGAAATTCACAGAACAAGCTAACATTGTAGCTCCCTTCAATTTTCGGCTGAAATATTGGAATCTGAAATTCTCTGAAATTTTGAAATTTGTCCCAAATTTCAAATTTCAAATTTACGTATGGAAAATTTAGAAAAATTACTTCTTTTGTTGAAAACAATGCAAGAAATTCAAAAAAAAATCAATTTGGTTAGGTTTCTTTCAGTTTTCCTTAAAGATAGTGTATCATATAAATTTTAGAAACATATTATATAAAAAATCAGTTTTTTCCCTGAATTTTAAAATTTTAAAGTGTCTGCATAAATAAGTTCATTGAAAACTATTCAAACAAAAAGTCATGTTTACAAAATGGTGAAGGGTGAAATGAAGAATTGGTGCAAAACGAAAAAGAGGAGGAAAATGCCCCTTTCCGAACATGTTCACCATTTAGTTAGAGATCATTGAATTCTTGTAGATTTCAGAGAAAACGAGACAGAGAGCATGTGCAATAGTAGTAGCCGAAGAAGGGGATTCGACTGGTAAGGGTCAGTGGGTATTAATGAAGAGGGGGGTGGTGAATTTGGGGGCTCTCAGATGTAGTAGTAGTAAATTGAAAAAGAAGAAGCAAGCCAGGAGCATAAAAGTGTAGTAATTGGATGAAACGAGAAGGATGGTGACGGGAAATGTGAGAGACATGGTGACAGAATGGATAATGAACGGAAGAGCGGGAAATAATTAGAACAAACATTTTGGATGGATTTGATTAATAAGATTAATAATTATTAGGGTAAATGGGTGTGTTATTGTTTTAATTTCAGTTGGCATTTTGGGATTCTGATTTCAAATAGAGATATTTATAACATTTACTTTTAAATTAGGGCTATATGCAGGTTATAAATGTTGCTTAATCGATCTAAAATTCAATTTAATATACCTAGTTTTAAAAAATTTGCAAAAATATTAAATATTATGGCACCCGGGATCGAACTTTGGTCTCAAAAATGTACAAATTTCCACCAAAGTGGCAGCCAAGTTCGATTCCGGGTGCCCTTATTTTCGGATTTCTACTTTTTTGCAAAATGTTTCACTAGGTATATAAAGGTGAATTTCAGATCGATTCAGCTACGTTTATAACCTGCGTATAGTAATCATTTAACTAATTTTCTGTAAATTAAGCGCGGACTCCGAATTCACGCCATAGAACCAAAAGGAAATGTTTTATTTAAAACTGAAAACTTTAAGCAATGTCAATGCTTTTATTTTCAATTTCGTGGTCTTATCAATTTTTGTCTTCTACTTTTCAAATTTTTTGAATTTTTAAAAAGTGCCCTGAAACAAAAGAAATGATAAAAGACAATATGAGCAAGATGTGACGAACAAATGTATAAGAGTATTAAAGAAGAACATAATTGCAAAAAAAAATACAAATTATGGTTTCAGATACCGAAAACAATAATTGCACCCTGTCGTTTCTCACACATTTTAAGATTCAGATTTTTAAAGCTATTTATTGTCAACTCAAATATTCTTGACCATTGCGTTTTGAAGGCTGCTCAAACTCACGCACGCTCCGTACGCACGCACGCACTCAAAACACTGAAAACTTTGAAGCATTCATTTTCCCGCGAATTTCCCAGTGTGTTGAGTGTCAGTAGGCGCATGCGTGCGTGCGGAGCGTCTGTAAGGTTGAGTAGCCTTCAAAACCCAATGATCAAGAATATTTGAGTTGACAATAGTACGTTAAATTTATTTAGAAAAAAAAATTTTTTAAAGGACTGGACCATCACATGTCTATAAATTAGATTTTAAATTTCTGAATTTTTTAATCGGAATTTAAATTTGAAGAAAACTTTTAAAAAACAAGTAATTCAATAATTCTTGAGAATCGCCCAATATCAAATAAAATAATATTTTTTAAAGGTAAATATCTGAAATTATGTGGATTTTTGGAGAATAATAGAACAATACTATCTAAAAAATCGAAACAGAAGATAAGATTTTTCTTGAAATTAAGTAAAAATCCAATTTCCAAAAAATTTCATGATCAAAAAACTAGCACCCAACTAGCGCTCAATCACACGGTCATTTGTCATTAACTCCACGTGAAAAGAAAGGCTGTGTTTCCATTCAAAAAAAGCTCCCGAAATTTTTTTTTTCGCCGCTCTCCTCGATACTTCCCGCTTTTTTCCGGGACGTAATACGTAATACGTTTTTTTTCTTTCCTTCCGTGCCGTGCTGCCGTGGTGTTGTTTTTTTTTCCTTTTCATCAGCATCATACAGTTCTCCACCTCCTTCCTATTTACCAACCGATTATGAGCTTTTGTGTGTATTTTTTTCCTCTCTTCTATTCTTTTGTGTTGTGGCGAGTTAGGTTGAATGGAAAGCGAGAAAAAAATAAAGAAATTGAGTGCTCGAGAATTACACATTGGCAATTTTCAATTGGAGCGGCGATTTGGAAATTGAGAGGGGGGGAGTGAGAATTTAATGGATTGACTTTAAATTTAAATAGAATTGAATGGAAATGGACAAGATGAAGCTGCACATTTTGAGCAAGGATCCAGAACCTATTTGTTTTGGAAAAAGTACATACAAGAAAGGTTATTTACAAAAAAAAGAAACCAAAATTTAATTTTTAAATCAGAGCGTTAGAGCCTTCTCCAATCCAGAGTCCAATCAATAACTACATGCAGAATAATTTATTTTTTCTTGGTTTTCTTCCAACAGTGCAATATACAATTTTAATGGTTAGTATTTAGCATTCACAATTAATTTTCCGAGTGAACAATGATATCATGTTTTTCCAACTTTCCTTTTTCTACAGCATCGAAATACATCACTCGGTCACAGATCATCATGCTTTGGATACGTCCTAAAAATAAATATTAGAAAAAATAATTGAAACATTTTCTTCTTATACCTTCCACAAAATCATTGAATTCCTTAATCAAACAGTTAGTAAATGGAACAGACTCCAAAAACGAGTTGGTCCTTGTGGTACTATCCCAAAGACATTGTCTAATCAGCTCATTTTCAGTCGGGGTGGAATGCTTCGAAGTGAATTTGTAATTCTTCACGTATTCCTCAATTTTCTCTGTGCAAAGTTCAACCTGCTCTTCATCAAGTTCTGGGAACCATTCTCTAGTTTTGACAATGTTCAGCTTCATCATGTCATCGTAAAGCTTTCGCATTTCTGAAAATAAAAATGATATTTTGATTGACAACAAATAATTGAGCTTACTCTCTCCCAAGAATATTGTTTGATTTGACAACGGCTCCGAGAGCCCCAACTTCTGCTGCTGCTCAATCACTTTCTCCAATCTACTTGCAAGCTCTGGGTACCATTTTGCATGATGGTTCAAAATATTCCAAACGGTTTCCACAAGAGCACCAGACATTCGTTGAGGCAAGTGGAGCTCTGGGATATCGACTCCCTGAATTCATTTTATTTGTTTGCTCAAGTTTCTTTCTTTCAAACCTTCAATCCTCTAACCATCATTGCAGCGCATTCAATGTAATTTCTAGGGAAATATCCACCTTCCAAAACTGCGACAACCTTTCCCGGGCAAATTTCATTCAACAATCTTGCCATATGCGCATAACCGTGAGCTTTAACCCCTTGTCCGAAATCCATCATGACGTCGAAATATCCGGCATCAAATCCAGCAGATATGAGGATTAGTTCTGGCTTGAATTGTCTCAACATCGGCAAGAGAATGTGATGAAAAACCGAGACGTAGTCACCCTCCGTGTTCATGGAACCATTTAGTGGAACGAATAGTGTATTCTCTAAACAATTTATATTCGGAAAAACTTCAATTAAAAACTCACGATCCTTGGTTGCATAATCATAAGTTGTACTGAATGGCCAAAAGGCGCCATAGTGATGAGCATGAATTGAAGTGAAATGTATTCTCGAATCATCTTTCACCGACTCATAAGTCCCATTTCCAGCGTGATAATCAAAATCCACAATTGCCACTCTCTTCACTCCAAGATGTTCCAGCGCATATTTTGCAGAAATTGCAGCATTGTTGAAAATACAGTAGCCTCGTGGTGTGTTTCCGTAGGAGTGGTGGCCAGGTGGACGAACGATAGCGAATCCATTATGAATTCTAGAATTCAACTTTCGATTTTTTATTCAACAAGGAAAATAAACTAACTGTTCCTTGACAACAGCCTTCACAATTTCGATACTACCGCCAGCAGCAACTCTTGCAGCTTCGTTGGTACTTTCACATGTCCATAGGATTTCTTTGTCCTTGCAGTATTCTTCACACTTTTCATCTTCCAAATTTTTGATCTCGTTGATAAGTTGTTGAGGGTGATTAAGAAGAAGTTCTTCATCTGTCGCTTCACGGGCTTCAATCTGAAATTTAAGGACTTCAGGCGATCGGAACAACATTTTTAAAATATCCAAAAAAAAACATGAAAAGGGCATTTACTATGAAAGTTTAAGAAAAATGGAATTTAAAAATATTTTAAGCCTCTATCAATTATTTTATAACATCTTTAATCTGGGAATTTTCTACAATGCACTAAAATGGCCTTGACAATTAATCTAGAAATAAAACTCGGACATTAAGCCAACTTTTTCTTAAACGAAATTTGAAAAAAAATTAGTTTTCAATTTTTTTTTCTAAAGGTGGCATCAAAAGTATAATAACTTGGGTACTATTGAACCTATATAGAAAATTGTTACAGGAAAAAAATCGATAAATAAATTTCTATCATTCAAAACACGTCCTGAGCGAAGAATACTAAACCTCGCACAGTTTGAAAATATTTCGTAAATAAATACAAACCTTTTTCGCATCATCCAACAACCCATCATTCTCCAATCTTTCATAAATCAACTTCATCCTTTTTGGACATTCAGCCATTGTTGAATCATATTGACATTCGTGTTGAAGCATTCGTTCATCATAAACGAATCCAAATGGAACATTTTGGGCAGCCATCCAAAAAAAGTAATTTTTTTGATGATAACGGCATATTTAAAACATCTAGACTTCAAGGTCAATTCAAGACAAATTAGAAGAAAAACTGATTTTTTATAGAAAAAAATCGAGAAACAATTAATAAAAAAATGTTCGAAAAAACTATGATAAGATACCAAATCCACAAAAAACTATTTTTATTTTATTAAAATACAGCGACACAGAAAAATTATGATGGCTTATTTCGTTCGAATATACAACGAAATTCACACGGAGTCATTGAAAATAGCATATAAATATAGAAAAAAAATCGAATACAAAAATATTTAGAAAACAAAATGAGTTGGAGGAGCGCCGAGAAACGACTAGGTGATAAGAAAAAAAAAGAAAACAAAAAAAATATTTCGCGGTCGCGGGGAAATCAAAAATATAATCGATGGTGGAGACACAAGAAAAAAACATTGCAGACTTTAATAAAAGAGGTACCCTGAAAAGTAAAGTTTTCAATATTTTCCAATAGAATTTTTGCAGTTGGACTATTCAATTTCTAGTTTCATTTTTTTGGCAGATGGTGATTCATCTGCCTCTTCTTTGAGTTGTGGTGGTGGGGAGCTCTGAAAAAATAATTATAAATTGATATTTCAGCCAAAAAATGTTTTATAAAATGACTGAAATACAAAAGATCCTTTTTTAGTTCAAACACAAGACATTAATAAAAGACATTAACAATGCGGTGCCGATGACGAATCACGGAACTTGAAAATTGAACTAACCGGCGCACATTCACTTCCTAAGTGTGAAAATGCGCTCTATCGCACAAGGGTGAAAATGGTGGAAATTTGAAATTGATTATTTTACAAATCTTCGAACGAACCGATTATGGTACAAATTGTACAATTATTCGTATAAATTGAAGCTGAGATAATTAAAATATTACATTTTAAAAACAGAAAAAGGCATTTAGACTTTTTAAATGTTTCCTACGGCGTAAAAAAAATACAATCTTATATAAATAGAAAAAAATGTTTTTATTCTGATTTTTTATCAGTCAATCAAAAATAAAAATATTGATTATTAACTTATTTTGAATTTTTCGTATGGAAGAACCTTTTTTTCTAATTTTTCTAAAGGATCCCTCAAAAGCCCAACACAAGCCCTTCACCTCATGCGGCTCTATTCAAATCTGTCAAAACATGCATTATGATAACCACTTGAGCTTCAAAAAAGCGCAAGTGTCATCATGAGCGATGATCATTTTTCTTCAACCGATCCCCCTCTTAATATTACACAACCTCATTAGCATTTCGGCGAATCGTTCTTTGAAGTCCTACCACCTGTCGACAAAACGGGTGGGGAAAAGTGTATATCACTTACCGATGAATTAAGAACACAGGATTGAGTTCGAATAATATCGAAGCACATTTGACATTTTGGACGATCAAAACTGGACATTATGATTCCGTAGGTACATGGTTGTGAGCATGACGAACATTTTAAGATGGCGAATTCGTCGTTCTTTGTATCTGGCGACTCGGAAGACCCGGTTTCGTCATTTGATTGACGGCTGTATGGGGTGAGGCAATCACGGATTATTGTTGTGTTTGTACCGCGTTTCACTGAATAATTATTAATTCGAAATTTTAAATCTTACAGAAGAGTGAATTTTTCGAAAGCGTCGAAGTCCAAAAAAACCCACAAATTTGCCTTTTCTGCTGGTTGCTCCGAATACGATGCAGCTCATTCTCCCTCTTTGTCATCTGCTCAAAACTTGCTCCAACTCCTCCAGACAACGCCGAATGACATCTAGACTCCTTAACTCTGAAATATTCAAATTTACTATTCCAGTTTCCAATTTTTCATTCAATTACTGCATAATATGGTCAATCAATCGCTGTTTTTCCGTATCCACATGGGCCAGCCACTCATCCTCTGGAACTTTATCGCCACACGCCGGACACGTAGCACATCCATCTTCATCCAGAATCAGTTCTGGAATGTATACTCTTTTTACTTTTGTTGCTAACTATATTATATTCTAATAAATTCGAATATATGGTAATAAATGTGTCGGCGAGATCTTAGACCATGGAATTATCAAACAAACCACTGTTTTCTCACAGTATTCTTCTTCAATACTATATGTTGTGTACTTATGTTAATTTATTACATATAAATATTGTACACAGCAAATATATGGTGGTTAGCAGTAAAAAAAGGAGTTTTCAAATGCAAAACGTGAGAAATTTTCACAAAAAATAAAAGTTACAGACTCTTGAAGTTCTGGAAATTCTAGTGGTAACTTGAAATTTTTAGCATTTTAAAAATATCATAATTCTCCTCAAATCAAATCGAAACAGATTCTAAAATCCCCCAAACACAACTCATTAGCCGAACCGTTGTCATTGACTCGATTCCGATTTTCGCCAATTAATCAAAAATGCATCTCACTCGCTCACAAAAGTCGGTATTCTCTTTTAAACATACACATCCGCAGCTAGCATTCATTTATCATTTCTCACACATCAGTGTGTGATGATGGACCAATATAAACATCAATTGACTTGGCACAACAACATCAAAAAGATCCGGTCACTTGATAATAATTAGTTAATTAGGATTTCATGATTAATTTCTGTTGTTTATAAATATTATGATGTGGTTTTTGTAAAATAATGATTTTTATTATTCAAATTTTTAAAAACCACAAGAACAGGCATACTATTTATGTTTTGAAACCAATTTTTTGCATTTCTGAAAATTCAATATAAAGGAAAAATTAAATTTGAAAATTCTGCTCAGAATCTGACCAGAGCGCTCGATTTTTAAAGTTTTTTGGCTATTTTGACACTGAATATCAAAAAAAATACCGTTATATGCCTTATATTTCATAAAAAATGCGTCAATTTTTTTTCAAAACTTGTAAAAACTATATAAAATTTGTAAAAACCAAAAGAGACTTCAGTAATAATTTTTAAAACATTTAAACAGTTGCAAATCCTTAAAGGCAGGATATACGCAAGTTATAAATGTTGCTGAATCCATCGGATATTCATTTTTTTTATACCGGAACAATAGTGAACACAAATTTTGCAAAAAAGTAGAATAGGGCACCCGGATTCGAACTTTGGTCTTAAAAACGTTAAAGTTTTCAGCCAAGTTCGATTCCGGGTGCTCGATTAAGCAACATTTATAACCAGTGAATAGTCCTCCTTTCAAAATACTATCTAGAAATCTACAGTAATACATAATTACAACCTTAAAAATGGAATTACTACAGTAACCCAATGCGAAATTACAGTACTTAACTCTTTAGGAACATTACAGTAATCTTTATTAATATTCAGAGATACAGTAACCCTTCGAGTGTGGATTTTTTTCAGCTTACAAAATTTAATTTTTTTTCCTGTTTTTACTGTAATCCGTATCAAATAAGATAGAAAAATTCAGTGAATCTTGTACATTAAAAAAATAAGTTGCTTAATTTTTTAGTACAAGTTCAAAATTGTTTGAAAAGCTACAGTAATCTTTATAAAATCCTCTAAAAAGTTAAAGCTATTCTTGAACCAAAGGCTTGGCAATTCAAACTTTTTTAAAATTTCAGCCCCCCCCCCCAACTTTCAAGTAGATTTTGATTAATTTCAAGCTCCCCGCTCCACCAAAATAAACCTACTGACGACAACTAGACGAACAATTTATTTGCTCATTTTTGCCTTCATCACTTCTTCCTTCAATCTACCGAAAATGGTGTGGTGTATGTGTTTTATTGCAAACTTTTATCGCTCCATGGCACTAAATTGCTTTTCTTCTACCCCTTATTCTTATCCAGCCAACAATAATATCATCATTTTCGCTGAATGAAAAAGGAGAAAAGCATCTAGATGTGTCAAATGACAGATGCACCAAACACGAAAATACCAATATAAATACACACACAGAGAAAAGAGACATTTATATTAGAAAGAAAGCCTTTTCTTCGAGTTTTATGACTTCTTCATTCTCCTTTGCTTTTTATTATGGGTTGATGGTGATGAGAGGACAAATGTATCAAGCAATTTGATGCCTTTTATTTATATTCATTTTATAGCCTATTGTAAAAAAAAACAATGATATGCGAAGGTGTCGAACGCACTTTTAATCTGGTCATTGAACAGATTTTGAATTCTAGGGGGGTACGGATATTACTACTAAAAATCCTAGGGTACGGATTACTACTGTCTACTGAAAACTAAAAATTTAAGAGTGAACGATTACTGTACTGGAACTTTTTTTGAGAGTTTAACTTTAATTTTACTATTACTTTAGAAGTGTACTGTAGAATAACAACAATTACTTTTTAGAAATTTTCAAAAATTCTAAGACTGAATTGAAAACAAATTACGAAGAAAACATACAAAACAATGAATTTTAAATTGGAAAATAAAAGTTTCAAAATGACTCGATTCTAATAAATTGAGGCTTGAAAATAAATTTCTGCTCAACATTCCAGAATATTTTCAGAAAAAATACTGAAACCGCGATTATCAAACTTTATGTTCTAAATAAGCGTGAATTATATATAATTAAAGATAATAAATATATAGTTATTATTTTCAGAGATTTGAATTAATCTGAAAAATCATAATTTCAGTCTTCGTTTAATACTGAAAATCTGCTGAAACTGTTTGAGATAATCATTAGAAACAGCAATTTTAAAATTAGGTCTTCACTTTTAAAAATGTTAAATTTTGAAAGTCTTCATTAATTTAGAAACTGAAAATGTTCTGAAATTTTTGAAGATCCATAAAAAATACTGAAACTTGCTTATGAAATTTTATCTAAGTTTTCAGAGCTGTTAATCAAATTGAGTTTTTTTTTTCTTAAAGACAATGGATCAGTTAATTTGATCCTACCAGATTTCAATTTCAGCTTTTGCCTTAAATTTGGATCGTGTTGCCTTAAATTTTTGCCTTAAATTTCGTGTTATTGCCAACTCAAAAATTCCTGATCATTCAAGCTGGTTTTGATCTACCCAGAAAATCGAAGTCTCTGACAAAGTAATGCTATTTTTACCTGCGAGCGGCTGCGCTGCGGTCTTTTAGTAGAAAATGAATGATCCAAAATTTTTAAGTTGTCAATAACAGGCCAGCTGCCTTTAAAGACAGCTGTTCAGTTAATTTGACCCTACCTGGTTTTAGTTTCAAAAATTAGAGCGTTCTCTAATTAGTACAATGCAATTTATGCGAAATCACACCGATAAATACACGCCTCATAGCAGCCGTCCAAAGTTGCAAAAATAAAATTTTGAATTGCCGCGTGTCCGTGCGACGCGGTCGGTGTCCGTGCAACGCGGTCGGAATTGGCGCGAAACACAATTATTTGAATTTGGCTACACATTGGCATTGTTCTTTGGACCACCTGGGCTCCCATTCGAATTTTGAATTTTTGCCTAGATTTTGGATCGTGTTAACTGAAAAGCTGCCTTTAACTCAACTTTAAAGAGAGTGTACCACTAAATTCCTAGTTTTTCGGTTCGGATCATATTAATTGGTCCATTATCTTTAAACAGGCATTTCCACGTCCTCATGTCGAATTTTCTCAATCCCTTAACATTTTTGAAAAATTCCACCAAAAACCAGGATTCAATTTTCTCGGAACCAAAAAAAAAGTGCGCACACCCGAAAAACATATCTCAAGTCACTCATATTTCTTCCCGTCCATTTTCCCAGTCCACTAATAAAACACTTCTTCGTTGTTACCACCAAAAACTTGGTTTCAGTGCGGAAACACGAAAAATCTATTGCTCATAGTTTTTTTTTCTGGTGGTATATCAACAAAAATACTTGTAAAGCTTCCAGCTTCCAGCACAAAATGTGCCAAGTGGGAATGGGCGCTTAATTGAATAGTGTGGCGTCTTCGTTTCAAGTTTACCGACTTTTTCAAGAGCGGGAGTTCCGTTGGGAATTCCGTCGGGGTGGTATAAAGTGATTGTTTATTGTTGTGTGTTCTTTTTGATTTATTAACACCACTTTTTTCGCTTGAAGAATATGAGAAGCTTTAAAAAATCTACACTGGGAAAAAACGCATGTTGGCTCAAGTGTAGATCGAAATATTTTTGTAGAATGGATCAAAAAGAGCCGCAACGCGACCGCGACGCGTCGAGCAGAGCTAGACAGGTTTTTTCAGCAGGTTTTAACTCTCCCTTGAACAAAACTTTTTACCGGAAAAAAACCCTCTCTGGAAAACTTTGTTCTCCCTTTTTCTTAATCAAACAGAAAGGAAAAAAAAAGTTGTCAACACTTCTCAAGACTGGAAACAAAAGACGGCGAATCGAAAATTTCAATCCTTTGTCCATATTTGGCACCTGCTTACCCTCGTTTTTTCAACTACAGTACCCCCAGAAGTTTTGCGAAGGAGAAGAAGAAGATAATATTGAATGCAACTTTGTCCATTTCAGTTTAGTGGCTTTCTTTACCCATTTCGGAACTTCGTTTTCTTTGTCATTCAAATCAATTCACTGTTGCAATGTGTACATTTCTACACCATACAACAACCAGCCACAAAAGTCATAAAAACTCTGTTGTTATATATAAATATACAAGACATGGATGAAACACAACAAAAACTGGTGGAATATAAATCGACATACTTGTTCTGTCACTGTCAATCAAATAAAAAGTCAGGAGATTAGTGTTTATAAATCATAAAAATGCTCATTTTGTGCCAGGTGTATTAAATAATACTATATGATTTTTTCGAGTGGTATATGGATTTAGGGTACTTAGGAATATTTCTGTCTTTCTGTAAAATTGTAATATTTCTGCATCGTTGAAAACAAATAGAATATTTGTACAATATTTAAACACCCGCCAAGTCGAGTCCGCAATTGCGCGTCAAACATAGTGTCGTTGGTGTGGCTCGAAATTTGCCGAAAATTTGAAATTTACATTTCTTCATCTTTTTCAATTGGTTTTGAAACGTTTTGAAAAAAAGAAAATAAATAAAAAATCCTACAAAAATTTCCAAACTTTTTCATATGCGGTAATTTTTGTTAGGAATTGAATGACCACAGTTGTCAGTCAGACAAACTGACGCCATTCAAAATGTTATTTTATTAAATATCCAAAAAAGAGGAGAAAATTAAATTTTTTTTTGAATTTAATGTCATTTTCTGGTTCCAGAATGGTCTAAAGTATCTCAATTTTTTCCGTAGCAAATATATATTGCTCGAAAAATGATATTTTTCTTACAAATGAAATTTCAAAATCTTCTGAATCCATTTGTAAATTCAAAGCTCAACCTCATAGATTCCCACGTATAAAAACCCATATAAAATCAAAAGAAAATCGATTAATAGCCATGTTCCCGACCTAATCCACCCACCCGCCACCAACACCAGCCACCCTCAATTTGAATAGACAAACAACACCTTCTCCGTCATTTTCCCATCCCATACCCATAAAAATCATCTCCCGACCCGCTAAACAATATAGCTCCAGATTCAGATCCCCCCGCGGTCATTATCATAATCTTGACAAACATTTTCTACCGTAACCCCCAATCCTCATTCCCATTTGTCGAAAAACTGTACTACGATAACAATAGGATATCAGATACTTATGTCGTCGAAGCGTCTAACTTCCGGTCACGACTCATCGCACACGACCTTCTTCGTCTTATTACCATCGATTCTCACACTTCTACTACTACTACTACCATCCATTTTATTTTCTATCATTTTATTTTTTCCTGATAGATTCATATAAATGTAAAAGTATTGCGCGCTTGCCCCGCGCCTGGTCAATGACATCTTTACAGTACTTTTAATCGAATTATTGTTATGGTTGAGAAAGTTCAACGAGAAAACTTGAAGAGAATCGGAATAGGGTTAGTAAATTGGACCCTATTGAACGTTCGATGCTCGTTTTTTTTTTCAAATTTCAAAATCTGCATATTTTGTCGGAAAGTGTGCTCTACCGAAATTTCGAGATTGGAAACATCATTGGAACGGAAATGGTTCTACTGATAAAAAAACTCGAAAATTTGAGACGCTCCGCAAGCACGCACGCGGCTTCCGACACTCAACACACTGGAAAATTCGCGGGAAAATGGATTTTTCAAATTTTCCAGTGTGTTGAGAGTCGGCAGCCGCGTGCGTGCGGAGCATCTGGGAGGCTGAGCAGGCCTCAAAACGCAATTATCAAGAATTTTTGAATTAACAATAGATTATCGTATTTTTTCAAAAATACAGTTTTTGCTCCTAGACCTAAGTTATGACATATTCAAAAGAAACTATGATGTTACATAATGTGCATTAATTTCCAAAAAAAAACTCACTTTTACCCAACGGTGATTCACTTCTCGACGACGCCTGATCCGACTGATTATCCGGCGATGCTCCAGCACTCAACCTCTGCTGGTTCAATTGACTATTGTGTTGAAATTGTAAAAACTGTGCTTGCAAGATACTGTTGTAGACTTGTTGCAAATGTGCCGGAAATACTGGAAACACTGACGATGGAGTTGAAGCGGCTGTTGTGCAGATTGGAAACGGGTAACCCATTCGAGGTGATTTGTCGTCCATACCTAGAAAATTTTCAGATTTTATTGAAAGCTTGATTTAAATCGATTATATTATAAATAAGGAAGCTATTTTCTAAAACGCTCAAAAATCCCTACTGTTTTTTGAACCCTAGAAAATAAAATCAATTGAGAAACGAAGCAATCCTTCAAGAAAAGAAAACTTCGATGAGGCTTGTCACCCCCCACCCCACTCTTTCTCCTTCTGTATGTATGTGTATATGACAGTTCGAATGTTGTTCGAAAAAAAAAACGAAAAAAATGCAGTCGTCTTGCTTCATTGCCGCGGCGCTTCTTCTTCCCCCTCATGATGCTCCTCTCAATATACAACACTTGCCTAGGAGACAGTTATCAAATCATAAGAGACGATACGAAAAACGAAAACACACAAAAAATAGAAAATATTACATATTGTAAAAGCATTTGGGAGAATGGCGACCGTTTAATACTATGATCATTATTTTGATGATAATAATGATGATGCTGAGGATGTTATTTTTTGGGTGTTAATGATGGTAATTTTCGATAAACGTAAAGAAATTTGAAGCATCGTGGTTCGCAATTTTTTTGACTTATTATATCAACTATCACCTTGTCTTTAAGGAGACCACATGCAAAATGATACACTATCTTTAAGGAACTGTTAAAGTCAATTATTCACACTCTTTGTTATTTATTTTGGAGAATTTCATTTTTCTAAGAGAAAATTATAATTTTTTGTCAAAAGGTGTTTTTGAAAAAAAAATCAATCTTACCCGAACCCGCCGGAAGCAGTGGTCTTTGTGGAAGTGACATTTGTCCGTTTGGTTATTTGTCAAAAAAAAATTTGGGGGGAGAAAGGTGGTAGAATTCTTTTTGAAACAACAACGATCTGTAAAAGACTGGAACAGTGTGAAAAAAGAAGAAATAAATAAAAAGAAAGAACAAAAACATATAGAGGAAAACAGAAAATATGGAATTTTGTTTCGTTTTTGGGGAAAAATGCGAAAGTTGCGTAATTCGTAAAAAAAATCGGTTTAAATGTTTCAGTGAACAATTGATGAAAAAGTGGGATACAATTTGCCGACTGGCTTTGAGATGTGTATACTTCAAGACAATAGTTAGTTTATGACAATAGAATCTTTTGAAATGTAACTGTTGAGTAAACTTTTTTTTATAAAATAAGAGAAGATACAAGTTGTAGACTTTTGGCGGGTTTTTCTGCTGTCAGAAACTTGATGATACACTTCAAAAATTCTGCTAAATTTCGATAATTTCAAGTAATTTTTGAATTTTTTGCAATTATTGTTATTATTTTAAGTGATAAGATTTAAAAAAAAAACAATGAAAGGGTGAGATGTACAGTGGAGCGCACTTTCGTGATCTGTTGCGAATGCCTTTTTCAGCAAAAAAGTAGTGAATTCCTAGGAATTTATCAACAAAATTTTCGAAATTTGAAAAACTTGAGAAAAGTATTTATTTTGATTGGCTACACCTCACAAATGAGAGTCCATGGAAATTTGAAATTTTCTTAAAATCAAAGGCTAGGCTCCTTTTCGTACATGACGCATAGATCACTGTTTTCAAAAAGACTTTAAAAATTATTCATAAAATTTGTTATCAACTATCACCTTGTCTTTAAGGATACCACATGTCAAATTATACACTATCAGGAAATGTTAAAGTCAAAGCTCACACTGTTTATTGGTTATTTTGGAGAATTTCTGATTTTTCTTGAGTCAGTGAAAATTTTAATTTTACTTTTATGTCAACCGGTGTTTTTTGGCATTAATATTTCCTTAAAGATAGTGTATCATTGACTTCCGAAAATTTTCAAAGGTACAGCTGAAATAATAATTGAACGTTTAACAGAAAAGAACAACTTACAATAGAAAAAGCTTTTTTAAAATGAACCTGAATTAATATGATTTGAAAATCTCAAAAAAGTGGTAAAAATATATTTAAAAAATAATTTCAATGAATCACTATTTGGATCATTAATGACAAACGCTGTGGAACAAAAATCATCAACCAAAATACAATAAAAGGCAGAAAACTTCATAATAATCATCAAAAATAAAGAAGAGACTCATTCTTCATCATCTGTCTGTCACTCCTCCTCTTTCTCCTCTTCATCCGAACTAATGTCAGGAATATAAAAAAAAATGGGCGGAGCGTCCCCTTACAGTAGTTGTCTCCACCCCAGAACAAGACTAACAAGATCCATTTGGTTGAGAGAATTAGACAAAGGAGTGAGTGCGTAATAGTATCTCAAGAATTTAGAAGACTCTTCGAATGAACATGAAAAACTGAGGCGGGGTTTTGAAGCTTGTGTGGATATGACATTTTCAGATAGATCGAAAAGTGTGGCTTAGGCCTTCTATTAGTGAAAAAAGATGTTCCAATGACGTTTTCTCTCTCTTTCTTCCCGCCATTCATCAATATTTATTAGTGATTAAAGTGAATACATTTGAATGAAAGAAAAGGTGGTGATGTGGAGTATGTATGCCCCGATGTTTACATTGAGTAAGACGACGAAACAAGTTGACTTTTTGACTATCTAAACTGTTTTTTGAATAAATTTTGTGCGATTCAAAAGGTTTTTGGCGGAGGAAGGACGACGGTGCGTATTGGTTTTTGTCTAAATCGGAAATTGGGTAGTTTAGAGAGTTTTGCGGTTTTTTTTCAGAATATGAACTGAAGGGAACAGATAATAATTTTCATAGAAAATTCCATAATGTTTTTAATACCTTAAATGAAAATAGACTTCATTCTCATTCCAAATCTGTTTTAAAAAGTTTCTATAACCACATAGAAGCCGAAAAAATAAGCTTTGAAACAATGGCCTAGAAATTGGCCAGTTTCCACGTGGCCTAACTTATTTATTAGCTCGTTTTGGATTTTATAATAACGAATATTTATTGATAATAACTTAATTAGTCCAAATTAAATTATGTTTTTGCATTTTTTCTTCACATAATAACTAGTTTTCTTCGGTGGAAAATTTTTCTAGGCCATTGTTTTAGGGCTTTTACGTTGTTCTCAAAATTTTTAAAGACTGATTTGGAACGCGAATTAGGTCTATTTTACATTTTTTGGGTTCGGTAAAGCTCTCCTTTAAAAATGATTTTATATTTTTTGAGTTTTCTAGAAATTTCTAAACGTTCTTTTGGTATTTAAAAACGCAGAAAAATTTCCAAAAAATTTCTACAACAAAAAAGCAGTAGATTGAAATATAGAGATTTTCATTATAGCGCAATTTCAGCATCACATTTGAACGAATTTTCCCTTTAAAACCGATATAAAAATCAAACCATTTCTTGATCTGAAATAAAAAAAACCTTTTTAAATAGTGCCTACGGTGAAATCTCGATAGGTAGCTTTTTATGATGATTTTTTGATGATTTTTAATTGAAGATGATTTTTTAAAGACAATAATGAAATATTAAAAAATTAGTTAAAGACAGAATACCACTTAACACAATCAAAATTTGAATGGGAGCCCAGAAAGACGTAAAAAAAACAATGGTGGTGGTATCAAGTTGTCGCATTCAAATAATTGTGTTTTGGATCTATTCCCGCCTCGTTACACGAACCAAGACCGCGTCGCACGACATGACGTGCATTTTTGGTTTTTGCAACTGTTACATCCATTTGGTGACCACATGCTTAATTATAACGCGAGAAATATCAAAATTTTTGAAATTTAAATAAGGTCATATTTACAGGCACAGTGTCTTTAAGAAACCCTTTAAAACCAACTAGATATCGTATACTTGTTGTAACTCGGGAAGCACCGGATTCCCTAACCTTCCAAAAAACTGGAGCTCCGCTTATTTTTTCATTAACTTGACATCATATGCTAAAAGTAAATTCAATTCTCTCATCAACATGAAATCGAAGAAAATGAGAATGCCAGGAACCATGCAAGACAAAAAAAAAACATCAAAACATTTACCACAATGTGCGCCAAAAAGTTGATGGGAGACAGACAAGGGTTTGGCGGCATTTTCTTTGGAATTCACATCAATTTTCCATTGAGTTTTATGTGCTAAACACGGTTGTGAAAACATGACGACTACTTTTTTGAAGAGTGGCATGAAGGAGGGAGAAAGGAGGTTTTGACACAGTGTTTTTCTCACACAATGAAATTGGTTTCCGGGAGCATTTTTATCACAAAATGTGTACAGACATGATGGTTGATCAACACTTCGATTTCACATAAAACCTCGGGTGCTTTTTTTTGTATTTTATTTCTCAATGCAACATTCTTTTAGAGTCATAAAAAGGTTTTTAAAATAAAAGAAATAAAAACTGCAGCCGTTTACTAGTACAATGTAGAAGCATTAAAATATTTTTTTTGGTTTTGATCTAAGAAGACGAGATTTTCAACAAAAAAATGGTATGGCTGCTTTCAATAATTAATTGATCTGAAAATGGTTTTTTCTTGATGCTTAAAGACCAGACAAATGTTATCTAAAATTAACCACTTTTTAATTTTAAAGGCAGGGTGCAACTTATCACCCATAACCACCGCTAAGCTCCGTTTTCAGTGGAATGCATTTTGAACTTAATGCTCTTGATTCGATTTTAAAAAATTAAGTACCGCCTTCGACACCATATGATATTTTTATGAAAAAATCGGGACTTCATAAATTGACCTTGAAAAAATCATACTTCTTCGAAAATTGGCGTGAAAATGAATTTTTAAGTAAATTTTAAAATGTGTTGAGTGTCGTCCACCGCGTCGCGTGCGTGCGGAGCGTCTGTGAGGTTGAGCAGCCTTCAAAATGCAAAAATGGCGATTCTGAAATTTTTAAAATTTCTTCTTTTAAAGTTGAGCTTTTATTTTTCTCAAAATCAAGAATACTTCTTGCTGAACCTCTCTCAATTTTTAATCAAAACGATAATATTTTTTATTGCGCTTGAAATATAACTTTTTTTTTCAAAATATTAATAAAAGTTTAATTATTACATTTTTTTGCTTTAAAAAAATCTGAATTCTGTAATATTCTGGAAAACATGAAAACATTGCTCGATCTGGAATCTGCGGAATAATCAACTGTGCTCATCCAACATAGACAAATCTACAGGGTCCAAAACACATATTAGATTCCGCAGTTATGGTCTAATGAAGCCCGAACTTTCACTATCGTCAGGAAAAAAAACGAGTCTATAATTCCCATTCTCTTCCAAAAAACCCCACCCAATTGAAATCACCCATTCTGATTCAACTCCAAGAATAATTTAGGTAGAAATCGAAGAGAAAAACCTTTTGAGTGATTGACGGTTTCAATGGATGTGAGAACGATGTTTGTAATGTTTTCATCCCATCGTTTTTCTACTTCAATTGTCAGGTATTTATGTATACCGAAGTGATGTTCAATCCATTTTTTCGTCTTATTTCTCGCTGCAATGACAATACGATTCATTTGATTTCGATCGCTTTGAGTTTTTTTTTTCTTCACATTCCGTGATGGGGGCCTGATCTACAGTAGGCCAACCAACAACTTGGCCAATCCTCGACACAAAACCATTCCCGCTAATTATAAGTTTTCGGAGATGATTTTGGGGTACTGAACATGAGAGAAACAACTATTGAGGAATGATGAGGACAATGAAGTTGAAAAAATGAAGACATAAATTTTAAGGGAAGTACGAATAATTTTGAATTAATAATGTTAAGTCTACAAATTCCAGAAGTCTTTGAAAAGAAAAAAAATAAAATCATATTTTCAGCCAGTTTCCTGAATTTTAATCTGAAAATCCAAGGGTCTACAACAAAGTTATGTAAAATTCGTTCCGAACTTCTTGAAATAAAAATATGAAATTGCATGTGTAAAAGAAGCAGACACAGAAGCAGTTATTTGAATTCCCGCCAAGCACACGCTGCTAAACACAGACCAACGTCATCGCGTAGCATCGGCAGAAGAATTAAAATTTATTGAATTTATCAGAGTTTTGTGAGTTTTGGCGGCTCTTGCCGTGTGTTTCACGTTTCTTGTTATTTTTGCTGTTTCATCTTAAGATGAGATATATCTTGTTTATTGTAATTTCTTGATATTCTTGCTCTTATTAATAAATTTTTGTAAAAGAAATTCCTGTTCTTTTTTTTATTTGGCACGGTGGGAAAAAAGCTACGCAAAACTGTCCTGGACTAGTTTTCTGTAGCGCACAGAAAAGTGGAAACCTAGGCCACACGTTAGCGCGGAAATTTAAATTTCTAGTCCACCACTCAAGTTCGATAGACGCTAGCTCAGCGAAATCAATAAATAGCAATTTTTGATTATTTGAATGATTTCTATTGATTGAAATAGCAAAACAGCCGAAGAAGGAATGTGATTAATGTATTTTTAAAAAATTATATTAATTTTTTGAAAAAAAAAACTTCATTGTATATTCATTATATTGTATTTATATCATTCGTTATATCATATATAGTTATAATTAATGTATAACCGATTCATGTTTAAATTTTTAAGAAAGTTCTTTGATTAAATTATAAACAGATTTTCGTTTTTTTCAATGAATTCTGGTTGGAAAAGGGGTAAAAAGACATGGCAAAAAAAGTGTATTGATTGAAAATAAGAAAAAAAATTTAGTTTTTGCGAAAAATCCGAAAATTATTGTTTTTATTGGTTTTTTGTCGGATAAAAAAGAAATAGCCAAAAAAGTGCGCGGCAAGATTGCGAAAATTTGAATTAAGCCCCGCCCTCCTTTTTTCGCAGTTAGGACGCTATTTCAACTGTTGCGCGTAGCTTTTTTCCCACCGTGTTTGGTATTCATTGTGGAAATTTGCCAACTCTTAATTTTGATTCTTGCTCCATTTGGGCAGGGACTTTACTCATGTACCTTTTTCAGATTTCTTCCAGCTATCCTAAAAATGTGAGATTTTCTGGAAAAAAGTTTAACGCGAACAAGATCCTGATTAAAAATTGATGTTGAAGTTTGAACGAATGATCGATGAGCGAATTCTCGGTATCCAACTCAATACAATGAATTGATACACTAAAAAACCCGACATTAAAGAAAGCATTTATATTCTTGCATTTTGGGAACAAATACTTATTTTGCACATATTTTGAAGTTTACTTGCCACAAAATTAATCACTATTTTGTTCTGGCTGTGAGTTCGGGAACCTAATCTGCTCCTAGGACAGATCAGCTATCTATTTTTGTTTCAGCAAAATAGTTCTTCCAAAGCCTCCCGGGCTCAATTTCGATGTGGAAACCGGAAAAATTTGCGAAAAAACGTTCAGAATTTTTACGTGCAGTTTGGATAATTTATTTTCTGGAAAAATTTTCAAAATTATTTTTGTTTGAAATTATGACGTCATTGCAATGTTCCTGTTACTTCTATCTAAATAGCTTATTAGTCTATCAATAAACATCCAAAAATACGTATAAACACTGGTTGAATACTCTTACTGGTTGAATACTCTTACGGGTACCCAACCTTTAAGCATTTTATCATCTAGTTCAATGAGTAATTCACTTTGTTTATTATTATTTATGTTATATTTTGTGGAACATTGATGATGAAATAAATAAATAAAATAACACAAAAAATGTTTCCGAAACCTGAAATAAATTGTGCATTTGACTTGTAATTGTGGGGTTTCTGAGCTCCGTGAGGGACGAACGAATTCTTAAGTATGTACTTGAAATATTCTCCATATTTTTTATAAACATATACTTCCTTCTAACAAAACACTGTCTGATGTTCCTTCGGTTGATGAATTGGTTCTTGATGATTGGTTCGAGCTCACATTTTTTGGAATACCCGATTCGGGTTCCCCGTGGGCTTTAAACAAAGTTCTGAAATCTGGAAATTTTCCAAACGTTAAAGAATTTGGTCAAACTCAGTTTTTTGTGGCTTTTGTTTAGGAGTTTTTAGTGGTTTTTAGAGCTTTTTGTCAGATTTTTTTTTATTTTCATTCTAATTTTTCGGTTTCATAACTTATCAGAACAGTAATTCTATAAAATTTGAAATAAAAACTAGTCTTTTCAAGGATAACAATAAATTTTCAACCATTCTAAGTGTTTTCCGATATTTCAGACTTTTTTAATCGGAACTTTTTTTTTACAAAAAAAAAAACGAAGCTTTAAAAAAACATGTACTTAAAATTTTCAGAAATAATTCGAGATTTTAATAAATGTGACATTGTGACACGTCAGCGAATAAAAACTTTCAATTATTTTCAGTTTTCAGTAAAACTTTTATAAATTATCTGACAATCATTTTTCTTCCTCCCTAATTTCCGGGTCTTCCCGGATTTCACCCGAAACTTTTGTTTTTTGTTATGTTTTTCGAATACACAAAATTCTGGAAATTTTCCAAACGTTGAACAGCTATAACTTGTGTCAAAATCAGCTTTTTGTGCTTTTTTTAGGAGTTTTTGGCGGTTTTTGTCGGTTTTTGGAGTTTTTATTCTAATTTTTTGGTTTGATAACTTATCAGAACACTAATTCTAGAAAGTGTGAAATAAAAACTAGTATTTTCAAGGAGAACCATAAATTTTTAATCATTTTCAGCGTTTTCAGACTTTATTTAATCAGAATTTTTTAAAACCAAAAAAAGCCATCAAAACTGAAAAAGAAAACAAACCCCGAATATTTTCAGGATTATAAGTGCTTTTTAAATTTTGTTTTTATTTTTCAGAATAAAAAAAAACTTATACTTAAAATTTTCAGTTTTTTTTCAGAAATAATACAAATTCAAGATTTTAGGAAATGCCAAATCAATGAATAAAAATTTCAATTATTTAATGTTTTCAGCAAAACGTTTTGCTTATAAATTATCTGAACCGTTTTTTCTTCCTCCATAATTTCCGTTTCTTCCCCAATTTCACCCAAAACATTTTGTTGCCAAAAAAAAAAACATCAATTCATTCCATTCAACAATACCAACCGATTACATACTTTTCAACCATCTCTCACGCCGATGGCCGAAACACAAAAGGTGCGCGAAACATACCTATAGACAACATGTAGTAAAGAGAAAAATCAGTGATGAAAATTTAGAGACAACAGAAACCAAACCGGTATTTTTTCAATATTTTCTGTTAGAAAGAGAGGGGGTGGGGAGGTTTTTCGCCATTTTTTGTTGTTGTTCATCATCATTTCTTTCGCATTTTCATTTGAAATCAATACACATTACGATGATGATCATTATGATTATTACATTATATATTACTTACCAAGACAAAAAGATAAAATCTTTTATTGTTAGTCTAGTCTCGATCGGTTGATTTTGTGTAAAGGACATGTTTTTGAGATGACGATGAAAATTGTTTTGACAATTTATCACATTTTCTTTTACTAATTTCATTTTTTGAAGCCATTTTTTTATTTTTAAATTGATTTTTTTCTGAAATTTTACA
This sequence comes from Caenorhabditis virilis, assembly GCA_964036255.1. NCBI lineage: Eukaryota > Metazoa > Nematoda > Chromadorea > Rhabditida > Rhabditidae > Caenorhabditis > Caenorhabditis virilis. Next base: position 6,965,859 of record OZ038416.1, read on the forward strand.
TTGAATTTTTTTTTCAAAATTTGATCCATCGATCTTCAAAATATACATAGATTTTTAAGAAATGAAATTCTTAATTTAAAATTCTCAATTATCGTCAAAAAATCTGAAAATAAGGCTGATATTGATATATTTTCTGAATTTTTCTTAAAATTCTATAAATCTAATGAAAATAATAAAATTTTTCGTCTGCTTGAAATAATGAAATTTCAGGTTTGTTTCAAAGAATCTTGAAATTGGCTCTTGACACGTAATAATTTTCTTTTCTCTGAAGTATAAACAAACATTAGAAAATTAACCTTTCCGTGAAGTACCTTTGAATGCTCACTTTGTAATGAACAAGGTGAAACGCGCTTGAAAAAAAAACACTTTTTCAAGAACATTTTTATAAAAGTGTCTGTTTACTCATTTTCAATTTTTTTTTAATCGACTCAGAGTCGTCATTATTAATAGAATAAACAAAAAAATAATTCAAAAGGCTTAATTTCGAGCAAAACGGTCAATCAAAAACCAAAAAATGCGCTGCCCACCGCCTATTTTCGGCACTTTTGAGGGGAGCCGTTTTGGGTAAATAGGCGTCCGTAAAAAAACTTTTTTTTGTTAAAGGAGTGCTTTCTGGAGATAATAAATGTACTTTAAATGAAAATAGACTTCATTCTCATTCCAAATCTGTTTTTAAAATCTTCTAAAACCACCTAGAAGCCGAGAAAATGAGCTTCAAAACAGTGGCCTAGAAAAAGGGGCCACCGGGCCGAACTTTTTCCTATGAGCTTTTTTTGGGTTTCGTTATAATAATAAATAGTTATGCAGAATGCCTATATAAGTAGTTTTTTTTTTTAGATTTTTAATTAATTTTTTTTTGGATTTTTAATAGCGGACTAGTTTTCACTGGCCACTTTTTCTAGGTCATTGTTTTGAGGAGCGTTTTTTCAGCTTCTAGGGGGTTTTAGAAAATTCTAAAAACAGATTTGAAATGGGAATTAAGTATATTTTCTATTTTGAGAATGAAGTCTATTCAGACGCATTAATTTGCTCCGTATAGCCCTCATTTATTAATAATTGGTGATTCCTAGTAGACTTTAAGAAACTTTTTTAAAAAATTTCGATTTATCCGAATCTGAAATTGAAACTAGCAACCTTCTAACTATTCGAAATTTTCGAAAAATACGTGCTCTAATCAGCGAAGAAATTTTTTGTTTGAAAATTTACACAAAATTGGACATTTGAATTCTGATTTTTTTTTTTCGTTTTTTAGCGATTATCGTTTACGAATGCAAATTTTAAAGTTCATCCAGAATAGAAATTGTATCCCATATCGTTAAGCGAAACTCTTTTTTTTTTCATGATATTGAATTACAAATGTTCATTAGACCAATTTTAAAGAAAAAAAAATGTAATATACGAAAGCATTGATTTTTTCTAAAAACGTCTTTAATCTTTAACTAATCTTTATCCTTATGGAACAATGGACAAAATAAATAAAATAAACGCGTCTTGAAATTAATCCGAAAACTGTGATGTAATTTGAGAACCTATTATAAAAATCTGAAAATAATTGTATTTCTTATTTTTAGTTGTTTTTGTTGTTGTTGTTGACCGCACATGGAAAATGAACCCCCATCTACGTATTAGTGTCAATCACAGGCCGGGGGGAAGAAAATTCTGACGTTCTTTTCAGCATTTTTTCACAAATGTTTGTTTTTTTTCAAAAAAAAATAGTTTCCTTCCGTTGCCACACAATTATTTCCGCAGAAGAAAATCGAATGAAATTTTTCCCAATGAATTTATTTCCTTCCTTCCAATTTTTTTTGTTCGAGTGTGAGCCCTAAGCCTAATTAAATTTTGGTTCCTTTTTTCAAAATCAGTTTTTTTTTCACCGCTTTTTTCTCTTTATTTGTTGTTCTACTAAACGTTTTTGTTTGTTTTTTTGTTTGAGAATTATTTTGAAAAACGAACATTCGGAAAAAACTCCTTATTTTTTGTCAATATTTATTGTTTTTTTCTCTTTTTTTGAAAAATGGGAACAAAGGCTTCTTCTCTGAATATAAAAGAGTTGCCCAATACATTTTTCCATGCCACGTTATTCAATAGAATGTATTTTTTCTTGAACAAAAATTTCTGTTATTTTCAGACTTTTTGGAATTTTTGTGAAAAAAACCTATTTTTTGCTAATTTTGCTATTGTCAACTCAATTATTCTTGATCATTGCGTTCGGAAGGCTGCTCAACCTCACAGCCGCTCCGCACGCACGCGACGCGGTGACCTCCCACTCAACACACTGAAATATTGGCGGGAAAATTAATTTTTCAAATTTTCCAGTGTGTTGAAGGTCGGCAGCCGCGTCGCGTGCGTGCGGAGCGGCTGTGAGGTTGAGCAGCCTTCCGAACGCAATGATCAAGGATAATTGAGTTGGCAATAAGTAAATCAAAAATGTTCATAGTTTTTGAAAAAAAAATGAAAAAAAGCATTTAAAAATTAAAAACTGTATTTTTTCTGAGAAAGTCGAATTTTCAGCTTTCGATATGCTGAAATTTTTTATTTCTTTATTTTCAATTGAAAAAATAAAACTAAAACTTCGTTGTTTTTCAGCTAGGCGGTAGAAGTATATTAGAAGGCGGTAGAAGTACATATATTAATTGAAATGTTAAAATTTGAGATTTTCATAAAATTACAGAAACTGTGATTTTTTTTTTTGAAAAAAAGAATCGATAAGTTTCAGTAAAATTTTTAGAATAACTTTATTTTATTAAAAATCTGAAATTAATTTTTTTATGGACCAATTCAGTTTTAATAAAATTCAAAAATACCGAGACATTCAATGCAGAAATGGCAGCGAAATTTTTCAAATTGCCATTTCTGCATTGAATTTCTAGGTATTTTTTGAATTTTTTTCAAGCTGAATAGGTCCATTAGGTTTCGTGGATTTTTTAGATTATTTTTAAAGGAGGACACAATTTTTACAATTTTTTTTTTAATTCTGAAAATCTGGAAATAATTGTAAATTATTTTTTGAGAGGTATTTTTGATAAATCCAAAAATGTCAAAGTATTTTAAAAAAGGACACAGGTTATAAATATCGTTAAATCGATCTGAATAAATATTTAAATTAAGGAAAATAAAATACTAATTCTAGCGTTTCGCCGCTAAGCTAAGACGGTCTACCAAGGGGTTGGGGCTCTTCAGTTAGATCCCCCTGGAATATTATTTTATATCTATTTAAAAATATAAAATATTTAAAAATAAAATAAAACTTACTTCATATTTACTCGATTGTTGAATCTCTGAAGTTCATCGTTATATTCCTATTGTCAACTCAAATTTTCTTGATCATACAAGTTGGTTTTGATCTACCGAAAAAATCTAAATCTCTCACAAAGTCATGATATTTTTACCTGCGAGCGGCTGCGCTGCGGTCTTTTAGTAGAAAATGGATGATTCAAAATTTTTAACTTCACAATACAAGATAGCGAACAAATTTGCAAAAATAGAAATTTAAGGGCACCCTGAATCGAACTTGGCTGCCATTTTGGTGGAAACTTTTACGTTTTGGAGACCAAAGTTCGATTCCAGGTGCCTTTATTTTTGTATTTTTTTGAATTTTTTTTCACTAGATCTATAAAATTGATTTCAGATCGATTTTGCAATATTTATAACCTGTTCATAGCCCTCCTTTAAAATACTTTGAAATTTTTGGATTTTTATAAAAATATCTCTCAAAAAATAATGTGTTTCCAGATTTCTTTAATTGGAAAAAATTGTGTTCTCCTTTAAAAATAATGAATTTTAGGAAACCAAAAAAAATTTCCGATTTTTAATAAAATAAAGTAATTCTAAAAATTTTATTGAAACTAAGCGATTGTTTGTTTTTTTTTTTCAATAAAATAGCAGTTTTTGTAATTTTATGAGAATCTTTAAAACATTTATTTTCTTTTTTCACTTTTTTTCAACAACTATGAAAATTTTGATTTACCTAAAAATAGCACACGGAATGGAACTTGGCTGTCACTTTGATGACAACTTTAACGTTTTTGAGACAAAGTTCTATTCCGGGTGCCGTTATTTTTGCAAATTTTTAACTATTGATATAAAATTGAATTTCAGATCGATTTAGCAATATTTATAACCTGTCCTCTTTTAAAAAACTTTGAAACTTTTTGATTCTTTAAAAATACCTCTTAAAAAATAATATTCAATTATTCCCAGCTTTTCAGAATTTTAAAATAAAAAAAAATTTTTTTTAATTTAAAATGCAAAAAAAATTTTAAAAACTGCAGAGCACAAATGTTTGAATTAAATTTATTTGCTATAAAATTACGGAGACGAAGTATTTTTTTTCCCCCCGAAGAAGTAGTAAAACCCCAACATCAATCATTTTTTATGATGAGAAGAAAGAAAACAAGTGAGTTTCGCAGGCCGAGCGTCTTCGCCATTTCGTATCTCCGTCCTTTTTTTAAAAAAAACTTTTTCGGGGTCCTTTTTTTCTCAATTGGTTTGGAACGTTTTAAGTTTAACAACAATTTGCAGACTTTTTGTTTGTTGTGCTGAAAATTTTGAAAAATTTTGCATTTTCCTTAATTTTTTAAAAACTGAAAATTCAGCTGAAATTGATTAATTTTTCGAATTCATTTGCTGACGCAAACTTCTAAAATAATTTCAAAAAATCTTTCAAAAACTTTAATTAATGGTTTCAGAAAAGTTTTCTGAAAAATCCTGATATTCAGCGGAATTGAATAATTATAACATTCCAATTAATTATGATTATTCAATTTTACAACGATTTTTTAAATTTTTAGCATGTTTATTGATTAAAAATGAAAATTTTATCGAAAAAAAACCGGTTTGGTTTTTTGTTGAATATACATATAACGATCGAAAATCATAAAATATACGTTTCATACATACATATTTATTCATTTGTGAATTTTCGAGAGATATTTTGAACTCTGGCACTTTTTTCTCGATTTTCCTTGTACATTTTGTAATTTTAAAAATTAACAAAAAAATTAATTTCGAAAAATCTTTTACAGTTTAATTTTTTTTAAAATTCCGAAAAGCTCTGATTTTTTTTGTTTTTCCTAGCTTTTCGACCTATTTCAAACCTCCCATCAGCATTAAAAAAACATCTCTCTAGTCATTTTTTGCAGTCATGTGTGTTCCAATTTATTTTCCTAACGAAATTCATCCGGATGTGCATCAACAGATAAATGCATCGCAAAAAAAAACACTTGGAGAAAATCGCGCAGCAGAGAAACAAATTATTTGTGATGAGGGAATTGTATCCGAGAGTTGGTGCTGGTGTGCCCCCATGAGGAATCTTTCTAGGGTTATTTGTGAAAAAGGGAAAAAAAAAGAAAAAGGGCCAGATATTTAGATAAGGTTAGGAAGAACGTTTTAGTGTTGTCCGACGCGTCGCGGTCGCACGCACCGCGGGAAGTAAGAGCGCACAAAATATTTATGTTCTTCAAAATTTTTACACCTTTTTCTATTATCGAAACTCAATTTTTGATTATAAAAGCAATTTCCTGCTGGGCTATATTATCCCTTTGAATTATTGATAAAATTTTCATAAATGCTTGAAACATATCTTATCCCAGAACATGAAAAAAGTTGTAATTTCTAGTCCTCCTTATTTTTAAATATATTCAAGAGTTTTCTTTTCGAAATAAACAGTTATATGCTAAAAATGCCACTGAAAATGTCAAATATTATCCCGAAACGCTATTACGAGACGGCAGGTCTAAGCGATTCCAGAAAACAAAATTTTTAAGGATTTCAAAAAATTTTTTTTGAAATTCCACGCTAAAACAATTCCTAAACATTTTGAATATTTATTTGACAACACCGAACAAACTTCAGACAATTGTGAATTGGATCTAGAAAACTGTTGTATCCGCGCATTGCGTTTTCGTAAAGTTAATTTCAAAAGATCATAAATTGGCGGATTACTTATTTTACTCATTTTTAACTTGTGTACAAAATTCTGCTTTATCGTGCGTTCACCCCTTTCTCATTTGCATTTAATAACTCTGCAAAAACCTCTTGAAAAACAACACTTTCTTCAAAACTCTCTTGTTTTCATCATTAAATATGTGTACTTGTTTTCATCATTAAAAGGACTTTATAGAAACAATGAATGTGCCCGTGATAAAAATAGAAATCGTACTCAATAAAATATTGAGAATTCTTAAATTAGTCCGTTTTAAGTTATGTTTCTTTCTGGATTCTTCGCGTAAAATGACCGCGGACTAGTTTTTCGAAAAAATTTTCTAGGCCATTATTTTGATGCTTGTTTTCTCGGCTTCTAAGTGGTTTCAGAAAATTTTAAAAACAGTTTTGGGATGAGAATGAAGTCTATTTTCATTTAAGGTACATTTATTATCTCCGTAAATTCCTCCTTTAATGTTGTGGTCGAAATGTTGAAATTAATCATTAATGCTAAATAAAAGGCCAAGTGAGAAACTTTAAGAGAACATGTGTTATTATCAAAACGGACAGAAAAACGCGATTTTTTTTCAAAACAAAAAAACAACAACATTTCTGAGTAGTTTAATAAGAACGGTGTTATCTTTGAAATTATTTTCCCGAAAATTAAAAACTAATAAAATCATTAACCAGTGTATTTATCTATATTTTTGAAGGAAAAAAAAATTAACGAAACAGCTCATACAAAAAAGTTCGGCCAGGTGGCCCCTTTTTCTAGGCCATTGTTTCGAAGCTCGTTTTCATGGCTTCTAGGTGGTTTTAGAAAATTTTAAAAACAGGTTTGGAATGAAAAAAAACAGATTTGGAATGAGAATAAAGTCTATTTTCATCATTGTTGCGTGTATTGGCTCTGTAAAGTCCTCCTTTAAATGGGTAATCAAAATTTTCTAGACCACTATTTTCCATTGATTTTCCATAAACCATTATATCTCTAGAATTGATTTTAAAAGCCCTCTTCTTATATTAATGCCTCATCATACTCTTTTTTCACATATTATTAATTACTCTCCTTTTTTTCTCTTTATCTATTAATACAACTATGACAAATGTTTTTTTTTCGAATATTTTATTGCTTTGTGTGAAACCTCTTCACATTTTTTACAACGTTGCCTTTCCGTATAAACGTAAATAAATTGTAAATTCTTAATTACAGATTCCTAAATTTCCCCTCGAATCTCTACAGATGGTTGAATGCGTTGCATTGTTCGTATCATTCTGCTGACTTTGGTCGCATTTTTCGCTTTGATCTATCTAGCCGTTTCACACGCCAATTCTAAAAACGTTGCCGCTTTTGACGAAAATGGTAAAGACTTTAATTTTTTTTTTCCGCAAGAGGGTAAATAAACCATTTTCAGACGAGGAAGCTCGACGTATATTGGACAGTGCAATTCCATCGCCTACCGCACGTATCAACTCAAATAATAATAACAATCAGGGGGGAACTGGAAGGCAGTCTGTATCTGTTTCGGTAGCATTGGTTCTAATTGTATCATTGATTTCGGTTGCACTTCTAATTACAGGTACTTAAAAACTTGAAATTACACCAAAAATTTCAAAAAAATCCATTTTTTGTAGGTATCATTATAATCGCCGTCACATTGGACCCATCATCCAATTCCTCTGAAGATTCCGACAGTGAATCCGAGTTGGAAGCCGACAATAACAATCCCAAATCTAAATCAGATTCCAGCCACGACAACGGCTATTATCCATACGATTTTCACACCACTTCTTCAACAATCTTAACCGAATTGTGATAATTAATTTTTCTTTCGGGTTCTGGACACTTGATTTTGTCTTACGGGTCTTTTTGAATAAAATTTTTGTTTTTTCTTCTTTATCACAAAGTGCATGCAATAAAAAAACAATAATTAGATCTGAAAAACAATATAAACAAAAAGTGAACTTATTTGAGTTGTGGGAAGGACATTTGTGGCTTGAGCTCGGTGAGCGACTCGTTCCAATATTGAGTGATCTGTGAGGAAGAGTTATAATTTTTTCTGAACACTTTTATTTTAATTAAAAAACAACTTACAGTCTTCCATTGTGTGTAGAATTGAACTCCGGCCTTTCCGTAGAAGTTCAAATCTCCAAGGAATGATCCACGCGAACCAGTGAATGAGAACATTGGCAATGGAACTGGAATTGGAACATTGATTCCAATTTGTCCAACATCGACTTCATTTGTGAATCTTTAAACCAAAGGATTTTAATATTTTAATATTTAAATATAAACAAACTTTCTAGCAGTTGCACCATTTGAGGTGAAAATAGCGGTTCCATTTCCATAAGGATTGTTGTTAATGATTTCGATGGCTTCATTCAAGTTTTCAGCCTCCATCACAACCAAGACTGGACCGAAGATTTCTTCCTAAATTTAAAGATAAAGTATCCATCAATTTGAACCTCTTTTCTTACTCTATAACAAGTCATATTTGGTTTTACACCGGCGAGGATGGTTGGTCCGACAAAGTTTCCATTTTCAAATCCTTTAACAACGTGGTTACTTCCATCGAGCACAACATTGGCTCCTTCCTTCTTTGCGCTTTCGATCAATCTCAAAACTCTGGCTTTTGATTGTTTCGAGATCAATGGTCCGATGTCAGTATCCGGCTTCCATCCTAAAGAAAATTCTTTCATTTTAATCTTTAAAATATGAACTTTTATACCTGCATTAACCTTCAAGTTCTTGGCCTTCTCAACAAGCTCTGGCAACCAAGCTCTAGCTTCTCCAACCAAAACAGCAGTGGTCAAAGCCATGCACCGTTGTCCTGCGGCTCCGAAAGCAGCGGCGGTGAGCTGGAATTTCATATATATTTTAGAAAGACACTCAGAAAACCTACTTGATTGAGAGTTTGTTCCTTATTAGCGTCTGGCATGATAACTCCGTGATTCTTGGCTCCCATGTTGGATTGAACTCGCTTTCCGTTCTTGGATCCGCGTTCGTAGATGTGTCTACCCTGAATAAATATTAATTTTAAGATAAACACGCTTTTCAGCAAGACAAACAACTTACTGCAGCATCTCCTCCAACAAATGAAATAGCCTTAATATCTGGATTATCACAAATAAAGTTGACAGCCGAATGTTGACCATGAATAATATTTACACACCCGTCTGGAACTCCGGCTTCCTTTGCCAGTTCAACCAAAAGCTGAGCTGCTCCTGGATCTTGTTCGGAAGGCTTAATAACCATGGTATTTCCAGTGGCCAAAGCCATTGGGAACATCCACAATGGGATCATTGCCGGGAAGTTGAATGGGCAAATTCCAGCAGTAACTCCCAATGGAATACGGTAGGAATGGGTGTCCATGTCGCGGGAAACATTTGGAAGAGTTTCACCCATCAAAAGAGATGGGACAGAACATGCGTGTTCAACAACTTGAAGACCTCTGCTGACGTCTCCTTCAGCATCTGGCAATGTTTTTCCCTGTTCGATGGTGATGCTTTCAGCCAATTTTTTCATGTCTCTCTTAATCAATGCTTGAAGTTTGAACATGCATTGTTGTCTGGTTAAAGGTGATGTGTTTTTCCATGTGTTGAAAGCGTTCTTAGCAGAATCGACAGCGGCTTGCATCTCATTTTGAGTTGCATTTGGAACAAGAGCGATTACTTCATTCGTCGCTGGATTCGTCAATTCAACAAAGTCTGTGGTTTTTGATTCAACTGTTTGTCCATCAATCCAAAGTTTAACTGTCGGTGGAGCTGAAGCTGTCTTCGATGTACTGAATGAAGCAAATTGGCTACACTTTGGCTGAAAACCAAAATATTTGAACTTTGTTTTAAAAATTGTTGACAATGGCTTTTTCGAAACACGAGGTATCTCTCTCATAATCAGAGAAACAACGTGCAACACACGCTGTGTGATCTTAGATGTTTGGATGTTTAAAAAGAAAAACTAACCTGAACGCGAGCGAGACGAGATAGCATTTTTAACCACAAAGCACTGAAAAAATTTGAATTAAGAAATCAGAAAGTTCACGTAAGACAGTAACACAGAGAAATATTAACTGAATTCGATATTTTTGTCAAGAAAATGAGATAAGACAACTCTTTTGATAAGATAGAAGCGGTATGGTTGGCAGGTGGGCGCACACATTTTCTGATTACAGGAGAAAAACAAAGATTTTGCGATGATACATCAATGTTCACTTTCGGTGGTTTGATGTTTCCAGGACAGTTTTTTGAATTGTTTGAATCAAAGATTATTTATTTTTCAATGAGAATTTTGCGATTTAAAAATTTTTACGTGATATGAGAACTTCGAGGATATTTCATTTCATTTCTCAACAAATCTAAAGATTTAAAAATTCCAGAAAAGTTGCAAAAAATTCTACTTTTTTCGGTTTTTGAGTTCTGAAAGGTTAAAATTTTTTAAATAAAAATGGAATATTACGGAGAATTAAAAAAAATATTTTGCAGCTTTGACGGAAGTTTTTAAAAAAGGTAAGAAATAAAACAAATTAATAATTTTCGTAATCTCTTCGTAAAAGATACAGTAATCTGAACGGGAATCACAATTTTCGCCTCAAAACGCCTTGGAAAACAAAATGGCATGTGCCTTTAATCAAACTACGGTTATAAGTTTTCAAGTCTGAAAACATTTTTTTTCCCATTATTATCTTATAAGTTTCAAAGAAAAAAAGCAAAAAAAAAATCGCAAGGCCGGCAAATAAAATAACCAGCGTATTGAACTGAACAGTTGCTTTGAAACAGAATGCAATACACGAATAGAGTGTGCAGACGCAGACGCACAAACGAAAAAAAACGACCGCAGCAGCACGTGGTAGGTTCAAAATTCCTACACTGCAACAATTGACCGACCCATTATCAGTTAGAGCTCAACAGATATTTTATTGCAATCGGCACGAAAACTACACAAAATTGAGAAAAAAAAATAAAACCTTTTCGGGCCATCATAATGAGATTCATCAGATCAGGGTGGCTACAGCTTTCTAGATACAATTTTTCTGGAGTGAACTATATGGAAAAGTGGGGGGAAAAGACAGACAATTATTTAAAAAACAATTCCATTTTGGACTTCAAGAAGGGATCTCGCCGATTTGTGAAGTTGGGCCACTTCCGCTTCTGTCAAGTTTTGCTTAACGACGTGAGTAAGACCAGATGAGCCAAGAACAACTGGAAGCGAAAGATAAACTTCTTCTGAAATTCCATGGAATCCTTTGACATTTGTCGACAACGCGAACACATTTCTCGAATTACTGAAGATTCCTTGAGCAATCTTAGCGACTGAAAGTCCGATAGCCCATGAGGTGTATCCCTTCAGTTTGATAATCTCGTAGGCACTGAAAAAAAAGCATTGTTCTAAATTTATTATTTTAGAAAAAAGTTCCAACCTATCAACGACTTTCTTATGGATCTCAGCTTCCCAATGTTCACTATCAGAAGTTGTTCCAATATCCGGTTTAACATCTGTCAAAGTAACACCAGCAACATTGACTCCAGACCAAACAGCGACTGAAGAGTCACCATGCTCTCCAACAATCCAACCGTGGCATGAAGATGGAGCAATATTCAACTTCTCCGAGAGCAAGAAACGGAATCGTGCGGAATCCAAATTAGTTCCGGATCCGAAGACTCTTTCTTGTGGAAGGCCTGAAAGCTTCCAGGTGACATAGGTCAACACATCGACCGGATTCGAGACAACAAGGATGCAAGTATCTGGCGAATATTTGACAAGTTGTGGGATGATTCCTTTGAAAATTTCCACGTTTCGTTGGACGAGTGAGAGACGAGTCTCGCCTTCTCTTTGACGCGCTCCAGCGGTGACGACGCACAGTTTCGAGCCTGCGGTGATCGAGTAATCTGGAAATTAGTTCTTTGACGATTTTTCGGTTGCAAATAAGCTTTTAGATTTTTTAGATTCGTTCTGTTTTTTTGCGTTCATTGTGTTTAGGTACACGTCGCAATACTCCACCAAATTAATTTAAGAATCGCAAAAAAGGAAGGAAATAAACAACATTGAAGAAAACCTTTAAACTCTGGTATGATATTCCTAGGCCGCTCTTTGGTTTTTTAGGTCAGCTATGTAAAAATTAACGCTTAACGTTCCAAAATAAAGAAAAAAAGATGCCCAAAAACTTTTATCAACTATGTAACAAAATTTTGTTGAATTTTTTGCTGCAGATGATTCGGTTAGGTTTTTTATTAAGTTTAAAGGATGGCTTTACGGAGATAATAAATGCACCTTAAATGAAAATAGAGTTCATTCTCATTCCAAATCTGTTTTTAAAATTTTCTAAAACCACCTGGAAGCCGAGAAAATGAGATTCAAAACGATGGCCTAGAAAAATTGGCCACCTGGCCGAACTTTTTCCTATGAGCTTTTTTCGTGTTTCGTTAATAAATAGTTATGCGGAATTTTTATATTAGTCCTTTTTCATGTTTTTTTTTCATTTTTTTTTGGATTTTTCATGCCTGCGGACTAGTTTTCGCCGGTGGTCACTTTTTCTAGGTCATTGTTTTGAAGCTCGTTTTCTCGGCTTCTAGGTGGTTTTAGAACATTTCAAAAACAGATTTGGAATGAGAATGAAGTTTATTTTCATCCCAGATGCATTCATTAGCTCCGTAAAGCCCTCCTTTAAAATTCTGCAATGATATTCCTAGGCCACTCTTTGGTTTTCTAGGCCATATATGTAAAAATTAACGTTCCAAAATAAGAAAAAAGTGGCCTAAAATATTTTATCAATTTTTTTCAACACAATTTCGTTTAATTTTTTGCTGCAGCTAGTTCAGCTAGGTTTTTTAAAAATTAACTTTAAAAATAATATTGTTTTCCAGCATGTGCATTTTTTTTCGTGTTTTGTGTACTTCTTTTGCCTCCATAAATAATTTAACTGGCATCCTATCTTTAACAATAAAAAAATTTACCGGTATCAGCTTTGACGACACAATGACGAGTGAACGCCAAACCATGTTGAAGATCCATCATTTCACCTTTCAATTTGTCGGCGACAACATCAACAAGGCAAAGTTCGTTTGCAATGTTCTGAAAGAAAACAAAACAAAATTATTTTTACTAAAATCATCTAAGGCCAAACCTGTTGAAGAATAGAATAAGCGCAAGCCATTCCGACTTGTCCAACTCCGACAACGGTGACTTTTCCATGACTGTATTCCACTGGTTTCGAGATTTCAGCGAAGACTTCTTTAATTGTGCTGGCCATTCTGAAAAGAAGCTATTTTGATGGAAGAGATATGAGAATTATCAAAATAGATATCAGGACTGATCTCGGATATCTAAAAGGTCATCAATTCTATAAAACATATCACATCTGGGGGCAGGTGTATGTCTAACCTGCGTTTTTTAAAATAAGTAATCAATTTTATCGTTAATTAAATAAAACAATCCCAAAAATCGAAAATTTTATTTAAAATGTTAGTTTTTCTCGAAAAAATATAGCTAGGGTGCTGTAAAAGCACAAAACTTCAGGTGGAAATTAGAATATCATAAGACTAATGAATAGTTTGAAAAATTTAAGATTTCCGTGAATTTAAAGACAGCTGTTCAGTTAATTTGACCCTACCTGTTCTTAGTTTCAAAAATTAGAGCTTTCTCTCATTAGTACAATGCAATTTATGCGAAATCACACCGATAAATACACGCGTCATAGTAGCGGTTCAAAGTTGAACAAATAAAATTTTGACTTGCCGCGTGTCCGTGCAACGCGGTCGGAATTGGCGCGAAACACAATTATTTGAATTTGGCTACATATTGGCATTGTTCTTTGGACCACCTGGGCTCCCATTCGAATTTTGAATTTTTGCCTATATTTTGGATCGTGTTAACTGACAAGCTGCCTTTAAGGCAAAAAATGCTTGAAATCAAATTTTTTACCGATTTCTGAGAAAAAAACTTATAGAAAAAATATGCTCAAAGGCACTTCAATCCGAAAAATCAATAAATCGAAACAGATAAGTTATAATAATTTGTAGAGCACATAAAATTTCATATTCCTACTAATTTTCGAAAGATTTCTGAGAACAACTGACCCTCTGTCTTTAGGTCGAAAAACCAAAGTTTGAGAAGTCAAAAGATCAAGCACGAAACCATAAGAATAAAGTTCAGGTTCACATCTTCAAATTTTTTGAAGAATTCAATTTTTATTACAAAATCTAAAATCTATAAAACTTGCAAGAAGGGGTCCGAAAAAAAAAACGCTGCACCAACTACGTGCAACTCAATAGAAAACGTTTCCCCCGAAGTGAAGTGAATAGCACAACGCATCTAGAGTGTAAGGAGAGTTAGACAAAGAAAACATGTCTTCAGAGTAGAAGGATGCAAATAAAAAACATCAGAATTTCTATTTTCAGTGAGAAAACGACGGCAGAAAACTGATGGACAAATCACAAACTATTTCGTTTATATTTTTTTTGTTTCAATTGAAATAAAAAGGCGGAAATTTTGTTTGTGTATCTTTTTTTTTTACTTTTTCCATTTGCAATGAACCGAAAACACAATGTGTAACGTTTGACAGTTGGTTTTTTGAGAAGATATGTATGTGGTTATGAAAATGAAAAAAAACCTATGTGGAAAAAAGTTCGATGCTGGATTTTCAAAAAAAAAGTTTAAGTTTTTGGCGCTATTTGTTTACTAATATGTTTTTGGCAAACAATCGAACGTTTTTCAAGTCTCGTAGATTGAAAAGATGTTAGATGGTAAACAATAACATTTTTTGAAAATTTAAAAATACTGCACATTTTGCATAATAGGAGAAAAATTCGAATATTAATTTAAAAAGTTGTTAATTAAAAAAAAATTATTCTTGAAACTGAAAATTTTTAAAATTTTAAACATTTAATTCCCCTAAAAATTTAAAATTAAAAAAAACCTACGACGACATGTTTTCCTCGGCTGCGTTTGTAGAATTAGCAGAAATAACTTATCTGAAAAATATATGAAATACGTTTCGATTTAAAAAAATAAGTAGAAGCTTATGAAATATCAACCCTCTATGGATATATACAGTAGTGGTCATAAAGATTGTCACAAATGGTTTTTTGAGTATAACTTTTTTTAAAGTTAACCGATCGAGCTGAAACTTTCAGATATAGTGTAAAACGGTAAAATACATTGCTTTAACAACTGTATCCCGAGAAATTAAAAGAATCGGTAAATAAACAACAATTTCTAAGAAACACTGAAAACCGGGAAATATGCATTTTACAATTTTTTTTGATGTTATTACAGAGTTTTCATGGAAAACCATATTTTTTAGCTTTATTAAAGGTCTGACTGCATTTTCAGCTCGTAATAATAGAAAAAACAACATTCCGAAAAACTGTATCGATGAAAGTATGAGAGCGAGTCGGTGCAAGAGGTGGAACACAGTAAAACCGACTAGATCTTTGAACCAAGTCGATCTTTTTAACTTTAAATATTGTTTTTAAACACCCAATTTAACAATAAAACAGAAAAATAATGTTAATATTGCATATAACATTTATAATAACAAACAGAGGTCAGCATAGTCCACTAGTAGTACAATTTTGAAGTGAATCCGACACATTCAACGCTGAATATCATAACGGCAAGAGCTTGAATTAATAAAAACTAACCTGTATTTGAAAGAAAAATATTTTTAGATTATAATATACATAATTTTAGAAGTGGACCTTAAAGATACCCCGTTTTATGAACGGGAATTCATGGATTTGTGTGAAGCAAACCTGACGTGATACTCGATAAATGTGAAGCGACCAGTTAGCGCGATCTATACACTATTTTTTTTGTCAATTTGTGATTAATTAGCCGTTTTACATAATTAAGTTAATTATCATCATGGATCTGACCTTTTTACGCTTGATTTCGAGCGCGCAAATATGACGTCCAGGCTTGCTTCAGACAAATCCATGAATTCCCGTTCATAAAGCGGGTTACCTTTAAGGTCCACTTCTCAAATTAAGTATATTATAATCGAAAAATATTTTTCTTTCAAATACAGGTTAACTTATATTAATTCAAGCTCTTGCCGTTATGATATTCAGCGTTGAATGTATCGGATTCACTTCAAAATTGTACTACTAGTGGACTATGCTGACCTCTGTCTGTGATTATGAATGTTATATGTTAAATTAACATTATTTTTCTGTTTTATCGTTAAATTGGGTGTTTAAAACGAATATTTAAAGTAAAAAAGATCGACTTGGTTCAAATATCTAGTCGGTTTTACTGTGTTCCACCTCTTGCACCGACTCGCTCTCATACTTTCATCGATACAGTTTTTCTGAATGCTGTTTTTGTTATTATTTTGAGCTGAAAATACAGTCAGACCTTTAATAAAACTAAAAAATATAGTTTTACATGAAAACTCTATAATAACTTCTAAAAAAATTCGTAAAATACATATTTCCCGGTTGTCGGTGTTTCCTAGAAATTGTTGTTTTTTCACAGGTTATTTTAATTTTCGGGGATATAGTTGTTAAAACAATGTATTTTACCGTTTTACACTATATCTGAAAGTTTCAGCTCGATCGGTTAACTTTTAAAAAAGTTATACTCAAAAAACCATTTGTGACAATCTTTATGACCACTACTGTATGTGCACTTTGAAGTGAAGCTGCACAAAAATAGGGCGGGAGGAAAGGAACAAAAAAAACGAGAACATGATGCAAATTTGAGAACAACAAGCTGGCACCAAATGGGATTATTCATTGGATATGATGCAAATTGTTTTCAAGAGAATATTGTGAAATATTATGACGTTTTGGAAACGTGTGGAAGTTTAAGGAAATATGTTTTGGACTGGGATATATTGGAAGTTTTAAGTAAATAATATATTTTTTATATTTTATCCCAGTATAAAGGCTTGCGGATTAGTTTTCGCTCGAATGAAAGTATTTCTAGGCCAATTCTTTCTGCCGCGTTTTCTCGGCTTAATTTTGAAATTTTTATCTGAAAAACGAAAATTCCTTTTAAAAAACATACCAAAATAAACTCGACATTTTTAGGTTTTATAGTGTCAAACTCTGCAATTCTAGGAAATTCGACTCTAAGCTCAAATTCTAGGAAATTCAACTCTAGGCTCTTATCCAGATTATCAAATGTTGTTGGAGGAGGGCTTTACGGAGCTAATGAAAAGACATCTGCGATGAAAAAAGACTTCATTCTCATTCCAAATCTGTTTTCAAAATTTTCTAAAACCACCTAGAAGCCGTGAAAACGAGCTTCAAAACAATGACCTAGAAAAAGTTGCGAAAACTAATCCGCAGGCATGAAAACTCAAAAAAAACGAAAACACATAAATTAAAATGAAAAAAACATAAAAAAGGACTAATATTAGTATAAGTATTTATTAACGAAAAAAGCTCATTGGAAAAAGTTCGGCCAGGTGTCCACTTTTTCTAGGCCATTGTTTTGAAGTTCGTTTTCTCGGATTCCAGGTGGTTTTAGAAAATTTTAAAAACAGATTTGGAATGAGAATGAAGTCTATTTTCATTTAAGGTACATTTATTATCTCCGCGAAGTCCTCCTTTAAGAGGTAAAATTCCTTTTAAGAAACGTACAATAAACTCTAAATTTTTTTTAGATATTTTAGTGTCAAACTCTTCAATTCTTGGAAATTGGACTCTATGCTCTTTTCTAACAAAATATCCAAAAAACCATTATCAAAGATTGTTAATAAATATAATGAGTAGGGTAAATTCTTTAAAATCATGGTATTTAATTCTATTGAGCAAATTCCTTGACTCTCTAAAATGTTTGAAATTCAAATATTTCCAACTGAAAGTCTCGATACTGATGGAAGGAACTTTACAACTTTTCCATCGGAGTCGTAAAAATTCTCCCAGCGTTTTTTTCCCGAAAGTTTTTTTTTCAAAACAATTCTCAAAACGAACGTCCCATCCCATCAATAAGAAAAAAATAGAAGGACTCTTTGAACGTGCAGAAATGAATAAATCAGGCGAAAAAAAACATGGGCAGCAGAAAGTGCAGTCAGAAAGGGCTCTCGTGAAGCGCTATATAGCTGAAAAAAAGCATAAGGGAGAAAACTAGAGAAGATAACATTTTTCGCCCTTTTCTAGAAAAAGGAGTCAATTCTCACTGCCTACAAAAAAAAACGCAGCAGTGTCGTTTTTTTGTTGCTTCATACTAATCTTTTATAATGTCGAATGACACTGGCAATCAGCGGCTGGATTAAGTGACTGAAATTTCCGAAACAAAAAATGGATTTGAATCCTGCACGTTTTGGTTTCTATGGTGATTTTCATTTTTTTTCTAATAACCTGAAATATCAAGCAATGTGTTTATTTCAAAAAAAACATAATTGAAGGATTTTAAAAAAAAGTAACCGTAAGAAATCCGCATTTTTTCTTATTAAAAAAATCAGAAAATATTGTCCAGATAAAAATGTTGTGCATTGAAAACGATATTGTACAATTCTCTGAAAATAAATTCATAATACAAAAAAAAAGTCTTTGGCCCATGTAATAAATTTTCATAAATCAAACAAATTTCTCTAAACTGGCGGCATTGGAATTTCCGGAACAGCAGCTTGGGGTGGTAAAGTTCCGGTGGCGCCAAATTGCTCAACATTTATTCCCGGTGGTCCACCTCTGGCTTTTCGAACCTCGTTCTCTTTCTCTGCTGCATCAACCCTTGTCATCTCTTCATCAGTCGGTGGCATCGGTGGCATGGTACCTTCACCTGGTCCCACGCCGCCAAATAGGGGAGTCGTTGGTGGGGCTTCGGTGATTGGATAATCGGTAAAGCTCTGAGGTTCTGGTTGCGATGGTGGCATCTGCGGTTGTTGGAATACTGATTCTTGTTTTGTTTCGATTGGTGGCTCTGTTGGATTATTCGCAACTTGTTGATTGAATTGTGGATCAGTTGAATAATTAGGTACTGGTCGGCCGTACGAAGAACCCTGCGCAGGGCCCTGTTCCTGATAACTCGGCTGCGGTCGTCCATAAGATGACACTGGCCTAGAATACTGCGACGGGCGGCCATAACCCGAAGATCCATAATTATTAGACTGGTATTGATTATTCCACTGATTGTTCCATTGATCGTTCGGATATGGTCCATTATTCCAATTGTTATAGTTTCGATAAGGATTCCGATTATAAGAATTGGTGGGATAATAGGAATTTTGATAATTATCTTGATTGTATTGATTGTATTGCATTTGAGGTCTCATGTAAGAACCTCGACGAAATCTGCAAAATTTTAAAAAAATTTCTATGAAATCACAAAAACTATGCAAATTTATTAATTAAAGCAATTCCTAAAATTCTCTCATTGAAATCATCTTACTTTCTCCAATTTTTTGTAAAAATCCACGTTTTTTTTTAGAAAAACATTTTTTTACCTAAAAAATTGTAGAAATCCCGTAATCTGCAGCATTTATTTTTATTTTTTCATGTAAAATTGAAATTTGAAAAAAAACCTACTAACTAATGAAAAATTCAGAATTTTCAGGATTCAAATATGTATATGATTCTTTTAATTAGCCAAGAAGTGGTACACTGTCTTTAACGTTCGAATGCTCACCTCAAGTTCTCCATTGTTTCTGCAACTAATAAAAATCCAAATATCAGGAAAATCTTCATCTTTAACGATCAGCCAAAAACAAAAATCAATAAACCAATAGTTTCAAGAATCAGACTGACAAGAACACTTCCCAAAAAAAACTAAAAATAAAACGAAGAATCAAAACTTGTCCCTTTCCTTTTAACAATTCGTCTCCGGTTGATTTGATCATTCGCCAATTGCAGTAATATAGGCGGCCCTCCGTTGTTGGTCATTTCATTTTGTAAATTGAAATTCCAAAAGAAAATTGATATTTTTCAGCTGGTTTAATATAATGATTCATTCTGAATTCGACGAACGAATTCTCGTAAAACGTTTTTGATTATTATTATTGTCCTTTTGCATGTTTGACCATTTGCCACGTCATTAAGAAACCTATAGGTTCTATAGAACTTCGAAATAATTCTTAATTCCCCTGGATATCAAAACACACCACAGTTTTGTTCTTTTTTGTGATTTTGTCGTCTCGGTGACGTCATCAAATGAAGATAAAACTGTTTTTTTCACATGTTTCCCGCAGTGTTCGTATATCTTGTAGCCATGCTACTGTGGAAACAAACCGATTCCAAACGCGCTCTACTGACAAACCTCAATTTTTTGGCATGTTCCGGTGCACGAACAAAAAAAATAATTTTCATAATTGGTCCAATAGATACCAAAAATGCATTTATGACTCAAAAAATAATATTTTCAACCCGTACGGGCACGGAAAAGGCCATACAAGCTTGCGAAAACAGCGGTGCGCGTTTGGAATCGAATTGAACGGACGGTAGTTTTGAAAGTGAATTTTTTTTAGTTGGTTTAAAAAATAGGTGTTCCAAAAAAATTCATTACCCGATTTGAAGAAAAAGAATTGGGGGAAAATATATATAAAACAGAAATTCCAAATACATACAATTTTCAGACATAACTAGGCTTTAAAGGAACATCTGGCTTCGGAGGAACAATTGGCTTCGGAGGAACATTTGGCTTCAAAGGTACCGTTGGCTTCTTTTCAAACTGCGGCTCAATTGTCTCAGTGATCCGATAACACGAGATATTCTGATTTCGAACGCTCACAAATCCCCGGTATAAAATTTGCGAGACTTTAATCGACACGAATAGAACAAACGTCAGAATGCATCCGGTGAGCACGAAAAATTCGGAATTTGTTAGACCGTCTGAAAAAAAAGAAGTTTTTGAATCAAATTGATATTATAAATTTAATTAAATTTATTTTAAAAAATTTTAATAATAAATACTCACGGTCATTAAATGTCGTATGATACTCAATTAGTCCAAAAATTGCCAAAACTGTCGCGATCCACCAAACAACGATAAAAAGTGAAAAACTTGTCAAGAAAATGAGCTGAAAAGTGTTTTTTTTAATTTTCAAGACAATTTATTACCTGTAAAGTGAGCCATGGAACCATAAAACATTCAACAAGTCGGAAAACGCCTATGAGGTAGAATAATGTGACAAAGGAATGGATCGTGAAAACGCCTAAAAAGGGTTTTAATTAGAACAAATCTTAAAAGTTGAAATTCGGAATTTCAGTCTAAAACTGTAAGGCACATTTCCTTAAAAACTCTATACCTGCAAACACTGCTGATAATGGATTATCATCTAGTCTAAAACTGACATATTCGAAAATAGACAAAATAATTTCCAGGACGAGTAAAAGCGCACTGAGAATGATGCAAAGGAGCTGAAAAATAATTTTAAAAAACTTTTTTTTGTCAGTTTTTAAAATAAGTTCTTTTGTTTCAGCTGCAGGTCTCGGCACGAATTATAAATCCTTAAAAAATGGAGTTGGTTGTCAGTTAATACGATACGAATCCAAAGCGAAAAATACGAATTCGATTGGGGTCCCAGAATCTCGAGAAAACAACACCAATATGTTGCCACATTCAAATAATTGTGTTTTGCGCCAAATCCGACCGCGTCGCACGATCCGGCGCTCATTCAAATTTTGATTTTTGCAACTTTGGACCGCTGCTATGAGGCATGTATTTATCGATATGTTTTCGTATAAATTTCATTGTACTAATGAGAGAGAGTTCTAATTTTTGAAATTAAATTCAGGTTGGGTAAAATTAACTGATACACTGTCTTTAAAGGCGGGAAATATTTATAGAAGGAAAAACTGTGGACTAGATGATATTTCTCCTATACACTTCAAAACAATGGCCTAGGAAACAATGTGGACCAGTTCGAAACTAGTCCGCGGTGCTAATTATATGGAGAATTGAGAAAATAAACGATTTTAACATTGTCAACTCAAATATTCTTGATCACGCGGCTTCGGACACTCAAAAAACTGGAAATTCAGTTTCCCGCTAATTTCCAGAGTGTTGTATGTCGGCAGCCGCGTGCGTGCGGACACCAGTACGGTTGAGCAGCCCTCAAAACGCAATGATCAAAAATATTTGAGTTGAGAATAACAAATTTAAGCATAAATATTCATTGAAATAATCCGAAAGAAGCTTTTTCTAGGCCATTGTTTTGAAGCTGCATATTTTTTTAAGAAAATTTTTGTCAAAAATTTGTATTTGGCACGATGAATATTTGCATATTTTCCTCTCATAGATCTATAAATGTTTTGACATTTACTCAGCACAATAATTAAAAGAGCACACAATTAAATTTAAATTTTATTTTCAAAAAACTCACTCTCATTGTCGGCTTATATCTTGAATTGCCAGCTTCATAAGTTCGAATCATCCAACGAATTCTTCTTCAACAAAATGTTTATAATTTTCCACTCCTTTTTTCTTCGTCTTCTTCTACTTCTTTTATAAACAAACCAAGTCTAATTAAATGGCGGAAGCGTGGTGTGACCAAGGCGAAAAAACCCTTCGAAAAAATGAGAAAATTTAAGCAGGAAAAAATAATTGTAAAATAAAAACAAACTATGACGAAAAAAGTGTTTGAACTGGAAAAAAATCAAAAAAGCGGAAAATCGAGAAGGAACAGCTGTTTTTCTATAGCGGGTATTTATCATTCCACGAGATGTGATGTTTTGTCAGCTTTCTCTAAACACAAATGATTGGTGCAAAGTCGTTGAAATTCGGTTATTGGAGAAACAATTGTGACGATTGCTTCCACACATCTGGCTAGTTTATTTTGATGCGATATTATAATGAAAAAGGTTGTGAATCTAGAAACTTTAATACAAAAAAGTACAAAAAATTATAAACAAGGTAATTATCTGGAATTGTCTACAAGACTTTGACATTTGGGATACCAAGTTGCTTAGCCAATTCGTTCTGAAAAAAAATAAATTGTATTACATATTAACACGATAAACTCGCGCTTAATTTTACGCTGAGATGATAATGAATGCGTCTGGGATGAAAATAGACTTCATTCTCATTCCAAATCTGTTTTTAAAATTTTCTAAAACCACCTAGAAGCCGAGAAAATGAGCTTCAAAACAATGGCCTAGAAAAAGGGGCCACCGGCGAAAACTAGTCCGCAGGTATGAAAAATCCAAAAAAATGAAAAAAATAATATTTAAAAAAAGGACTAATATAAGCATTCTGCATAACTATTTATTAACGAAATACGAAAAAAGCTCATAGGAAAAAGTTCGGCCAGGTGGAAACTTTTTCTAGGCCATTATTTTGAGGTGTGTTTTCTCGGCTTCTAGGCGGTTTTAGAAAATTTTAAAAACAGATTTGGAATGAGAATGGAGACTATTTTCATTTAAGCTACATTTATAATCTCCGTAACGTCCTCCTTAAAGGAAAGTCTAAATAGAATAATCTAAGAGAGGTTTACTTTTGAAATCCGTGTTATTATTCCTCTCATTTAAACGTGTTCGCATAATTCACGACATAAAAAAAATTAATAACAAACCGCAAACGAAATTTGATTCGGATGATATGGAATTCCTCCCAATTTTTCAACCAACTGCTCATGTCTCCGTTCCATATCTCCGGCAACCTCGACGTTTTGTGATCCTTCGATCTGAAATATTAAAAAATTGTACAAATAGTCGGACTATTTTCACCGTTGGCAAGGTACGCAAGGTTTGAATAAAATCTTCCAATCTCTCCGCAAACCCTGGCGCGAATGCTTCCGGATCAATCGCAACAAAACATTGCCCCAAATCCGCTTCACTACTGGTACTCATCCATCTTCGAACATTCGGCCCCCAATGAGCACCGCCCAAAATACCGCAGAAAATCTCGATCATTGAACTAAGACCGTAGCCTTTGTAGCCACCTGTGATGAGTCAATTATTTGTTTTCAAACGAACAATTTCAATTTCATGTTTACCGCTGATCTCAGTTCCACCAAGTGGCAAAAGTCCGCCACCATTCAGGACTTCTTGTGGGTTTGTGGTTTCTTTTCCACCTGGTCCAACGCCCCATGTCAATGGAACAGGGTTCTCTTTTCGGCTCGCGAGTTCTACCTGTAAGTATGAAAAACATAATATTTTCTGTTCTTTTTGTGACACAAATTTCACCAAAATAAACATAAAGTTTTATTTTTCAACAGTATACTGTAAAGCACTTCCTATTGGGTTTTTTTTCATTGTAAAGTCAAATCAAACATTGAGTAATTGTGACATGTTCCACCAATATGTTTTGTTGATTTTTTGAGGTGGCTCTTATAGAAAAAATGGATTCAAAAGAACATCGGAAAACAGAAAACTTTCACTTTACTCGGAATTTTTGGTTTGTGTTTTTTGTGCTCTTGGTTTATATTCAGTGCGTGGTTTATTTTAAAAATTACTTCGGAATGTTCAGTTTCTCTAACAAGGGAAACCGAAACACAGTCCAAATCTAGTTTTTTAAAACAATTTTCTAGAACCATGTAGAACTCGAGAAATCGAGCTTCAAAACAATAGCCTAGAAAAAGTTTCCACCGATGAAAAAAGGGGGAGTTTTTCTAGGTCATTGTTTTAACACGTGTTTTCTCGGCTTCAACGTAAAGTTAGAAAATTCAAAAAATAGATGTGAATAGATTACGATATCTACTTTCATTTCAATTACATTTATTGGCTCTATAAAGATCTCCTTTTAAAATAAGAGTAAATAATATTTAAAGAAGGGCTTTACGGAGATAATGAATGCGTATGGAATGAAAATAGACTTCATCCTCATTTCAAATCTGTTTTAAAAATTTTCTAAAACCACCTCGAAGCCGAGAAAATGAGATTCAAAACAATGGCCTAGAAAAAGGGGCCACTGGCGAAAACTAGTCCACAGGCATGAAAAATCCAAAAAAAACCATTAAACAAAGACTAATATAAGCATTCTGCATAACTATTTATTAACTAAACATGAAAAAAAGCTCATAGGAAAATGTTCGGCCAGGTGGCCACTTTTTCTAGTCCATTTTTTTGAAGCTCGTTTTCTCGGCTTCTATGTGGTTTTTAGAAAATTTTAAAAACAGATTTGGAAAGAGAATGAAGTCTATTTTAACCCCAGACGCATTAATTAATTCCGTAAAGCTCTCCTTTAAAATCTAAGTACAGAATTTAAGTAAATTGTATATTTCAAAAAAATCAATTTTTTGGATAGGTTTTTTTTAAGTTGAGAGCTCCCGATTATGTTATGAGTTGCTCTAGAAAATTAACTATTTTTCTTTTCTATATCCCCCAACAAAATAAAAAAAACAAAATTGTGTTTCTAATAAATTTTTCTCCATGAAAAAAAACGTGTATTTCTACAAGTTCACGAACTTCAATCCTATTCCAAAGAACAGGTTAAAACCAAAACGCATGCGAAATTTTCCTCAAAACACAACAATATTTCCAATTGTGGTCAACGAGAGTGATCATCCACGAAAGTACGAAGCTACGCGATGTAATGTGGGTCATTCCGTTTGTGATTCCTTCTCCCCCCACCACCACCTTCCTTTTCACGAATTATTCATTCTCCCCCCTATCCTCTCTACAAAACTTTCGCTTATCATTTCATTCAAATCCTCCTCACAATCTTTTTGGTGCTAGATTTTCCTTATTTTCTCTTTTTAAGCGTTGTAAACAAAAACAGTTTGCTACTAGAAACAAGATCTTTGGATGGATTCGCTTTTATTTCATTTCGTTTTCTTTTTTTATTTCGTTTCTTGTGTCAAATAACTTAAATTCACGTTTCATGCGTGACCTGCCAGCTCATCAATTTTCCTTCTCGAAACAACAAATTATTCAGTCTTTTGCTGCTTAACCAAATCCACGACCGTTTTGCAGGAACTTATAACTATGTCGGACGTTTCGACGACATCTACAAGGTCTTCAAAACCTGAGAAACCTTCATTTATATACAGTTTTCTGGTAAATCAATTCTGTATTCCAGCAATCCGAAAGTAAGTGAAAACCTAGCTTAAACTACTGTATTAGCTATTTTAAAACCTATGATTTTCAGGTACTTTATTTCATTCTTATCAAAATCTTCGGAAACCCTGAATCTTTACATCCCTGCTGTTGACTATAAAGATGTTTTCGGAAATCGCAAGGAAGCTAATAATAACAACAATAGCAGGTACTTATTTTAATCCCTAAATGTCTTTAAAAAATCCCAAAAATTTGCAGTTCCTCTAAACCAGTGATGTTAACAATCGACAATCCGATTCATTTCTGTTGGCTCATGCTTTTGGATCCAAAAATGGGTCTTGGCGAGACCTACATGGCCGATGATTGGACATGTTCACCAAATCCTACTGAACTCCTTCGTTTGTTAATCCGCGCGAAGAAACAAACAACAGCAGCAAGTGTCGGGAAATCAAAAAAGGCGAAAGAGGGAAGTATTTTGGTTGATGCGATTCGTCGCATTGCAAAACTTGTCACCTACTTTCAACACTGGATTTTGGAGAATAGCATCACTCAAAGTACTAAAAACATCCAAGCACATTATGATTTGGGTAATGAGATGTTTCAATTGTTCCTTGACAAATCTATGACCTATTCATGCGCGATTTTTGAAGGTAAATTATCTTTCAGTCCTGCAACCCAACAATTAAGCTCTTTTCAGAAGTCAAACCAGTAACTGATGTAAACTTCGATGAGCTTGAAAAAGCTCAATACCGAAAAATCGATAGATTAATCGAACAATTGGAATTGAAAGCTGATGATCATGTACTCGAAATTGGTTGTGGATGGGGTTCGGCAGCTATTCGAGCTGTTCAGAAAACTGGATGCCAGTGGACTGGAATTACTATTTCGAAGGAACAGTTGGAGCTCGGGCAGAAGCGGGTTGTCGACGCTGGATTGGAGTCAAAAATTGATTTGAAATTCCAAGATTATCGGTGAACAAATGATATTATTCATTTAAATTTAAAATTAATTATTTTAGATTGGTTAAGGAAAAATATACAAAAGTAATATCTGTCGAAATGATCGAAGCAGTTGGTGAAAAATATCTCCCCCAATATTTCCAAATTATCAATGATGTCTTACAAAGTGGAGGAATTGCAGCGATTCAAGCGATCATTTGCCCAGATGCATATTACGATCAATACAAGTCTTCATCAGATTTTATTAAAAAATACATCTTCCCTGGCGGTCATTTACCATCTCTTGGAGCAATTGAGAAATCCCTTCCATCCACAATGAAACAAACATCACTCTTTAGAATGGGTCAACATTATTCAATGACTTTGGAGCATTGGTTCTTGTAAGTGCATCGTATTTAAACCTTTGTTTCTCAAAAAATATCTACTTTTCAGCGCCTGGATGAACGCCAAAAAAGAAATTGAAACTCGATTCAAACTCCCAGCAGATTTCCACCGTCGTTGGCAATTCTATTTCTGCCTTTGTGCCGCCCTTTTTTCTTATGATAACATTGATGTTGTTCAAGTTGTTTTCAAGAAGGATCAATTTTAAATTGAAATTTTAAAAGTTTTACTCGATCTCTAGTCGATTTAGGCTTTTTTTGCTGTTTAATGCCCTCTTCGTATTTATTTTTTCTTACTTGTTGGATATCAATCAATAAATTGACATTTCGAAGAAAAAAATAACTTACTTTTCCAATTGCTACTGTTGTTGATGCCATGTCAAGAACAAATGCATCGTTGTTGGTTCCAGGTGCTGCTAAACTGATAGGATTCGTTCCAAGTGCTGGTTTGGCACTTCTTGTTGGGTAGGCAATTGGTGAAGTATTTGTCATTGACATTCCCTTAAAAATTGTAGTTTAGCGGTTTTTTTTTTAAAGGAACATGATCTTCTTTTACCAGCATTCCTTGTTTCATTGCTCTTAAAGCATACCATCCAGCGATACCATAATGGTTCGATCCTTTAAAAAAGCTACTTTTTAATTAAAAAAAAATTTGTTTGTGAAATTCCTCACTAACAAAGGAAGTGCGCGAAGTCACCATCGCCAATCGAGTTGAGACCTATACCATTCGATAGAGCTTCAAAGCTAGGTCTAGAATCCGTTTTAAAAGTCTGCCACTTCGACCTGTGAGCCGGTGAAACATGGGCTCAAAGTTCCTTGGAAAAGAGGTGAGTATATAAGCGCACCTGAACCCTCCTACACCATGTGGCTGCGTGGTCAAGTGGGTTAAGCACTTGACTCACAGGCAGTTGTAACCCTATGCAGAATGCATGCAGAACGGATGATTTCCGGACAGGATGTTATTGGTACAATAACAGGATGCATTCTGCATGCATACTGCATGACGAAGTGGTACCGTTTTGACGCAGAAATGATGCGGAAATGGTGTAGTTTCGGCGCGGGGAAATCCCTTTTTCATTAGTGCACTCACTTGCTCATTTAGATTCAATATTTATGTAAAAACAGTTTTATTATCAACAAGAAAAAAAATACAATAATTAATATCACAATTGTAACACAGTAAATTTGAAAAAAATAAAATTTCAGTGTGAAAAGTTACATTAAAGAGAGGGATAGGGATCGGGATTTAAAAAAAAATACTGTGGGTCGCGGGGTATTGTGGGCCATTTGTAGAAAATTTAAAAAAAAAAACGAAGTAATTGTTGTAATTGACATGCGCCTGCTGACGTGAACTGGCGATTCCTAAAAATTGGCATATGGTAAAATTTAGCTTATTTGAATACACTTACAAATGCACTGGAACATCAAAATCGCTCCTTTGGCTGGCCGCTCATTGATGTTGGTCATGAACACTGAAAACTATATTTCAAATTTTCGCATATTTCCTTCTTTTACCTCCGCACATTCCTTATTTTACGAAATCGTGAGGCATCTCCACCGACATACTGAAAGAACACATTTCTTAAAGGCTATCTTAAATAATAAAGTGTACCTTAACATTCAATTTCACCACGTGTCCTTCGCATTTTCGATGCCTTGGGATTCTGCAATTTTTCATTTTTATTCAAAAAATGGAAGAAAGCAACAATTTCTAGAGATTCAGGTGATAACGATAACTCGGGTGATATTAAAAATTAATTTTAACTATAAAACAATAATTATGACATGAAAAATCGAAATTTTTGAAGAAAAAAACAAAAAAAAATGAAACGGGCTTCCACTCTGTGAAAAATGCAGGGAAATTTCCAGGACGTGTTCCGCATGCAGATATCATCCGATTTTCACGCGGCGCATGAGAACCATACAGTATGCGTTCTGCATGCAGATTTCATCCGGGTTTTGCGCGGCGCATGAGAAAGGTACCACTTCCGCATGAAAACTGATTCAGTATCCGTTCTGCATGCGTTCTGCATAGGGTTACAACTGCCTGTGCTATGAAAATCTTTTCCAAAAGTTCGATTCCAACCTGTTGGTAATTGTTTTGCATACTTTTTTCTTTTTGTTTTTTTTTTTGTTTAAAAACGTACTAATAAAACAGTTTACAAGTTAATGCACATTTTAATCATTTTTCATCGTTATTCATTTGTCAATTTTAATTTGGTAATTTGGTCATTTGTAAATGTTCACCGTTGTCAATAATCAAAATCGTTATATTACTATTTTCATTCAAAATTGTTTTATTAATACGTTTTGAAACAAAAAAAAACAAAAAGAAAAAAGTATGCAAAACAATTACCAACCGGTTGGAATCGAACTTTTGGAAAAGATTTTCATAGGCAAGTGCTTAACCCACTTGACCACTCAGCCACATGGTGCAGGAGGGTTCAGGTGCGCTTATATAATCGCCTCTTTTTCAACTCAAGGAACTTTGAGCCCATGTTTCACCGGCTCACAGGTCGAAGCGGCAAACTTTTAAAACGGATTCTAGACCTAGCTTTAAAGCTCTATCGAATGGTATAGGTCTCAACTCGATTGGCGGTGGTGACTTCGCGCACTTCCCTTGTAAATTTAATAAAAAGAAGCTAACCTTTGGCAACAACCCATCCAATTCCAGCATCTTTGGCTTTCTTAATCGCCAAATCAATACAGAAGTTACCAACAACTGGACCCAAGAGATTATTTCCATCAACCCAGGCGGTTCCAGCCCTTTCTTTCAAAATAATCGGTTCACCTTCTCCTTTGCAAACTTTTTGTTGGATATCTCGAACATACATATCTGTTTGATTTTTAATTTTCAATAGATTTTTCAACAGAAAAATGGTTACCCAATCTATTCAGGCCATGAGAATAATGTCCCCTGATATCACCCTCCAGGAGAACATTTGCAAGTTGAGTGGCGTGAGATTCGGTAGCACCCGCTTTTGTCATGCAAGAGATCATGAATTTTTGCATCTGGAAAATTTCGGAAATAAACAGACTATTTCAAAAAAAAATAGAGTTTACCTCATCTTTTGGAACAACAGTTTCAGGTGCAGCCATCGTTGAATACGGTCTTCTTTTGATGGTCGTTGTTGATTGAATGCCATTTTTATTGCTATCATTTGCTATCACTGATGTCAAGTGATAACGAAAACAATTCACATTTGACCGTTGCCCAAATTGAACTGTGATGAGATGACGAAAACTCGAGTGCATTTCTTGCCGGATTTTACAGGGGGGATTTCTGGAGTTTCCTTCAAAAATATAGATAAATACACTGGTTAATGATTTTTTTCGTTTTTAATTTTCGGGAACTTAATTTCAAAGATAACTCCGTTTTTTAAACTACTCAAAAATGTTGTTGTTTTTTTTGTTTTGAAAAAAAATCGTGTTTTTGTCCCTGTTTTGATAATAACATATGTTCTCTTAAAGTTTCTGAGTTGACCTGTTATTTAACTAAATTTTGCAAAAAACTATTGAAGTTCCACGATTAATGATTAATTTTAAAGGAGGGCTTCATGGATATAATAAATGTGCCTTAAATGAAAGTAGACTTCATTTTCATTCCAAATCTGTTTTTAAAATTTTCTAAAACCACCTAGAAGCCGAGAAAATGAGCTTCAAAACAATGGCCTAGAAAAAGCGTCTACCTGGCCGAACTTTTTCCTAAGACCTTTTTTCGTCGTTTTCTCGGCTTCTAGGTGGTTTTAGAACATTTTAAAAACAGATTTGGAATGAGTATGAAGTCTATTTTCATAACGCATTCATTATCTCCGTAAAGCCCTCGCTTACAGGTATTTAGCGTGTCCCCTTTACTAAACTTGTCAACTTTCCGTTTACAGAAAATTTTAAACAATTTCTTGAAAAAATTAAACTACCTTTAAAATTTTCCAAAAACAGAAACCAAAAACCGAAAAACCACTTTATCTCCTTCTTTTTTTTCTCAGAAAAAAAATCACACGTGCCCCTCTATCAACCAAATTTCTAATTCCGTATCAATAAACCAATCGAATCATTTTTGTTTAAATCGAGAGATACGGTTACTATTTTCAAAATCATAAACAATTCTCTAAAAATTTCTCTAGGAAATTGGATCTTTTTGGGTGCACTTTTGAAATAATATATAAACAAATTTCGAGATGATAAAAAATAATCTAAATACTCGGGTGGAAATTTCCGATTAAACTGATAAAATCAAAGTTAGAACAAACGATTAAAAAATCAAATTATTTAACATTGAGTATTAAGTATTTACAATTTTACCGGTATATTACGTAAGATCTAAATAAATACAATAACGCTGAATTATCATTTTTTGCTGAAGTCATAAGTCGCCAGGCTAGAGATGAATTCTGCAGATTTTGGTGGAACGAGACCGGAAAGCATTGATGGGGTGGTGTTGGAAGAGAAAAGGTCGGAGAGGGTGGCGATCTGAAAAATGGGATTTTTAAATTGATTTTTAGTTTTTTTTTTAATTATCAAATCAGCTACCGTTCCCCCATTGTTCATCAATTTTTGCGCTTCGACCGATTTCAAACTAAAAGCATTTGTCAACGCTCTCAAAATCGTTGGATTCATCTTCTGTTTCCTTTTCTTCTTCTTTTCCGGCTCCTCCTCATCCTCCTGCTGAACTTCCATCTGATCAGCTTTCAACGACACCGCTTTCTCCAAATCCGGCTCCGGTGCATTCAACTTCAACTCAATAAACATCTCCGCTGAATTCGCCGGCGACGTCGTCCAAATACACCTCATTTTCGGATGTGTTCGAATAAGTGCACAAAGCCGCGACCTAATCTCTCTACAATGCCTACTAAGCTCCCCTTGAAACGGTCCTCCATTCACAATCTTCGTCTCAAACTTCTGATTCGATTCAATCAACAAAATAGTGCATTCATAATACTCCAACATTTGCTCAATTTGTTTAAAAACCCTTCCAGATTGTAGCGATTGTGCCAAATCATCCAATGCTTTTCGTTCAACTGCAATTTCACTAGACAGGATGTAGTCACCAATCTGCAAAAATATAAACAAATGATAAATAGTAAATTGTAATTTGAGATTGTAATTCAAACCTCTATAGTCGCTGATATCACATCGTAACCTTTTGTATACAAAACCGTTGGCAATTCACTATTGAATTCTCGCATATCAACAATGATCTGGAAAAATTTCGAAATAGAAACTAGCTGGTGGTTTTCTTGGCTTTAAAAATTGTCTTTGAACTTGAATTTTAAGAAAACAAGGTGAAGTTTGATTTGAAATCAGACCACATAGATTTGAAGAAAAAGTAGATCAAAAAACTTTTAAAAACGCACCAAAAAACTGAGAAATAAATTACCTTCGGTCGTTCGACCTCTTCATTCTGACGAACGTCACCTCCACCATCTCTTGTCGACGCTTTGATTCTTGGTGGTTCTTCTCTTTCAACATTGAATTCTCGCGCAATCATTAATGTCTGATATTTGACTTTTTCTTTCAAATGATATTTCGGAATCTTAACTAACCCCCTGTTCTCGAATAAGCGATTCAAAAGCCAATGTTTCTCGATTAATCGATTCCAAATATCGGCTCTCTTCTGTAGATTCAGTGTACTGTAGACAATAGACTTGTAAATGACGATTCGGGTGGCACGCTCTATAAAGCTGCAAAATATTTTGTTTTAATATTTAAGAGTCGATGTCTCAGAAAGTCGAACATACTGTGGCACAGTTGCACCAACGTGAAGCTAGGATCTTGATTTTTTGCATGGAGGGTACCTATGCCCCCCTTAGAAAAAAAATATATAATTTATTTGGCCACGCCCCCTTTGACCTAGTGAAAAAAATCCGGGTGGTCCCTAAATCGAAATTTTTAGTTTTAGAGATAAAGTCAAAATCTCATCGGGAGTGGATTACCCGCACATTTTTGAGTATTTTTCATGTTGACACCTAATTTCCAGCTGGTCGACAACATGCTGAAATTTTTATTTTTCTGAAAAAATGGTCCAAATTTTCCAGTTTTTCCCATTTTTCGATATGATGAAGTACTTGGCCCCGAATGGAAAAATGGAAATTTTTAATCCTTATTATGTTTGTCATCAAAATCCATGTTGATTTAGCGGAATCCCTGTAACCTTTTTGGGGTTTCAGAGCAAAATATGCGAGATTTTCGCAAAATTCCAAAGGGTCCCCCCCATGGAATAAAAAATCGAAAATTTTAAAATCTCCCCATATTATCAGAGGGACTCTTACTAATAAATATCTACTGTTTCCCAAAATATTAGTCATCATGTGGACCCATGGGCCGCGTGGCAACAGCTCAAAGAACCTTCAGTGTATATCGCGCTTTCCAATACATGCAACAGTTTTCTGTGTACGGGGACTGAAGGTATTTGAGCTGTTGCTACATCGTCCATAGGTCCACAAGATGGCTCATATTTTGGGAAACACTAAATATTTATTAGTAAGAGTCCCTCTGATAATATGGGCAAATTTTAAAATTTTAAAATTATTTTGCAAACTTTTTCCATAGGGGGGACCCTTTGGAATTTTGCTAAAATCTCGCCTATTTTGCCCTGAAACCCCAAAAAGGTTACAGGGATTCCGCTAAATCAACATGGAATTTGATGCGGAACATCATAAGGATTAAAAATTTATATATTTCCATTCGGGGCCAAGTACTTCATCATATCGAAAATGGGAAAAACTGGAAAATTTGGAACACTTTTTGAGGAAAATCAAATTTTCGGCATAATGCCGACAAGCTCAAAATTAGGTGTCAACATGAAAAATACTCAAAAATGTGCGGGTAATCGATTACCGAAGAGATTTTGACTTTATCTTTAAAACTAAAAATTTCGATTTTGGGACCACCCGGATTTTTTTCACTAGGTCAAAGGGGGCGTGGCCAAATAAATTATGTATTTTTTTTCTAAGTGGGGCCTAGGTACCCCCCATGCAAAATATCAAGATCCTAGCTTCACGTTGGTGCAACTGTGCCATAGCCAATAGGCCTGATGTCGAAAATCTCAGACATCGACTATTAATTGTTTGGTTAAAAACCTCAATTTGCCTCAAACTTTGAAGTGACATTGTGTAAAGTACAATTGCAACCGGTTTCTTCTGCTCCAGCAATCGAATCATCGTATATCTTTCCCATTCCGGAACCGCGCAAATTATCAAATCCGTCTGAAATTTTCAAGTTAATTATATATTTCGTTCCTTTTCCTCGTCCTCACATTTTCAATCTCCCCAATCGTCTTCAAATCCTCTAAATCTTCATCGACAATTTCCCTTTTCACCTCTTGCTCAATTTTTGAGCTCTCTTGTGCATTCGTCTGAAATGTTTCTTCTTTTTTTTGTGCGAGAGCTTTCCGTCTAGAGGGGGCGTGGCCTTATCAGAATAGGAATAGAAGAGTGGAGAGTGAAGCTCATTAGTTGACATTTGTGTGTTTCAGGAGTGCTCACTTCGTTTTTTTATGTGCATTTATTTGTTTTTATTATGGTTGATTAAATCTTTGAGTATTTCCAGGTAATTTTAAGACAAAAGGAATTGCAACAAAATGAGTGGGAATGGAATTTCAAAGAGAGTGAGTTTTCAATATTTTGATTTTCTAAAAAACGATGTTTCCTACAGCTCATTGTCAACTCTCCAAACGTGAAACTTTCCGAAGACAACACAACTCTCGAATCTCGCTACGTCTACCGTAAGAATCATTTCGATTCACGTGCCGACGGCCTTCATATCACTCCAATCGAGCATGAATACAACTTCCGTACCCAATTGAAACCCCGCAAAACCGGACTTCTTCTCGTCGGATTGGGTGGAAACAATGGTTCGACTGCTGTTGGTTCAGTGTTCGCCAATCAATACGGCATGACATGGAGAACTAAAGACGGACTGAACAAGGCCAATTATTTCGGATCGATCACTCAAACAGCGACCGTTCATTTGGGATTCGATGGTAATGAGCAAATCTTCGTTCCTTTCAAGGATATCGTCCCGATTTTGTCGCCAAATGATTTGATTATCAGTGGATGGGATATCAACAACTCGAATTTATATCAAGCGATGGGTCGTGCCAAAGTTTTCGAGCCTGAACTTCAAGAGAAGCTTCGTCCATTTTTGGAGCCAATTGTTCCGCTTCCATCGATTTATTATCCTGATTTTATTGCTGCAAATCAAGGAGATCGTGCGAATAATGTTATTGATGGAAATGATAAAAATGCGCATTTGGAACATATTAGGAAGGATATTCGAAACTTCAAGGAGAAACACCAATTGGGTTAGTAGTTTACATAAATTGAGTTTTTTTTTGAAACTCTAATCAAATTTTCAGATTGCGTTATTGTTCTCTGGACAGCGAATACCGAAAGATACACTGACGTACGCGACGGATTGAACACAACCGCCGACGATCTTTTGGCATCAATCCAACGAAACGAAGATGAAGTCTCGCCATCCAACATTTTCGCAGTTGCATCGATTCTTGAAGGCGCCCATTACATCAACGGATCTCCACAAAACACTCTTGTTCCTGGAGTCGTCGAATTGGCACAGAGACATAATGTTTTCATCGGTGGAGACGATTTCAAATCAGGGCAGACAAAGTTCAAGTCGGCTTTTGTTGATTTCTTGGTTAGCAGTGGATTGAAGCCCGAGTGTATTGTTTCATACAATCATTTAGGAAACAATGATGGAAAGAACTTGAGCGAAGCAAGACAATTTAGATCGAAGGTAAATTATAATTGTTTAGAAAACAACAAGCCAACCGAACTTTAGGAAATCTCAAAATCTTCTGTCGTCGATGACATGGTAAGATCGAATCAAATTTTATTCCCCGATGCCAAGAATCCCGATCATTGTGTTGTTATTAAATATGTTCCATATGTGGCTGATTCTAAACGAGCAATGGATGAATACATTTGCAGGTATTTAACTTATTTAATTTCACTTCAAAATATCGATTGATTTTTCAGCATTTTCATGGGCGGAAAACAAACATTCGTCGTTCATAACACATGCGAAGACTCTCTTCTTGCTTCACCATTGATTTATGATTTGGCTATTTTGACGGAACTTGCGAGTCGTGTCACTTATAAGGTTGGGGATGAATACAAACCATTCCATTCGGTGAGATATATCCTTTCCTTATATTTTATTGAAAATCTGTGTTTTTCAGGTGCTCTCAATCCTTTCCCTTTTGCTGAAAGCGCCAGTGGTTCCAGAAGGAACGCCAGTCTCGAATGCATTCATGCGTCAATTTTCAACATTGACAAAATTGGTTTCCGCTCTTGCTGGATTACCTTCGGACAGTGATATGCAAATTGAGTTTTTCACCCAATTGCCGAAGTAATTGTTCTTTATCTTTCGATTATCTGTTAGATGCATTTTTATTCTCTCCTTTTTCTTTTTCAGTCATTTTGAATTGAATAAACTATCTTCTGTTTTTAATAAAAACAAATAAATGTTTTGAAAAAAAATGTCAAACCTCTGATCTTCGCTTCTTATACTGCAAAATTCCAAACTGAACGATACTTGTCTGAATTCTCGAATCTGACGTTCCAGCAGCCAGCTCTTCAGCAGCTTTCCTCCTTTTTTGCGCGGCTCGAGCAACAATCTTCTGATCTTTTTGCAAATTTGTGATCAGCTCATTTTTTGGCTCATTTTCTAGCTGTGAACGCGTAAATTGATAAACACAATCGGCCGGCCAGAATGGTTCATCTTCTGGGCAATCTTGATTAGTTTTGTAGTTTAATTGTCTCCAGGCCATCCATTTGGATTTTTTGATTCCGTAACGAACGACATCTGTTACTTGTCGTGATACATCTTCGGAACTGGTCATGATGAGAACGGTAGGTACTAAAAATATAAAAATTGTGAGGTAATCTTTGAAAAAAATAACAACTCTTACATTCATCTTCATAGTCCTTTTTCTGAAGTTGTATGCTTTTAACTTCCTTCAAAACTTCTGATAGAACACTCCATTTGGCGGGCTCTAGAAAAAACCCCGTATTTTATTTCTCAAAGCTTTTTATTTATATCCAACCTGCAAACTTTTTCAAATCCCCTTTTCCATTCACAATTCCACACAAAGATTGTAAATCTTCGAGGATTCTATTGAAACTCGGCGAGATGAGCCAACCAGAGTGTTCCTCGAGAACAGTTCTGTCATTTTTAAGAGCATACAGTCTTGAGAGTACTGTAGGAGCGTCTAGATTTTCAGACATTTGAAGAATCTCTCGAAGTGATTCGGTGTCGTTTAGAAGACGTTGTTGTTTTTCAGTGATGAAGCCTCTTTAAATAATAAGTTGCTGATTGAATTTTTGTTGTTCTCATATTTACCTTCTTCCTTTGAGCCTCGATTCTAGCTGAGTTGTGGCCCACGGCACATGAATCATCTCTTCATTTTGTTCAGTATTCTATCAAGAAACTCTATTTTTTTAAAGGAATTTTCTCTTAAAATTAAAAACCTGTTTTCCGGACGCTGAACAGGCTCTCAAGTCTCGAACGCAAACTTTGATAAAATCAACCAAACATCTAAGAATTCTTCTCAAAGAACTTGGGACATCCACCGAAAATACTGCAGATTTCAGCTGAAATTTTGAGATTTTCTGAAAATTCTGAGTTTTCATTTAAATATACACTTCTAGAAAGGCTGATAAATATTTTCGTTTGTCAAACTTCAAAAAGTATACTCGTTATACTGAAAAGTAATTTCGAATTAATATTTCTTTAAAATTTCAGATAAATTCGGTTTTTTAAGAGTTTCGGATGAATTTCAATCAATAATTTGTGCAAACCTGATAATTGCTCAATTCTGATTCAATAGCTTGTGAAAACCTGGGCAAAAGTTCAACATGTCGAACATAAAGACGATCGACAAGTCTTTGAAGTTGTCCCAATGAAGAAATAGGGTTAGGTGTATCTGTGAACGCTTTTACCATTCCATCTGGCTTT
Organism: Caenorhabditis virilis; assembly: GCA_964036255.1. Classification (NCBI taxonomy): domain Eukaryota; kingdom Metazoa; phylum Nematoda; class Chromadorea; order Rhabditida; family Rhabditidae; genus Caenorhabditis; species Caenorhabditis virilis. The sequence continues at coordinate 7,003,972 of OZ038416.1, forward strand.
TTTTCGCGATAAAGTCGCAAAATGAATGAATCTTGGAAAGATGTTAGGGTTCTAAATGTATCTTATTTTGTAAATATTATAATTTTTCAACACTCACTGATGAGCTCGATATACAAAAATTGCGGCGATTCGATTAACAGGTATTCGATTTTGTAACAAGTCAACGAGCACAACTCTACTTGAACAAAACTGAACTCCTCCTTCAAGATATATCGATTGGCGATCTTTGACGCTAACTTCTGAATTTATTAGCTTCGGCTCACATTCTACATTTTGTTCTTTTAATTTTTTGATGAAAAAGTTTTCGTCGTGTTGATTTGTATTCAGGACAAGTGCTAGAAGACGGCGATCCGAGAAAAGAATCAAATGTTCTAAAAATAAACGTTCGATTCCTAGGCCACTGAAAAATTTATGGAAATTATACTTTTTTTTAATTCGAGGTTACTTTGCCACAACGAATAATACACTTGCTGGAAGAGTTTTTGAAAGAACATCAGTTTCGTAATTCAGAAGACTAAGACCTTCTTTATTGTCGTCGAATGTTTGGAGATCATCATCGGCCATTTATAATCTCTGAATAGTGAATAAAAATAAATGAGATTTCAAAATTCCACAAGATAAATCAATTAGTAAGAATTATTACCATTTAAGAGTATGGGAAGTTATAAATATCAATCGATTTATTGTTTAAACAATTTCAAGACAAAAGTTATCTTGGAAGCAGGCGATTTTCTACGAGCTCATCTAATAAACATTGATAGCTTTCCACCGCGTATTAGAGAAATCATACGTTGACAGCTGAATATACTCAGCAGATGCTAAGTATTGTGTCGTCACTCCACGCAAATAAATCGGTAACTGAAAAAATATACAATTTATTACTTCATCCAAATCATCCATTTTCACCGTTTATTGCATGTTTCTATTCGTAATCGGTAGACTCTTCCATTTTTCATTTCATTGGCCGTTAGTGAGCATCTTAAAAGTATATGTTTTTTTTAAACAAAGAAAATCTCTGAATTACCTCTAAATTTTGTTTTCTCCTTGGTTATTCGGCAAATTTTTTTAAAATAAAAAATGACTTATAATTGAAATCTTCTATCACAAATTCTTACGTCAAAAAACGTGGCAAAAAACAACAAAGAATCATTTTAAATTAAAATTACTATTTTTAAAAAAATTAAAATTCGATATGATCCACAGGTACTGTAAGAATTTTAAAGGAACACGTCTCAAAAACTATTACTGTACACTAAAGCGAAAAAACAACTACGGTTCATAATTGCACCTAAAGTGCGCCAATGAATTTTCTTTTTTGCGTCGCTTCAAAACTGTAAAGTTTTTCCACATTTTATTGAAATTTTTGTTTGAACCTAAAATCCTCGTGAATTTTTGATTACTTCAACCAAAACCAACAAATTACATTTTAAAATTATTCTGAGTTGTTAATGAGATGATTTCTCTCATTTTGCCAATATAATAACTAGAATTAGGCCTGAAGAACATAGTTTAAAACGCGTTGGCATGAATTTCAAATTTCCGTTTGTATTAATTTTGCATAACCCAGAAAACTCAATTCCTGTTTGATTTGACTAATTCAGCACCCCCTCCTTACATCACATTTCATCACGCTCCTCAAATATTTCGCAATTCTAAACAAAACTCACTAAAAGTCCAATTTTTAGGACATCGGCGCCCTCAGCCAGATTCGAATGCTCGGTTTCTAATGCGATTGAAAAATTACATTACTTTCCGTCAAATCTACAAATCATTTTTCACTGAACCTAGGCGTTTTTCCTCTCACAAAGTTGCAACTGCAAACCTTGATAACTTTCATACGATTTGTGGCCATGTTCGTACTCATGATTATATTAATTTAATTTTTTTCTGTTTTCAGAAGATGTCAAAGGCGGCAACCGAACTGTCTCCATTGCCTGCGTTTATTGAAGATCGAATTAAACTGTGGGATAAATTGAAAGTTGAATATGACGCAGAAATTGCCGCTAAAGAATCAGAACCAATCGAGATTACTCTTCCTGACGGAAAGAAGTTCGATGCAAAATCGTGGCGTACCACTCCATTCGAAATCGCTGAAAAAATCTCAAAGGGGCTTGCGGAGGCTGCTGTCATTGCGAAAGTTAATGACGTCGTCTGGGACTTGGATAGACCTTTCGAAGGAAATGCAACTCTCCAACTCTTGAAGTTCGACGATGATGAAGCCAAACAAGTCTTCTGGCATTCGTCAGCTCATGTTCTTGGAGAAGCTATGGAACGATTTTGTGGAGGACACCTGTGCTACGGGCCACCTATTCAAGAAGGATTCTATTACGATATGTGGCATGAGAATAAGACCATCAGCCCAGAAGATTTTCCTAAAATTGATACTATTGTCAAATGTGCTGTTAAAGATAAGCAGAAATTTGAGAGATTGGAAGTTTCGAAGGAGAATTTGTTGGAAATGTTCAAGTACAACGAATTCAAAGTTCGAATTTTGAATGAGAAGGTGACTACTCCAACTACAACTGTATACAGATGTGGGCCGCTTATTGATTTGTGCCGTGGACCACATGTTCGCCACACTGGAAAAATCAAGGTTTGCTTATTTTCAATGTTTCGATTGAGCATTTTTCCATTTATTTTAGGCACTCGCCATCACCAAAACATCCTCATCTTATTGGGAAGGAAAAGCTGATGCTGAATCACTTCAACGTCTTTACGGAATTTCATTCCCAGACTCAAAGCAATTGAAAGAATGGCAAAAACTCCAAGAAGAAGCTGCCAAACGTGATCATCGCAAGTTGGGAAGAGAACAGGATTTGTTCTTCTTCCATCAATTGTCACCAGGTTCCGCTTTTTGGTATCCGAAAGGAGCTCACATTTACAACAAATTGGTTGATTTTGTTAGAAGACAATATAGAAGAAGGTTGGTATTGTTTAAATAAAGTTTTAATGAATTGATTCCAGAGGATTTACCGAGGTTATCACACCAAATATGTACAACAAAAAGCTATGGGAAACTTCTGGACATTGGGAACATTATTCAGAAGATATGTTCAAGTATGTATCAAAACTAATATATTTTTACAAAACATCTAAATTTTCAGAATTGAAGTAGAGAAGGAAGAATTTGGTCTCAAACCGATGAACTGCCCAGGACATTGTCTAATGTTCGGCCACCAGCCACACACATACAATGAATTGCCATTCCGTTTCGCTGATTTCGGAGTTCTTCATAGAAATGAAATGTCAGGTGCCTTGACAGGATTGACAAGAGTTCGACGATTCCAACAAGATGATGCTCATATCTTCTGCAGAAGAGATCAAATTGGGGAGGAGATCAAGGTAAGTAAAGTTTTTTATTTGAAAAATAAATTTATTTTTCGATTTTTAGGGTTGCTTGGACTTCTTGGAATATGCTTACGAGAAGGTGTTCGGGTTCACATTTAAATTGAATCTTTCAACAAGGCCAGAAGGATTTTTGGGAGATGTTGAGACATGGGACAAGGCTGAAGCTGATTTGACGGATGCTTTGAACGCAACTGGAAGGAAATGGGTTTTAAATCCAGGAGATGGCGCATTTTACGGGCCGAAAATTGATATCACAATTCAAGACGCTTTGAAGAGAAACTTCCAATGTGCAACCATTCAATTGGATTTCCAACTTCCGAATAGATTTGATTTATCGTATTTTGAGTGAGTTTTTCCTTCATAAATGGGTTGTAAGAAATTGTATTAATTTTCAGTGAGAAGGGTGAAAAGCAAAGACCAGTTATGATTCACCGCGCAGTGTTGGGATCTGTGGAGCGAATGACCGCAATTTTGACAGAAAGTTATGGAGGAAAATGGCCATTCTGGTTGTCGCCAAGACAGTGCAAAATTATTACTGTTCATGAAACTATCCGCGATTATGCAAAAGAGGTGAAGAAACGTATTTTTGATGCTGGCTTTGAAGTGGAATATGATGAAATTTGCTCGGATACTATGAATAAGCAGGTTTTTTATCGTTATTTTTTATTTTTGGTCACAAAATCGTAAATTTTTAGGTTCGAAATGCTCAACTGGCGCAGTTCAATTTCATTCTAGTCCTCGGTGCAAAAGAAAAAGAGAACAACACAGTGAACGTTCGTACAAGAGATAATGCGGTTCGTGGAGAAGTGCCGATCGAGAAACTTCTCGAGAAATTCAGAAGATTTGCTGACGAATATGTTGCTGATACTGAAAAAGCAGAGGAATGGTCCTAAATGATCCCAAAACATGTTTGTTGCTAATTTTATGGTAGAAATAGCGGTCTTGTTCATGTTATAATAATAATATTTTTGTTTTCCACTATGAACTCTCATTTTTTTCCCTTAATTGCATTCTTCCCCAAAATCCAAGAATTTTCCTACTATTTTCTCAAAATTTTTTTTCCAAAACGCCGCTTTATCATATTTTCTACCTGGTTTATTAAATAAAAATTCGGTTTATTGACTGAAATCAGTTTTTAAATGCGGATTCGCGCTGAAGAAAAAAGTAGCAATCATATTAAAATATGTTTTAAAAACCAATTTATTTCAAAACAACAGAAAATCAACAACAAGATCAACAAAATTCGTTTCAATGTTTCCTAACAACTTTGGCAAATGTTTCGGCGACCAAAAGTGGAAAAACCAGCGTTGCTTCGGCATGAACTTTTACGGCTGAAGAGGATGGTTTGACCTGGAAAAAAAGAGTACTATTTCAGATTTTCGAAAGTTTCGCGAGAACCAACCTTTCCCCAACTGACAGCTTCATCCGGCTGGGCGCCAGAATCCGATCCATCAAACTCTTGGCCAGTATTGATATAAACCGTATAATCAGAGCCATTCCTCATCAAATTCGCATTATTAATGTGATGTTTTACAACACCTCCTCCCAAAATAATCGAGCCAGTTTTAAGACTTTTGACCGCGAGAGTATTGATATGTCGAACATCTTCAACAATATCAACTCGAAGTCCTGGTGAGTTTTTGACAGAATGGAAATACAACATGTCACCTAAATATTCAATTAAATGTTTGAACGGTGATCAAATAAATATCACCTAATGATCCATCAGTTAATGCTGGACAAAATATCGGAATATTATGTTTTGCCGCCCAGAATAGGATAGAAGATTCATCATTTATTTTCGAGCCTAGTCTGAAAATTGCAAAATTTTAAAAAGATATCAAACTTCTCAAAAAAAACCTATGAATCAATTTTGATGGTGTCCAATTAAAACCATTCTTCTCCTGCTCTTCTAAACATTCATCTAAAATCGGATTAACCCAATCCTGAAAAATTCATGTATTCATTTGTCTACTTTTAAAAAAAGTAGCGCCAACCTCGAAAACGCAATAGTTATCATTGGGAATCAACACATTTCCGGCTCTGTTCATTCCATTCGATCTCAATGTCTTCCCATCCATTGTGAAAGCGCCCAAATATGATGGTTTCAAACATTTGATTAGATCCTCTTCAATGCCGCCTGCGGATGTAACGACGCAGTCTACCAAATTGTGTTCAACTATGAATCGGAGAACCTGGAAAGGGAGATTTAGCTATTAAAACTTATTGTGCAGATTTCTCATTTCCTAAATAAAATTTCGCTGATTTCGGTAGTTCAGTGCTCCATATTCGTCGACTTAATCACATAATTCAAAATAAGCAACAGTGATTAGATTAATTTCAACAATTATCATTTTTATAAGCATTAAAGGTTTTTTTCGGTTGGTAATATATTTGCACTGGTTCCATTCGCTTCTTAAGACTTGGGTGGCTAAATGCAAATAAAACAACAAAGAGTTTAAAAAAAATTCAATCGCTGATATGGGGCGTTGCTTTCAAATTTCACAACGTACAAATAGCGATAGTGGTTTCTGGGTAGTAGATTAACAGTGGGAACCTAGTTTTCAAAAGATATAATCTCAATTTTAGGTAAAAGTGTATTCAAAAAATTAGCTTACATCTCTCAATCCACTTGTCACTAAATTCGAAGTATATCCTAAGAATATTGTGCATGATCGTTTTTCTCGTCCAATAGGGTATGCAAAGGTATTTTCAGCATCTGCTGGAAGAGCAATTGCCCGCTGTTGTAACATTTCATTAACTTGCTGAAAACACATAAAAATAAGTTTGAAATTTATATATTTTTTAATTACCTGAATAGCCATTGCCAAATGTGATGCTTGGAACCCAGTACTCATATATGAACCTAACAATGCGGAAACGGTCAGCGTCTCTCCAGAATTGAAATCAAATCCACGAATCGGAATAGAACCTTCAGGTATTTGACATGATTTCACTAATACCGCACCTTGGGCGATTGCCAGGTCTTCTTGACTTTTTTCCGTACTCATCCTGTCCGAATTTTCTTGAATACGTTTAATCAAAAGTCGAAGTATAAAATTTTGAACTTTTACAAAAAAATTTAAGTTGATTCAAGATTTAAAGGCAAGAGTTTATTGAATAAAAAATACAATTATATCACAGGCTAATAAGAGTTTCTAGAAATGTCAAAATTACAAATTTTGGCGGAAATTGTTTTTTGCTTCTCTTAGCTTTTGCATTCCTTCGACGAGATTTGAGGTTCCAACGAATTTCTGGAATTTTTCGGAGTATTTTAAAAGTTTAAAAAACAGCCAAGAAATTCACCTGAACTTCCTCAGAAGCTCCAACTCGCATAAACGGATTGATCCTCTTCTCCTCACCAATACTCGAAGGTACCGTATCCTCATCATTTCCCCGCTTCTCGACCGCCCACTTCAACTTCTCTTCAACATCCCGATTATTCGGCTCAACAGCTTTCGCGAATCTCAAATTGCTAACCGTATACTCATGTCCCGGAAAAACCAGCGTCTCATCCGGAAGTTGACCAAGAGTTTCATTCAGATTCTTGTGCATCTGTGGAGCAGTTCCTTCGAAAAATTTGCCACATCCTGCGATGAAAAGTGTATCTCCTGTCAGAACTACTCCATTCGGTGAGGAATCAGACGTGACGTGATAACAAATGTGTCCTTTTGTGTGGCAAGGTGTCGAAAGGCTGCGAATCTAAAAAAAAAAAATTTTTTAAATGCCAAAATTGAACACGAAGAAAATAACCTTCAGATCTGCAACACTGACAACTTCTTCATGTTTCACGTGATGATTCAATTGATCAATTCGTTCGTCTCCTCCAAAAATTGGCACCTATAAATTTTTGTGGTTTTTAGAAAGAAGAACTATGATATTTAATTAAATCTACTCATTTCTGTCATTTACAGAAAAATCAACAAATTGATTGTTAGCAGGAGCGTTCGCAAATTACTGAAAATATTTTATTTATAATTATTTCTAACTTTCAATGAAAAAATAAAATTAATTTTACCTAAACTTATTTGTCAAGAAATTAAAATGCAGTATTTTTCCTAGTTCATTAAGAGTCGATGTCTCAGAAAGTCGAATATACTGTGGCACAGTTGCACGAACGTGAAGCTAGGATCTTGATATTTTGCATGGAGGGTACCTAGGCCCCCCTTAGAAAAAAATACATAATTTATTTGACCACGCCCCCTTTGACCTAGTGAAAAAAATCCGGGTGGTCCCAAAATCGAAATTTTTATTTTTAAAGATAAAGTCAAAATCTCTTCGGGAATGGATTACCCACATATTTTTGAGTATTTTTCATGTTGACACCTAATTTCCAGCTCGTCGGCATCATGTCGAAAATTTGATTTTTCTGCAAAAGTGGTCCAAATTTTCCAGTTTTTCCCATTTTTCGATATGATGAAGTACTTGGCCCCGAATGGAAATATGTAAATTTTTAATCCTTATTATGTTTGTAATCAAATTCCATGTTGATTTAGCGGAATTCCTGTAACCTTTTTGGGGTTTCAGGGCAAAATAGGCGAGATTTTTGCAAAATTCCAAAGGGTCCCCCCCATGATGCCGACAAGATCGAAATTAGGTGTCAACATGAAAAATACTCAAAAATGTGCGGGTAATCGATTACCGAAGAGATTTTGACTTTATCTTTAAAACTAAAAATTTCGATTTTGGGACAACCCGGGTTTTTTTCACTAGGTCAAAGGGGGCGTGGCCAAATAAATTATGTATTTTTTTTCTAAGTGGGGCCTAGGTACCCTCCATGCAAAATATCAAGATCCTAGCTTCACGTTGGTGCAACTGTTCCATAGCCAATAGACCTGATGTCGAAAATCTCAGACATCGACTATTAAATACAAAACTATTATGCCGAATGCGCGACAATTTACATAGAAATTCAAAAAAATTGAATATTAAATTATCGATTCATTTTTTTTTCGACAGCTTCGACAATTAATCATTTTCTACTTTATATCTGTTTTTCAGTTTATAAAAACCATCCTTTTCATACATTTTATAAACTCATATAGCAATATCTCCGAAAATCGATTAATTATAGCCGTTTTCTTGTCAATTTTTGAAACAAATCTCAAGAAAACTCGAACCTTCTCAGAATTTTTATAAATTTCCCGAAGTTCATTATTCCCTCCAGCATGATCCCAATGATGATGTGTTACCAAAACCCCAACCACCTCCAACCCTTCTGACTTTGCCAAACTTTCCAATTTCTTTGGTTCAACCGGATCGACAAGCAAAACCTTTTTCGCTTGCTCGCTTTTCCGGACAATGTACATAAAATTGTCCTTCAAGAATTCCATTTATTGATTTTTTCTTTAAATTTCTATGAATACCTCCAAAGCTCTTACTGCTTGAACGTGCACCATTCTTTTTGCAATTCTGATCATCTTTCAAATTTTTTACAAATGTGAGAAATTAAGATCAGATATTCGGACATCTTAATAACCACAGAATAAACATACTTTCAAAAAAAACTTTAAAATTCATTATAGAGAGAATATTTTACACAGAAATTATTGAGAACAATTGAAAACCCGCAGAAATAAGTACAGTTTTCTGTTTTGAATACATGAAAAATTATTATTTTTTAAACTGAGATTATTCATTTTTTCTTCGCCGGAGAATCATCCTTAGTAACCATGTACAAGAGATCACTGAGCGATTGTTCATGCTGCTGCTCTTCAGCCCGCATTGACATTGGATTCGCATTTTTCGGCACGTTTTTGAATTTTGGTCCGAAATTTACAGTGACTTTAGCTCCTGGAAAAAAAATAGTTTTCGGTATAAATTTATAGGTTGAACTCGTTTTTTTTTAATTTTTGAAAAACCCCACACAATTAATCAAAAACACACTATGAAATAACGAAACAGCTGGATAGTAACATCCTCCGTAAATATTTTCAAAAGCAACACCGCACGATTTCCCATTATGGAAAAATTCAATCTGAAATTTTAAAAATTATTTTAGGACACTGCTCACTTGTAAACTAACCTTGCTACCTTTCATTTCATGTAAATCTTTGGCTACTTCTACCGGATCGTCATGAACTTCAAAAAAGTAGTTATTTTTAAAAGCAATAAGAACTGCGTCTTTATGAGATTGAGGTAAATAATCGATTGAACTTGTACTTGGCACTCCGGTTGTTGAATTCACTGGAAGGTGGATCAAACATCCCAAAACATCTCCTTGCTTAATTTTTTTTCAAAATTAATTTTATGGATTTATAAAACGCTTCTCACCTTAAAACCTCCAGAATGATAACTTTTTCCTTTCGCATCATGGAACTTAGTTCCGTGTTTTGATCTCCAGCCGTACGAATGCTTGCTATAACCAACACATGCTTGAAGTGGAGCTGAAGAAAACATGTCTTTTTTTTTAAGGAAAGAAAAAAATTACCATAAGCTTGACTCCATCCTATACGAATATGTGATTCTGACGGTTGCTCATCAAATAAAACCTAAAACCAAATAAATTGAATAACATTTAGGAAAAAGCTCAAATTCACCTCAAAATACCATGTTCCTTTGCTTACTCCATGAGTCGCCCTCGCCATTGAATAACCTTCGTGACCTGTAACCGACCAGGTAGTTCCTTTGTTTTCCAGTTGAAGCTGAAAAAATTCTATATTATTTTATCGAGGAAAAATACTAAATTTACCTGATAAGCCCGATCATTTGAAGAAACTGCAACGACTGGATTCAGAATAATTCGATATTGGTGTGGTGGGATAAATAATGATTTACTATCCACCGGTTCTCTGAAAATAATTGATTTTGTAGAATTTAAAAAAAAATGAATTTCTTACTGCATTACTACATTTGGATCAGTTTCCGTCAAATAATATCGGTAACCATCTTTTGAAAATGGAACATCAACTTGGTTTCCAGCAATCGATGTTGAAGAGTAATCGGACGCTCTTAAAAAACAAAATTTATTTTCAAAAATTGGTACAGAACTTACAATTTTTGCTTCTTTCCTGGAGCAGGTCCTTCGGCATTTCTTCTCTTACTCGCTCCTCTGGTTTTCGGCCCCTCGATTGGAGGCAATTCTATAACTCGTTCTTCTCTCTGTGAAGCACTGGTTCCACTTCTTTCCGGTGCCGCACGCTTTCCTATCTGCTTTACGGCTTCATGTAACGGTCCCAACAATGCGAGATTTTTCTCAGCCAGTGCAAAAAGGTCACCATCTTCTAAACTTTGAACAAACACGTTTTTCTCTTTGCTCAAAGTCCCTGCAAGGTTTTGATGCCATGCGGCTTTCTTTTTTATTGCTGTCAACATATTCCAATTATCGTCCATGTAGGGAATTATCTTCTTTTTAAGACTAAAATTTTTAATGATATATTTTTAATGTTAAAATTAATTTTCTTGCCTCAAAAAAGTGCGGTCTTCCGGTATACAGTCTACCGACAATTCACCAGCTTCTTGTAACTTTTGAGCGCTTAACGTTGCAAATACTGTCACACACATTTGAACCAAATCAGCTTTTTTCGGTTTCCAGTCTTCACCAAGAGGTCGACATTCTTTACAAGTGAATGTGTAGCAAATCATGAATGGAACGCCATTGCTGCTTCTGGAAATATTTATTTTTTTGTGTTTTTCTCTTTAGTATAAACTGACAACTCATTATATTCCTTCAAACATCGGCCATGAAACCATTTTAAACATTGAGAGCACAAAACTTCAATACTTCCTAATTCTCGTTTTCCATTACAATAGCAAACAGTAGTTGGAGCGGTTTTTTGAGTATTTCGGCGCCCCTTTGAACTTCGCATTCTGGAAAACAGTTCATTTTTTATCGTTTTGGTTAACTTTCAAACAATAATCCAGTTTTGAAAAATTTTCAACCCATAAGCAATAAAGAAAATTGAAAAAAAAACTTTTTTTTTTAAATTTTTTAACGATAAAATTCAAAAAACAATAAATAAATGAAATTGCACACGAAACAAACGCAAAGAAGAGAGAACAGACGACGAGACAGTTGGCCAGCTGCCAAGGGAGTTAGATGTGCAGGCTACGCTACGGTAAGCGCTTCGCGATACCGCATCATATGATTTTCGAAAAGATTCGAAGAATTGTGAAATCGTCATAAGAAAAACTTTTTGGTGTGCGTTTCCCTATTCGCTCTCCAAATATCTTTTTTCTAGCATTTTCTTGCAATTTCCCTGTTTTTTTGCATTTTTTGCGTCGAAAAAGCTCCTTTCTATTCAATCGAACATGATGGCATATAAGAGTTTCAGGTCCGAAGAAGAGCAAATTAGCTCTCTTTTGGACGATAATACAGTCAACTACCCTCTCCTCACATCTGAAGATCCTGTCATTTTCCACAACGCCGACTACGAACGTGAGCTTCTAATGGCTTATGACCTGGATTTTGGTGAGTCGTGTTCGACTGCAGATGACGAAAAGAAGCCGTTTCATTTCGACGATATGAAGTTCGAACCAACATTCCAAACATCATCGCCATCAGAATCGGAGGCCGCTGCTGAACCAGATGTTAAGGTTCCACCACCACCATACAGATTTAATCCGTATTCCAGTGGTCCACTTATTAAGGTATGTTATTTTTCAGATTGAACAAAGTAATGCGTCATAGTTTTGAATTTCGCTCGCGTTTTTAGTTGGTAAGTGCGTAAAAAAGAAGAATAAATAGTAATTATATTTTCTCCAGGGTTGTCAGATGAACCGACCGACGTTTAGCAGGGACATGATTTCTTTTTGGATATGTCGCGTTACTGACTGCAGACGATTTTTTAATTGAAAAGAATATCGAATGCAGTTTTCTTAATTAGATTACTAATTTTAAAGTCAAACGAGTTAATTTTTTTTCTAAGTCTCGCAGAGTCTTGGGCTCCAAGCAATTTACAGAACGACATTTTTTCTGACTCAATAATATTTTTCATTTCAGCTCCCATCAGGACCAAAAAGAGGACGACCAGCCGAGAAGAAAAGTGACACCAAAATGGCAAACTATGCGAGAAACTACCGCGAGCAGAAGAAGAATCAATTGGCCGAAGCTCAAATGCGTGTCAAAGAGTTGGAGGAAGAACTTGCACTAGCCCGCGAAGAGAATCGTCAATTGGTCAATGCCTTATCGATTTCAAATGGAGAAATTTCGCAGTTGAGGAAGGTTATAGATCAAGATTCTCAGATCGCTGGAGTTGTGTCCAGAATGAGCAACGGGATTGCATCCCCAATTTCGATGGGAACATCAGGCGCTGGAGTATGCCTTCATGTTGGAACCAGTGGAACAACCGTCGAGGTTTGCAAGCAGTGCGCTGACAATTCTCAAGTCAGAATGCAGTCTAAAGCCAAGATGGATGATATCGACAATTTGGACTTCTTAGGAGATTTCACTGCCCTTGATCAATATTTGCATTCATAGGTTAACATTTGTAATTTACCCAGTACTATAGTAATAAATACGAGTCAAAATCGGGGAGGGTTGTCTAGTAGCATTTGTTCTAACTTTGTAAAACTAAAACCTATTCTATGTTCATTTTTTAGATAGTGTCTCAACCCTCCTTTCGAAAAAAATCCCCTCTGGATATATTCAACGCCTGGGAATCACGCTCTGAAGCAGCTTGATGAGGCACGATATCCTCCCCTTTTAATGGTTTGTTAGCCCTTAACCCTTTTCTTTTTAATAATTTGATTTTGATATCCAGTTCAATGCAGCGGATGGTTGATACAATGAATGACACCACTTCAAATGAAGAAGGAATGAACCAGTTAGTTGAAAAGTAATACATTTCTAAATTGAATCAACTGCAACATGAAATTTCAGGTTCATTTATTGGATTGATCATCCTCGCTACCCCATTCTTCACTTTTGATTGTCCACCCATTTGTTTTATTCTTTTATGCTTATAATATTTGTATTTTGTTATGAAAAATAAAACAAAAACCCCTAAAATTGTTTCATTTCTTGTTGTTTTCAATACGTTAAAAACCGTAATTAATATTTCTGGTATGCGCCAGGGGAATTCCCGTCTAATTGAAATTTCAGAGTTAACTGATCAGATTATCGATGACGGAGACTTTCAGCATTTTGGTGGAATTCGAAGAAGTCAGCGATGCTGTAAATATTTCAAGACATGAGAGTTGCTCTCCTGTCCCGTCTACTTCTGGCTCATCGGCTGCTTCTTCCCCAAGTACGTCAGAATCTCCAAAGAAGTTGACTAAAAAACGATCAACGGCGAATAACTGGCAAAATGGGGAGAAGCGTCGTATGAGAAAGATATCAGGTAAATTTAACTTTTTGATTCATCTCAACAAAAAATTGTATTTAAATCACGAAAATTTTGAATAAAATCTTATGTAAATTTAAAATTTAGTCTAAATTTAAATATTGTATGGAAGTTTCTGAACACAATACTTAAGGGAAATATTTTACAGCTTGTAAGATAAGGTACGCTAAGAGAGCGTCTTCTGCTTCCAAGTTGCGACTGTGGAAAAATAAGGTGGTCAAGTTTGATTTTCTTTTTTGTGAGAGTATGTAACTGAAAGAGCGCTTTTTCGTGGAGTTGACAAAAAAATTGAAAATCATTTGAATAATTGTTCCATCTCTAGATTGACAAAGAGCACGAAAAACGGTTAGCCACGAAGACGGCCAATATTGAACGCTTGAGACGAGAGCGTGAACTGTTGCGTGCTGGAAGGAGCGAGTTGGCTATAATGGTGAGTTATTTATTTATTGCGGTTCTCAGATTCGCAGGTTAACCAAAAAATAAATGCATGCAGCACGAAAATAAAAACGTTATTCAAAAAATAAATATTTTTTCAGTGTGACACAGTTACTGCCAACGCTCGCTCGCTTCGACAAACCTACGAAAGACGGCAGGCCGTTATTTACCAAACACTTCTTTCCAATGTTCTTCAAGCTGACGGCTTCATTGGTCAATTATATTTTAATTAATATATAGATAGGTCTTATGCAAAATATCTGTTATTCAGACTGTCTTTAACCGTTCGCGGCCACCCTTCCGCGAAAATCTCATTCAATTTCTTTTTGAAACGTTTTTGTACATATAACGGTTAGAGACAGACGGGCCCCTTCCATTATTCTTTTAGTCATCCAGGTACAAACCAGTCTAATCAGAGGCTTTTTCTAGGTATTTTGTTATAGAACTATCCATACAATATTTATAATCTTTTTCTTTAAAATGGTGTTAAACGCGAAGTTCTTAGAATATGTGTTTTCCAAAAATAATGAAAATCAAGTTTTTTTTTTTTGAAAAATTTAGGATTCAATATTGACCCTTGAAACGCACAATTTAGTCTTGGATTATTTTGGTGAAAACATTTTTTGAAGTTTAATAAATGAATTTACCTACATCTTTGTTGTTTGCACATCGAATACTTTTTCAGGGAAAGACAATAGAAAAAATGAGTTTTGAAACATTCACGGACAAAATTTGGTGAATAAAAAAAGATGTATGAAAACAGGTTGAAAACAAAAAGATTGAAAAACGTGGTGACCTCATTTCGCGTGAGGTCACGTCGCCACGTGGAATTTGTTTGTCATTCGTTAGAGTTCACCCAGTTGATAATTTTACTTCATTCTCACCGTTTTTAATCTTCGATTTTGAAATTTGGAATTTTGACAGTTTTGATACAGAATTTTCTGATATTTAGTTCGTGTAGAAATGAAAGTCGTAGTTTTTAAGAATAAAATTACATTTCTCTTCTTGCGTTAGAGATCTTGTCGCCATGGTCAGTATCTGGAGCTTTAGTTGATTAATGATTGTTTTCATTTTTAAGATCCACTGAAAATTATAACTTTTTAATTAGCTGTCACATTTAAATTACATTTTAAAAAAGTTGGTTCGTTTCGGGAGTGTCACGTAGAAATAATGAATTTTTAGTTTCTGTTTACATTTGTAGAAATGAAAAATGTGGCCTTTTTTCAGTCTGGAAGATACGATGGCAAGCATGCAACAACAACAACAATCGGTGAAGTATGGATTACGTGAAGTAAAACACAACTCCAAGAATTTGAACAACAACAAGAAAAAGCCGAAGAATGGACATCAATCACCGTCATCCAACCCATACCTGTCAACAGAAGTGACCAATTTGGACATGAACGTGATGTTCACGCAGAATCGAGAACAACAGAAAAAGTTGAATGGATTGAAGCGTCGGCCACAACAAAGTCATGAACAGTTGACAAATGCTGCTGCGCAGTACTTGGCTCAAGTGAGTTTTCCTTTGAAAAGCTCTCTCTTATTAAAAGTAATTTCAGCAAAATTATGGTTTGTCCAGCTACTATCCACCGCCACACTCGTTCTATTCTGGGTTCGATCATCAAAATTTTAATGATTTTATTGGTTCGGATCTTCCGTCATTGATGAGTGTTGCTCCGTATAAGCACAATGTTCAAGATGCTTTTGATATGAGTCAATTTTCAGGTAAGCTGAGTAGAATTATTTATAAATTAGTATTAATTTTTACAGAAGATCTATTGGCTGTAAACAACAACAATTTTGCATCGCGCTTGACCGGAGCTGGAGATTTGCAAGCAAATGGGTATGCTGATGTTCAATCGAAATTTGGAATGCCGGTTAACACGGTTTCTAGAAGACCAAATGGCTCGGCTCGCAAAAATCGAATGGTTGAAGTGAAGACTATCGATGATGGTAGATCCGTTGTGGTTGTGAGTGATCCATTGGCTGCAACGGTGGCGAATCGATCGACGGTTGTTCAGTTGGGAAGTTCGAGAGTTTCTGGATCGCATGCGAGAACATTCGAACCGATTCTCTCTGCTGAGCCGGTTTATTCGAGAAAAGTGTTCATCGGCGGGCTACCAATTGATGTGACTGAAGAGGAAGTTTGGGCAACGTTTGGGACTTTCGGGAAAGTGCTTGTTGATTGGCCACGACGTCCGGAACACGGAAAGGTTGATTATTTGGACGCAGAAATGCAAGGAAGACGCAACTGTGGGCTTGAAATCGTGTTCGATTTTTAAAATATATTTTTGCAGCTCGCTCCGTTTCTGGATACGTCTTCCTCGTCTTCCAACATGAACAATCTGTTCAACAACTTGTTAACAGTTGCGAGATTTTCGATAATAAGTATTATCTTGAGCTTTCCTCGCCAACAATGACGGATAAAGCTGTTCAAGTTCGCGCCTGGCGTCTCTCTGATATTGATTATTTTGTGAACGACTATGACAGTCAATCAATCGATCATCGGAGAACTGTATTCATTGGTGGAGTTCCAAGACCTACTAGAGCTTGTACGGAGATTTTAAGACTATCAAAATTTATAAAAATTGTTACAGGCGACCTTGCAGTTTGTCTTGAGAAATATTATGGGAAGGTTTCCTATGTTGGAATTGATATCGACCCAGAACTCAAGTATCCAAAAGGAGCAGCTAGAGTAACATTTGCAACGGCAAAGTCGTTTGTTTCGGCGATATCGGGAAGATTCGTTCATGTTGTTCATTCTGATACTAACAAAAGAGTGAGCTAATTTTTAAAATAATTTTTTGAAGTATCCGTCGGAAATTTCAGGTTGAAATCAAGCCATATGTCATGGAAGATCAAATCTGTGATGAATGCGAAGGAAAGCTTTGTAAGCACAGCTATGCTCCATACTATTGTGGAGATCCTTCGTGTCTTCAATACTATTGTGAAGTTTGCTGGGATCGCCTCCACTATACTGTGTCGACATCGAGAGCTGAACATCGTCCAATGGTTCGCACTGGTGACCAGACAAAGGTTTATTTGTTTTTCGGAAATTATATTCTAGATGTTTTTCCTTCAGCTTCTTCCCCGTCCACCACATCATCCACAATCCAACATGGCGTTCAATCGTTCAATGAATCATACTCACGTCCATCCTGAGCAAACCAGCATGATTGCTCGCGTAGCTTCTGGTCGTCTTTCCAACATCTCAAAACCATTTGCTGCGAATCCAACATGCATTGGTTATTGATTTTATCAAAAAACAACGTTTTATCATCCCACATGTCCCCTTCCCTAATCACCGTACAATTTTAATGTAACATCGAAAATTTTCAATAGTTTGCCAAAAAGTGAATATTTTTGTACACAAAAACTTTCATGTAAATTTTCCCATCGACGTTTTAAATTAGAAGTTTGTTTTATTGCTTGAATTCTAGAAAATTCACAGGTTGAAATTGATATTTTATTTTTTTTTCTGTGATGCTCTTTTAAAATATTTTTTGAACTATTTTGGTAGTGTTTTTTAATGTAGAATTAATAATTTATTTATTGCCCCCCAAACGCCCCCATCCCTTCGTGTTTTCAATCAATGTACCATACTCGTGTGAAATTTTTAAAACCAGCTTTTGCTGCGTTACATTTTCCCCCATTGAATTTTAAATTCCAAATAAGAATTATTTTGTTTTGTTCTAATTTTAGTTAGTATTTATTATAATAAATTTTGTGATGTGAAAGGGTGTAATATAATGTTTGGTAATTATAAATTTGAGGCAATTAGATGCACCATATAAATAAGGCGGTGAGTGTGGTTTTCAAGAATTGCACATTCACAATGCCGATTTCGGAGCTGGAGAAGGTAATCAGACGATATTTCGAAAATTTCAACTTGTTTTCAGAAATGGACCGGCCTCAATTTTGAAATAGCTGCGGAGGAGATGAGAAGACTGAAGGTAAGTACTTTAAAGAAGAGGGTACTGTTGTCCGAAACTGTTTTGTCGTTCAATTTAAAAGAGGGATTTACGGAGATATTGAATGCGTCTGGGATGAAAATAGACTTCATATTCATTTCAAATCTGTTTTTAAAATTTTCTAAAACAATCTAGAAGCCGAGAAAACGCGTCTCAAAACAATGGCCTAGAAAAAGCGGTCACCGGCGAAAACTAGTCCGCAGGCATAAAAAATCTTTAAAAAAATGAAAACAACATAAAAAAGGACTAATATAAGCATTCTTCATAACTATTTATTAACGAAACACGAAAAAAGCTCATAGGAAAAAGGTCGGACAGGTGGGCACTTTTTCTGGGCACTTTTTCAAGTCTATTTTCATTTACATTTATTATCTCCCTCCTTTAAAATCGCTTTAGAAATTCAGTGCTTGATTTTTTCGGGGAAATTTTCATAAACGTCAGTGGATTATTGATATTCGATTCTACATATTGTCAAATTAAGTTTGAACATTTATTAAATTTTCTGTTATAGGTTCCACCAAGTGAAAGAGAACAGATGAAACTTTACGGACTCTACAAGCAATCACTTCACGGTGATATTCCGAACGAGGATGTTTATCGTGAGTTCATTTGCCGGATCTTCTTTGATGTTAGATAATATTTAGCTAATTTCATGTTGAAAATGTGTGTGATTTTTCATACTGTCTTTAAATTTAAATTTTCAGCGATTCCTGTGGGAAACGAGACCGCTGTCAAAAAGTACGCAGCATGGAAAGCTCAAAAAGGTTACGATGTATCAACGATGTATTATAAAATATATACTTTTTAGGGCTTAATCCAGACAAATGCCGTCTTGATTATGTCAAATTGGCGGAGGAAATGATCAAGAAATATGGGCGAAACATTGTCAGATGCAAATGGAACAGCGAAGTTTGGTCCGTTGACTATTGATAGAAATTTTAATAATAAACTTTTATTTTGAAATAAAACCAGTATACATTAAAATCAACAGGAAAAAGAGTTGGAACACGAATTAGAGGTGTAACAATGAATATCAGGAAAAAAAGAAGGAGTTGAGCAAATTTGAAATTATTTGCTTGATCGAGAATATGTATCACAAATATTGATTCGAGCTTCAGAGTTTGAAATTCAAACCATGTGTGGAATTTCACTATCTTCGTCGTCATCATCGTCGTCATCTTCGACATGAATGTTAGAAATCACGTAAGATTCAGTAGATTGTTTTGATGTGCAGAAGTTATCGTTAGACATCAGTCTTCTAGCAATTGCGATTGCAACCGCATCGATTTCAGTTCCCACTTGACGGGAGGAGTCACTGAAAATTATTTCTTATTCATAAAAAAACGGATTATTTAAAAATAAGTGGGGTGTTGGAAAAGTGTCAAAGAAGATTATTATTATGTATTATTGGGAACACAAACTGTAAATTATTAATCATTTCTGATAAAATTGAAACGTATAACTTTATTGCCTAATTTTTGCACTCTTGTTGAAAATGTACCGAAAAAATAATTAGGTAGGAATATTTTTTAAAGTGTAGAAAAAATCTCGAACAAAATTTAATATTTTCAAGTTTTCATAAATTTCTGAAAAGTTCAGGCAAAATTATGAGCATTGAAAGTTCATTCAGCTTTTCAGAGAACTGGATAAACCTCTAACTTCTCAGATCTCGATGAAAATTTGCTAAAAAAACATTTTAGAGGTAATTCCCAATCTATATTCAAAACTTCAAACTGCTCAAATTGGTGTTCTAGTCTTTCATTAAAGGAGGGTTTTACGGAGATAATAAATGTACATTAAATGAAAATAGATCTCACTCTCATTCCAAATCTGTTTTTAAAAATTTCTAAAACCACCTAGAAAATGAGCTTCAAAACAATGGCCTAGAAAAAGTTTCCACTTGGCCGAACTTTTTCCTATGAGCTTTTTGCAAGTTGTTTTGATAAATATTTGTGGTAAATGCTTTAATTAGTCCATTAAAAACATTTTTTTTTTCATTTTTTTTTGATTTTACACGCCTGCGGACTAGTTTTCGCCGGTGGACACTTTTTCTAGGTCATTGTTTTGAGACGTGCTTTCTCGGCTTCTAGGTGGTTTTAGAAAATTCTAAAAACATATTTGGAATGAGAATGAAGTCTATTTTTATCCCAGATGCGTTCGTCAGCTCCGTAAAGTCCTCCTTTAATTTTAAATCGTGTCTTGCTTCAATATTTTAAAAATACCTATGTCAGAAAATTAGGGTAGTTTTCAGAAACAGGGGGGAAGAAGTATATATTTTCAAACATGCAAAACAAATTAGTTTCTCAGAAAACTGTGATTTTTCCATACTTTGCTTGTCTCAAACCCACAAATGTTCGATATATTGAATTGAAACCTAAAACGGATAGAGCGCTCATAACCAACATGGGGAAAGCTTGTCTGAAAAGGTTTTTCTCCGGGGTACTTTTGTTTTTAAGTGTATTCCTATTTTTTTGAATAAAAACTCCAACTCACAAGCTTCGGGTTACTGTAACATATTCTTGTTTATGCGGTGAAGAATGCCGGTAACATAATAGGGATTTGATTCCGTCTCGGATTTCCTAGAAATTATAGAGTGATTGTTAATTATTATTTGCTTTTTTATGTGTTTTGAACTCATACCTTGTTGCATAAATAATAGACGAATAGACGAGTGGCACACACGAAAATGTATAATACGGAAACGACATCGGTGCAAGTTTCATATATCCAGAAATATTCCTGTGTTGAGCTGAAGCTGAAATATTCCCAAAGTGTTATGAGAACATTTAGAACGTTTGCAATGAGATAAGAACAGACGATGAAAACCATCAGAAGTGTTGCAGATCGAATTTTGGACTGAAGTATTAATATTATTAAGAAATAAAGAAAAGATAATAATAACCTTGTGATCGCTTGATAAAAACCTAAACATTTGCGCCGATCGTTGTTGCGTTCGCAAAATTTTAACAATTTTGTAATTCAAAATGGCCAAAAGTACGAATGGAAGCAGAACTTGCATTATATTTCTGAAAATTTGAAATTTTAGTTGAAATGGATTCCAAAACATACCGAATATAAAATCGATAAAATGTTCCATACCAAAATGTGTGTACTATAGGATGCAAATCCACGAAATATTCATTGATTGTATCCTTGCAAGTGGCGTCGTATTTTACCTATTTTTTGATTGAATCAAAATTTTCAAAATCAGGGGAAACCAACCTCAACTTCGAAGATTATCAAGCCTCTTAACAAGAAAGATAGAACAAACATAAGGAAGGCGAGAAGACCTCGAAGTTTACGAAACGTTTTCAGACATCTTGAACGTTGGGTGATGAGGTATCGTTCAATGGTTGCTAGAATAATCAGGTAGCATGAGAATGTCATTGAAGTTTGACAAAGTGCTAATAATGGACCGACATAGAGAACGTAGAGGCGGGAAAGCCAGTAGATCTGAAATTACAAAAAGATTAGTCCAGGGTTTTAAGAAGAACACGTACCTGAACTCTGTCTTTGATAATTTCCATAGCAATCACTGGTCCGTAGTTTAGTGAAAGAAAACAGTCTGATAGAGCGAGAAGTGCCAAAAAGAAAAAGTGAGCATGTTTTGATGAAAGCAGTACCTAAAGTTGCTTTATTTTAGTTTAAAAAAAATTAAATTTGGAACACAATAGTATGTGTCCACAAAGAAAAAAACCTAAGGTTTTAGAGAACAATATGTAGCAACATTTAAATAATTGTGTTTCGCGCCAATTTCGACCGCGTCGAACGGACACGCACGCATTCAAATTTAAAGCTCTAATTTTTGAAATTGAAATCGAGAAGGGTCAAATTAGCGACCCACTGTCTTTAAAGTGGGTGCTTCAAACGCGTCGAAGGGTTCTGACAGTATTGCGATGGGTTTTAGGGATGGCCTTGAAATAAGGTTCGAGAAAAATTTCCCGATCTGAAAGACAGGAAAAATTCAGTCAAATGGGCTTTGAGCCTAGAACCGCTTGACAGATGCTTTGCAACAGAGAGAAATTTCCAGCCCATTCGTATTGGGTATCTACAATAGCAAAATAAACTTCAAAAAACCTATTCAACATTCAAAAAAGAAGAGTTATCAAAACAGCTAGGGCAGTTAAAAAAAGAAAACAAGTGGGACACTGACTTTAACGAAAAAATCAAACAAACCTTGGCAATAATAGCATTTGTGACAATTGAAATGATAGATAAAGCCGTTCCACAAACCGCAACTAAATACCATCGTCGATCTATACTTTCTGGTGAACAATTTGTTTCATTGGAGAGTAATGTTTCATTCATTTTGTGCTAAAAAAACAACGATTGGTTAATTGAACTTCTGAAAGTGGGGAGTAATTGAAAAAAGAGTGGAAGATTTGGAGAAAAGTGCTTTCAAAGATTTTTGGTTGTTCTCAACTTTTGAGAAGGAGCTTTTGAGAAATCCAAACTATTTTACTCACAATAAAATGAAGAAAATGTTGCAAACAAAATAAAATAAAACATTTGATTCATTAAATATGTTTCAAAGAATCAAACACCCGCTTTTCTCCCTAATTTGAACCCGGCATTTCGAAAAAAAAAATGGCTCGAATGGCTAAATTCCATTTCGCGCACAGATTTGTTTGTCCCAGTCTGCCTATTAATTTCCATTAGCCTAATCTTGATAAAATGTTGTTTTTTTCCCGATTTTGTTTTTCCACGAAATTCCAGAAAAAATCCAATTTTCCCCCAATTTATAAAAAATGTGATTCGTGAGAAAATCTGGAAAAGTTCTGAATCGAGAGCTCAAAAATGATTCATATATATATATATATATGGAAATGAATGAAGAAGGGTACACATATGACAGAATTCTTCTTTGCACATTTTATGAAAATGGAATGAAAAAAAAGAAAGGATTACGGTGCTTTTTCAATAATTAGGATTGAAAAATTAATTGGATTGAATAGAATAGAAAGGGCACGTGCTTATTAGTGATAATTAGTTTTCAATTAGAAATACACATATTTTATATGGAGCAAAATAGCAAAAATAGAGAAGAGTGGAGGGTTTTCAAGACAAAACATCCAACTTGTGCAAAAAAAATTTGACACAACATTTTGAAATTTACAAAAAAAACTGAATTTCTTGACAAATCTGAAAATCTTAAATTATTTTGGACTTAAAGGAGGATGAATTCAACTGGGATGAAAAAATTGAAAATAGACCTCATACCCATACCAACACATAATTTATAGTTTTTGGTCTATCTAAAAACATTAGTAGTTAAAGGAGGACGTTACGGAGCCAATGATTGAATCTGCTATTGTCAACTCAATTATTCTTGATCATTGCGTTCGGAAGGCTGCTCAACCTCACAGCCGCTCCGCACGCACGCGACGTGGTGACCTCCCACTCAACACAGAAATATTGGCGGGAAAATCAGTTTTTCAAATTTTCCAGTGTGTTGAGTGTCGGCAGCCGCGTCGCGTGCGTGCGGAGCGGCTGTGAGGTTGAGCAGCCTTCCGAACGGAATGATCAAGAATAATTGAGTTGACAATAGAAAAATAGAACTCGTACTAAATCCAATTTTTTTTTCAAAAACGCTCAAATTCGATAAATTTCCATGATTTTTAAATTAAAAATCATAGTTTTTTAAAAATTCAAACGATCTGAAACATTTCGAGCCAAAAATCATGAAATTTTGACAAATTAGAGGCATGTTATGAATTGTTGAAAATGCCTCGTTTTCAAAAAGTCGTAACTTTGCTCAAAATCAACGAATATCTATGATTTCTGGCTTAAAATTCTAGATTTTTTTCAATTTTCTTAAAATATATAAAATTTTACACATTTTAAGCTTAAAATTAAGGAAATCTGATGATTTTGAGAAAAGTTATGAACTTTTAAAATTGTCTGGTTTTCAAAAGTTAATAACTTTTCTCAAAATCAATGACTTTTTATGATTTTTGGTTTAAAATGTTAGAAATTAATAATTTGTTCTTAAAATACTAACAATCGGAAGATTTGAAACCAAAAACCGCAATAGTATTTAACAAAACACACAAAAAGCTTATATAAAAAAGTTCGGACAGGTGGAAACTGTTTCTAGGCCATTGTTTTGAGGTTCTCGGCTTCTACGTGGTTTTAGAAAATTTTAAAAACAGATTTGGAATGAGAATTAAGTCTATTTTCATTTAAGGTACATTTAGTGGCTCTGTGAAGTCCTTCAAAAATGGCCAAGAAAAAGTTCGGCCAGATGAAAACGTTTTCTAGGCCATTGCTCTGAAGCTTGATTTTTCGGCTCTTACGTGGTTTTAGAAAATTTTAAAAACAGATTTGGAATGATTTGGCATGTCTATCCCATCTCCGTTAAGTCTATCAAAATTCTGAAATTGCCGAATTTTACGCATTCGACGCATTCGACACGTAGCCGCATAAAAAGTCAGACTAGACATACTTGAAAACTTCTTCCCAGAAAATTTATTTTATTCAGAAACTTAGAAATTTTCGAAAAAAAAAATGTTACAAGTTAAATGAATATAAAAGTAGGCTAATAAATTTTCTTTTCGGAATTTCTCAGAAATAACAACTTCCCTAAGTTGGTAGGCTACATTTTAGTTCATTTTAGTATTTAGTTGAATTAAAAAAGCGCTAGAAAATGTGTCTCCGGAAAACAAGTTAGAACTCTTTCAGACAATGAAAGAATAGACATGAAATATTCAGAAATATATATATGCGCAATCTTCATAACACCACTTTTAGTTAATTACTTTTTTTCTGGAATTTTACTTGAGAAGTCCAGGAAGCTCGAAGAATTCCATTCTAGTTGGAATGAAGAACGTAATATTTGATATTTTAAAAAAATATTTTCAATTAAGGGGTATTCAATCATGTATGGCCACTAAAATTTTTTTTTAAAACGGAAGTTATTAGAAGAAAAACAGCTGAGATTGTGTTTTTTGATAGCTCATTTGACGCTTTTCAACTTTTTATTTTTGAAAACCAAAAACCCAGACCTAGACAAAAAACGATAGGAATACGGAAAATACGAAAACGTTTCAGTTTCATCGAAAAAAAAATATACGAGGAAATGAATGTATTCGACAAAAATCTGTCAAAGTCGCCTAGGAACCCGACGAATCGGGAATCTCCCGGTGACAAATTCTTCAAGCTTTACGAGGAAAAGTCGTCTATTTTTAGATGACGTTTTGTTGTGTCAGATAGGTTTAATATTCCCAACACTTTACGCACTTTAGAAGTTCACACACTTTTGAGGCGGATCTTTAACATAATCAAAAAATGAAAACAACAAACATTGAAAACATTACTCAAATTTCAAGATGGACTGCAACAAAACATGATTCCAAGTTTAATATTAAGAAAAGTCTCAGCGGACAGAAAATTCGAAAAAAAATTGGTAGAAATTTAAGGTTGGTAATATTTTATAGGCCACTTATTCTATATGAGGAGTGTTTCCCCTTTTTAGTGGTTGTTCTCTTGAAAAAACCATAATTGAGCATCGAAAAACATTCTGGACTTTTAAAGGAGGGCTTTGTGGGGATAATAAATGTATCTTAAATGAAAATAGACTTCATTCTCATTCCAAATCTGTTTTTTAAATTTTCTAACACCACCTAGAAGCCGAGAAAATGAGCTTCAAAACAATGGCCTAGAAAAAGTGGTCACCGGGGGAAACTAGTCCGCAGGCATGAAAAATCAAAAAAAAAATGAAAAAACATAAAAAAGGACTAATATAAACATTTTTCATAAGTATTTATTAACGAAAAAAGCTCATAGGAAAAAGTTCGGCCAGATGGAACACTTTCTAGGCCATTGTTTTAAAGCGCGTTTTCTCGGCTTCTAAGTGGTTTTAGAAAATTTAAAAAACAGATTTGGAATGAGAATGAAGTCTATTTTCATTTAATGTACATTTATTATCTTCGTAAAGCCTTTAATAGTTACATATATGGTCTAGAAAACCAAAGTGGGCTCTAGGAATTTATATAAAAACTTTCAGTTTTGGAAGGTTTTTTGTTTTTTGATATTTGCTTTTTGGGTTAAGACATGTTTTATTGCTCTTTTCTTACTTCGAAGCCTTTTTATCGCTTTTTCGCGTCATCCTTTAACGTTTTTCTTAACTAGACCAGAGTTGCAAAAAAGTTCAAAAATTGCAAGCAGAAATGTAGGGCAATTTTAGAGGGACTAACTTTGGAAGGTTAGTCCTCGGACTATTTTTTCAAAAAGTCTAAAAATCTTTGAATTTTCAATAAATCCGTATCGGAAAATTGCCGTTTTTTGTTCGACTAATAATAAATTTTCTAATTTTCTTTGACTACAATAATTTTCTTTTCTTTCTACCGTGAGAAAATAATAGGTGGGAAAATTTTCAAAAATAGAAAATAAATATTTTCTAAATCGTGTTCTGTTCAGTTGACGACATAAAAACAAGAAATAAAAGTAATAATTTCTGAAAGAATTTTTACTTTTCCCCAAAAAATAAATCCGACCGCCGCTGAAAATTGGAAATTTCCTGTCTTTTGAAAAATCTCAAAAAACGCGGAAAAGAGTGTCAGTGCACCACGCGCATTGATATTCAGAAATGTCCATTAGGTCAAAAAAAGAAGGGGGGATCGAAGGAAAATGAGATTCTGAAAAATGAGTAGAAAAAAAGTGTTTTTTTCTTTCTAAGAAGTATCATAATCGTTGTTGCAAAAGTGCTTTACTCTATTTTTGGCGGAAAAAAATAAGTTTCGACAGAACACGGAATATTCTGTCAGAAATCTGATGTTCAGTAGAGCGTGCTTTTTTCACTCTTTGACATGAAATCTTGAGAAAATGGCTTCTTTTTGAAAAAGTGAGAAAAACCATGAAATGTTTGCACCGTGACGCGAAAATGCACAAATTTCA
The DNA here is from genome assembly GCA_964036255.1 of Caenorhabditis virilis. Classification (NCBI taxonomy): domain Eukaryota; kingdom Metazoa; phylum Nematoda; class Chromadorea; order Rhabditida; family Rhabditidae; genus Caenorhabditis; species Caenorhabditis virilis. The sequence continues at coordinate 7,030,907 of OZ038416.1, forward strand.
AAGGATGCAATCAATTCTCTGTTCCATGGTCTTAAAAGCACAAAAACGAAAAATGCGGTGACTTTAGATTCAAAACGAAATGAGGTAATTCTTCATTTTCTGACTCTTTTAGACATTCACATCAATTTCAAAGAAAAGGGATGGTCTAGGTTTAGAAATTAAAATTTGAAAGGTTTTTCCAAAGAATTTAAAGCAGAAATGTATAATTAACAAATTTTTAAAAATATTGTTTAGGTTCTTAATCAGCAAAATGAGCGGCAAATTTTCGGGGGGACTAACTTTGGGAAGGGGGGGGGACTAACTTTGGGAAGTTAGTCCCTCGAACGTAAAAAACGTAAAATCACGTTGTGTTGTTCTAAATTTCACTGTTTTTTCTATTTCTAATTTCTTGAGTCTTTTTTTCAGCCACTGGTTCTCAGCGAAAACTTTATAAAGCCGAGGAACTAACTTTTGGGAAGTTAGTCCCTCAGAAATTGCCACCATTGCCACCCATAGTTTCTGAATTTTGTCGCTGTTTTCGCACTTTTTTTTGAAACTTGAGAATTTGTAAATTTTTTTGTTTTAAAGAGGGTTGGTATACTCAAAAAGCGACGATTTGATAGGAAATCAGGGGGTAGTTAAGAAAACCTTTAATTTTCTTTCCGGGTCTTAATGTAAATCTGTTTTTTATTTAAAAAAATAGCGAAAAATGAATAATATCCACCATCATGGGGAAAAAAAAACAAATTTTATGACTAAGATGACAGAACAAAAGAGATTCAATTATTGCGTTCTTAGAAATAAGGAAGAAGGGGGAGAAAACGAAAATGTTCCACTCATTTATAAGATGTTTAATAGTCTGGAATGAGACACGGCGAACAATTTTCGACTGGGACAGACATTTTTGTGTTTGTATTCTATTTTGAAATTTTTTTTGCGAGAGAAGCATAAATTTGGATAATTTAGTTGAAAAGAACAAAAAAATTGTCTGACGAAAAAATGCACTAAATTCAGAAAGTAGTGAACAATTGACGCATTAAATAAACATTTTGAAATTCAGAGCTTTTGAAAGTAAAAAGTCAGTATTTAAAAAATTGGGAATTCGAAGCAAAAACTGAGATTTTGGGGATCAAATATTAAAATTGGAAATCCTTACAGTTAGATTTACAGAAGCGGCAAAAAATAAATGTGGGTCTCATGTTTAGGACTTCGAATTACGTCACGAAATAAATATTTATGGAATTTTCGATTGTCTTTTACGTTTACTTATCCATGTCATGAAAATTGCCAGTTATTAATTAAATATTTTGAAGTTCTGAGATTTTGAAGTAAAAAGCCAGTATTTAAAAAATCTGGAAATTTGAAGCAATAACTGAGATTTCCGAGAACAAACATTAAAATTGGAAATTCTTACAAATACTTAGATTAAAAAAAAATTTTTCATAACAGTTTTTTTGTAAAAAAAAATTGTCTTTGTTTGTAATGTTAAAATTTCACTTTTTCTCGATTTTTATAAAGGTTACATAGCTTTTTTAAAATTATAAATATGTGGCACCCTATCTTTAACTTCATGTGAAAATAAAATAATGGTGAGCAAAAATTAATAATATTATTTACTGGAAATTACAGACAAAAAATGACGAAGTTTTCCTAAATTTTTCTGAAAAATTTGGTGCACGTCTAGAAAAAATAAACAAAACTCCCCCCTGGAGCATTTCGAATATTGTGCGCTTTTGCGTATCAAAATTATAATATTTTATATCGTCGTTCTTTTCAAGAAAATCCTATATTTTGGGGATTTAAAACAAGAAAAAACAGAGAATATATAGACAAACGTATGTAATTTCTTTGTTTCTTTTTTGTTTCCATTTCGGAAGCAGCTGCAATAAATGCTGAAATATTTTCATAGTACATTTGAGATCAGATTTTCGTTTTTTTTAGAGTGGAAAATTTAAAAAAAAAAGGTGTCAAAATGTCCATTTATATTTTCTAAAAATCCATTTTTCAGTCACTGGCAATAATAGAGGTTCATTTCTATTATTTTTTTTTCTTTTCACGGACCATTAAATACCTCTGCAAAAATATTCGATAATTACAGACTTAGTTGACAAAACATATGGGGGTTTTTTTTCAAAGGAAAAAATGGAAGCTTTTTCATGTAAAAATATATGAGAAATCATGAGATTTCTCGACCACGCACCTCATGAGACTATGTAAATAAACAATTAGAAAAAATAAAGTTTAGCCTTGAAATTATTATTAGTTTGAGAGGAGATTGTGGTGCAAATTGCAAATTCCTCGAGGGGACATGTGGTTCATTAATTTCTGTTTTTTTTTGTTGGAAACTAAACGAGGGATCGGAAGAATAACAACTTTTTGTACTTTTCATTGATAATACAGTATACAAACATTTTTCATTCTTCTAAATACATAAGTACTTGTCTAATCAATAAAATAAACCAAAAGGAGCCGATAGTGAGTAATTTTTTAAAAATTAGCTGTCATGTTTCAGGTTTCTGAAAAAATATTCTGAAAAAAAAGAAAAGATCTCAATAAATAATACACCGATTAAACACGAATAAAATTCTAATTGAGGATATGAAAATATCGAATAAAAAATGTTCATAAATATAAATTTTGTGTTTCGCTTTACAAGGTTTCCGCTGAACCAGTGGATGAAAAAAGACGTAAAAAACAAGAAATAAAAAAAACACAATGAACTTTGGATCTCTACAGAAGTTTTTTACGTTCGGGGGACTAACTTCCCAAAGTTAAGTTAGTCCGCGCGAAAATTGGCGTCCAGTGTGGTTGCATTTTTGCACTTTTTGTAGCTTGAAAAATTTTGTATGGTAAAAAAATAGTCGATTTAAAGGATGGTTTAACTGAGAATAAATTTACCTTATCTGAAAATAGACTTTATTCTCATTCCAAATCTGTTTTTAAAATTTTCTAAGACCACCTAGAAGCCGAGAAAATGAGCTTAGGAACAACGGGCTAGAAAAAGTGTCCACCTGGCCGAACTTTTTCCTATGCGCTTTTTTCGTGCTTCGTTAATAAACAGTTATGCAGAATGCTTATATTCGTCCTTTTTTAATGATTTTTTTTAAGATCTTCGTACCTGCGGACTAGTTTTCGCCGTTGGCCACTTTTTCTAGGCCATTGTTTTAAGGCGCGTTTTCTCGACTTCTAGGTGGTTTTCGAAAATTTTAAAAAGATATTTGGAATGCGAATGAAGTCTATTTTTATCCCAGTTGCATTCATTAGCTCCGTAAAGGCAAACTTTTTAAAAAATCGGAAATAGTTAAGAAAAGTATTCAAAATGTAAAAAAATAGATTTTTACGTCAACTTTTTAAAAATGCCCGTGTTTTCAAAATCAAGCGTTTTTTTAAAACAAATTTCTAAGCAAATTCTTTCTATTTTTTTTGAACAAGATCAGCATTTTGGGTAATAAACACAGTTTCTAAAATGCCGTGAGATTTTGATCCAATGCAAATATTTTAGGTAGATAAAAATGAAAAAGCTGGGAAACGCATGAAAAAAACGATCAATAGAAAATTTTCCGTTTTTCTCAAAAAATTGTGATTTATAAGACTCGGAAATAAAAGAAAGGGGCTTATAAAAAACGTTCAATAAGTAAATATTTCTAAAAACCCCAAAAAAGAAAACAGAATGAAATTATCGATTCAAAATGTGAAAAAAAGGGAAGAGAATATGAATTTAAAATTCATTTATTTATATTGAACAAACAGAAAAAATATGACATGCTGTCATCATCAACTTTTCCTTTTTTTTCCAGCCCAGCTCTTCACTAATTTCAATTATTATTATTATTAATATTATAAGTAGAACAATGAAACAAATTATTTTTTTAATGATAATAATAATAATAATAAAAACATATGCAATGTAGGAAGGCGAATATGTGCTCGATGACATCGTGTAATGCTTGAGTGCTAAATAATTCAAACTTTTCTTTTTCATCATATACATATGCTCATGAATTTCTACTTTTTGAGAGGGTGGTGACTCTCGAAATTTTTTATGGGTCGAACGATCATGTATTCATTATTTTTTAAATTTTGAATACTCTGAAACATATTTTAGATTCATTCTTTAATAAAACGCTGAAATTGACGCAAAATTGCAGAGTTTAAAAAATAGTATGTGATATTAAAGGAGGGCTTTACGGAGATAATCAATGTACTTTAAATGAAAATAAGCTTCATTCTCATTCCAAATCTGTTTTTGAAATTTTCTGAAACCACCTAGAAGCCGAGAAAGCGAGCTTCAGAACAATGGCCTAGAAAAAGTTTCCAAGTCCACCTTTAACACGACTTTTCACAATGCTCCCCAAAAAATGAGTTATTGCGAAGATTAGGTACCAACCGAAAAAATTAAATAAAACAATAGAAATTTTGTGAAAACCCGCAGAAAATTGTTTTTCGGGAAGTAAACTATTCGTTAATTTCTATTCCAAACGTGCATCACTGTTTTCGCAACTTTGTGGCTTTTACCGTATTCGTAAGTATTAAAAAATTTTTTTTGAGTCATAAATTCATTTTTGGTATCTATGTATTAGACCAATAATGCAAAATAAGCTTTTGTCCGTGAAAAACACCAAAAACCCGAGTTTGTGCATTAGAACGCGTTTGGAATCGGTTTATTTCTACAGTACCCACGTTTATTTTTTGCCGTTTCTTATGTTTTTTTTGTGTTTTCAAAAAATTAATAAAATTTGGATTTTTATTTATTTACAAAAAATTAATTCTTTGGTTGTTTTTGTTTCTTGAAATCAAGCGAGGTTTAAAAAAAATTTAATTTCGACAGAGTATTATATTAAAAATAAAAACACAATAAATTATGTAAACCCATATTTTGAGCCAAATATTCCGAATGCTCAATCAATGTCAAATTGAGAAAGAGGAAGTCTAGAAATAAATTACAAAAATTGTAAAATTAAGAGGATGAAAATGATGTGCTGAGCCATTGATCCACTTGAGCTCACTTCAGCCTTTGCCCATTCTTTCTGACGATCTGTGATGATGTCATCCTCGGTTCTGGAATAGAAAAAAGTATGATTTTTGTGAATTGAAGGATTCAAGGTGTTGACAATATGAATTGACACCTTGTCTTTAAGCTTTTATCACAACGTGTAAACGTTTTTGTAAAAGTTTCATTGAAACGAGAATTACGTATTCAAATTGATCTTTACCTAACATCCTTTGCAACTTCTAAAGTATCATCTTCATCCAAAAACACAGGTGGAAGCTTCTTTTCATCAATGTGCTTCGAATGGTCACTTGTGATCAAACCAACATTATTATGCGTCGGAATTCGATTGGTTTGTAATGATTTCGTAAGTTCTTGCTGTTTTCGAACTTCCTCTTCAAGTATTCTTTGTTCTTCAAGAGAGTCACGAACGCTGAAACATTTTTGTGTAAAATTAATATTTTTGGAGAAATTGTGAATTCACACTAACTAAAAATTGCAGACTGCGAACGAAGTCAAAAAGTTGTTCAGAATTTTGATTAATTTTCAATATAAACTTTCGGAAAAGCTGGAAAACCTTACCCAGTTATTTGTGCTTGTTGAAGAAGTGATAGACGATTACACAAATTTCCAGTACAAATACAATAGTTAACCAATCCACCTTCACTAGTAGCACATCCTTCAGTGATTTTCTCGCCTGGCAGAAAAACGGCAGCTTCTTCAACTGACATACACTTCTTCTCCATTGCAAACGAGCTCGTCGATATTTGGGTTTGTTTCGTGACGCAGAATTTCGCCGAGTTTGTGCATGGTTCTTCGGAGATGGCAGCACAATCTGCTGTCGGATCTGACATGTCTGTTTCCAAACATGCGAGACATCTGAAACCAGAACTTGTTGGAGCGGATGGCCGGTGCACAATTGGTATGATTGGCTTTTGGGTGGTGGTTGAAGTGGTTGTTGTTGTTGTTGAAGTCGTAGTTGTCGTTGCGACAGGTCTTCGAATTGGGAGATCCGGAGATGCAAGATCCGGAACGTTCGGAGAGTTTGAGGGGGCAATGACGTTGAAAATTTGTCTCTGAAAATATTTAAAATGATATTTATTTAACATTATTTTAAAGTATTTTAAATATTTTAAAGACTAAACTAGATATTCAAAGGAGGACTTCACAGAGCCACTAAATGTACCTAAAATGAAAATATACCTCATTCTCATTCCAATCTGTTTTTAAAGTTTTCTAAAACCACCTAGAAGCCGAGAAAATGAGCATCAAAATAATGGCCTAGAAAAAGCTTCCGCCTGGGCGAACTTTTTCCTGTGAGCTTTTTTTGTGTTTTGTTAATAAACACTTATGAAGAATACTTATTTAGTCCATTTTAAATTATATTTTTTGGATTCATCACGTAAAAATGCCCGCGGACTTGTTTTCGTCGATGGAAACATTTTCTAGGCCATTGTTTTGAAGCTCGTTTTCTTGGCTTCTTCGTGGTTTTTGAACATTTTAAAAAACATATTTGGATTCAGTACGAGTTCGCAGATTCAATCATTGGCTCCGTAATGCCCTCCTTTAACTACAATTTTTTAGATAGACCAAAAAACTAGGAATTCTTTGACACTTCCAGCTTTCTCAGGACCCTTGTTGATTTCAATGAAATCGAGAAAAAAAAACAACTTCCCTAGTCAAATTGACGTATTCTCAATTTTTCGATTAATCAAATAAGAAGTCGTTGATTAGCCTCCCTCTTTAAATTGGAGGCGAAAAACCACTTGTCAAAGGTGCTTAATTCGGGTCAACTATTCATGAATTCAACACATTTACAATGTAATTTGTGGTTTCGGACTAGTGTTTTTACGACTATTTACATCTCTTACAATGAGGTTATCGGGTTATGAAACAAGAATTATAAATAAAAAAATAACAACAACACAACAACTAATAAATATTTTTCCCCGACCTGTTGAAAAAGTGGCAATTGATTGCAAGAGGGCGAAGAACATGCACAATATTGAACGCGTCCGCCATTTGATGAACCGCATCCTTCGTTTCGCGCCGCTTCGCCGAATTCATTTACCAGTTGTTCGGGCAATACACACATTTTTTCCATGCCATACATCCCATTTCCGATGGCGATTTGACGAGTGAAACATAATGAACGTTCAGATTGGCAATCGACTTGCACTTGGCGTTTACATTCTTCTTTTTCGTTTTGGAGATTGCCATCGCCACATTGAATACATTTCATGGTTTCTGAAAATACTTACAATTTTTTAAAGACATGGTACCAGTTGTGGAAACTTATGGTTTTATTAATAATTATTGAATTATTTCAAAATAACTTAAAATCTGGACGAACTTTCAATGTTAATAACTTGAATCAAAATATTCAAAAAAGATTGTTTTGCCGATAAAAAACGTCGTATATTATCATTTTGGAATCGTTTTACAATATTTAAAGGAGTCTGGGATAAAAGTGTACGTCATACTCATTCCAAAACTGTTTTTAAAATTTTCTAAAACAACCTAGAGGCCTAGAAAACGCGCCTCAAAACAATGGCCTAGAAAAAGATCCCACCTGCGAAAACTAGTCCGCAGGCATGAAAAAACCAAAAAACCAAAAAAACAAAAAAAAGACTAATATATGAAAATATAGTTACTTTATAACTATTTATTCACGAGAAAAGCTCATAGCTAAAAGTTCGGCCAGGTGGACACTTTTTCTAGGCCATTGTTTTGAAGCTCATTTTCTCGGCTTCTAGGTGGTTTTAGAAATTTTTAAAAACAGGTTTGGAATGAGCATGAAGTCATTTTCAATTAAAGTACATTTATTATCTCCATAAAGCCCTCCTTTAAGCAAATTCCCATTCCAACTCTTACCTTTCCTTATTTCCATCTGTTCACCCCTTCTCGGAATCACTGGTGAAATAATTGGCCCGCTTCCAACAAATGTTCCTTCGCTTATCGACTTCCTTGGCAAGTTCATTATTGGTACTTCAGTCTCTCTGGAACTTGTTATTGGTCTCGAAGCACCAGCAGAAATTTCCGTTTCAACTCCACTAACTCTTGTTGGAAGTTGAGATCTTCGAATCTCAATAACTTCCGATGATTTTGTTTGAGATTGTGTCTGAAACCAATTAATTTTCGAAAAAAATCTAAGACTTAAATTTTACCCTCAAATCATTGATTGGTACAATTGCTGGAGGTTGTAAAATCGGAGCCGCGAAGCTTGAAGGAGCTGCAGGCTGAGTTCCAGGCTGTGGGACTGTCGGAAGGGCCTGAATTTTCAACGGAGCTTCTCCAACTCGGAATGATGTTGTTTTTGGTGGTGGTGGAGCGGGAGCTTCAATGTCGCCGAAAAGTTCGGGATGTTTCTAGAAGATATGAGTTATGGAAAAAAAAGCCTAAATGGGGTTTTGAAACCTCCTCAAAACTCATAAATTGCTCCGCGATCGGGATATTGTTGCAGTCATTATTTCGACAAAGACAGTATGCAACTTCTTCACCCTGGATATCAACCAAGTCACATTCTTCATCTAATTTATAACCTTTCTCTGGAAATGTTCGATAGTGATCCTGCTCCGAAATACACTCCTTCATCACTGTGAAGGTATCTGAAAAATGTCATTGCTTTTTTTTTGTTTTTAACGTTTTTTTTTTAATCGGAAGTTCCTCCACAAAACTCTTTGAAACACATCCTTTTCATTGTCGAAGCTTAAGCTTTTTCGCGGGAAACAAATTATCCATCTAAATTATGAATTGGCAGTTGGTTTAAGCTAGCAAGCATCGACATAAATAGGTCATGTGAGAAGGGGGGTGCGGGAAAGTTTCATGAAAGTAAAATGGGGAATTGTGTTCTTGAGAGTGAAGGGAAACGATTTCTTTCATACATTTTGAATATATAATTAGAATGGGAAGATTTTGCAACATAGGATTTTTTTCAAGTTTCTTCTGAAAACAACAAAGTTTGCACTTTTTTGATAGGCAATCAAAGTGCGCAATATCTGACCATGACATGGTCGTTCCGCATGTTTGACTTTCAACAATTGGGGTATGGATATGTTTTAGTAGTCCGACGGGAGGGGAACATATCGGAAGTTGTAATAAAAAGTTTTGATGTCGTAATTTCACAGGTCTTATTGTTAGGAGGAAGGAAACATGTGTAATTTGCATAGAAAAAAGAGGAACGATGGTTTCAAGAAACAGGGGATTAATAGAACTCACTGTTTTTTGCTCGATGCCTTGTTGTCCGACAAAAAATGCGTTCATCTGCTGGGAATCGAGATTCATAGGTTCCACAATCGTATTGGAATTGAGATGAGCATTCGCCGAATTCGTCGAGGTTTGTGTCGCCGCAGACGAGGCAACTCAGTGTGGATGCTGGAATTAGGAAACATTTTTATTCATGTATTTTTTAAAAACTCTATTTTGAGATAAATACCATTTTATAGAACTAGAAATTAAAAAATTTTTGAGCTGAACATTAGGTGCTCAAAAGTTACAGGCTACTCAAACTAAATCTGGTGTCAGGTTTCTTCAATCGTGAACTGAATTCAATCCTGAATTTAAAGACAGGGGATCAGTTATTTTAACCTCACATGCATTTTATTGTAAAAATCCCGGGGCAGAAGTCACACCAAAAATCCAATTTAAATCTTGAATTAATTTGTTGTCCTGGCAATCTAGTGGGTTCAATAAAGAGCCAATATCAGATAAGGCAGACGCAAATCCATTCTTAGAATTTTCTACACAATAAGAAAAAGCCCAAAAATGGTCTTCTACGGGCCTGAACTTTATTTTTGAGCTTTTTAAAGACAGTGGATCAGTTAATTTGGCCCTGCGCGCCGGATCGTGCGAAGCGGTCAGAATTGGCGCGAAATACAATTATTTGAATATGGCCACATATTGGTATTGTTCTTTGGACTACCGGGGATCCCATTCAAATTTCTAATTTTTTCCTTGAATTTTGATCGTGTATGACCAGCTGCCTTTAAGTGTGATTTTGGCGAATTTAATTTTTTTAAAAATTATCTAGATTGTTCATAAGTACAGTAGTTTTCACTACATTCGAAAAAATCGCGATCCAAGTAAGAAAATAGTTTAACATATCTGGAAAAATGGAAAATATTGTATTCATTGTTTGAAATTCAAACCAGAACACTTCAGAAATTGAGGCCTGGGGGAAAAATAGAAACAAGATGGACGCGAATATTTTTGACTACTTTGGAATTTAAAGATATTTATTCCATTGATTCTTGAATCAATAATGTGATTTTGAAATTTTAATTTTAGAAATGACTCAAGTGAGCACAACACTTTTTGAACAATTTTTTCTCTACGAAAGAAAATCTTCAAAATACTTTGAGCCTTAACTTTTCTAAAATTTACAGGATTAGGTCAAAATATAGAACTTCTTATTATTTTAGTGATATAAAAAACGTTAAGCTTCAAAAATTTGACACGCTTAATTCCCGCTGAAAATTGGTTTAAAAATTACCTGAAGATACGTAAAATATTAAAAGAAATAACAGCTCGGTCCACGGCATTTTCAAATGAAGTCCTAAAAAGACTCGAAGTATAAAATATTAGTAAAACCTGTAAAAAATAAGAAACATGACTAACAACGGATAAAAAAAAGGAAGCTTAAGAGTGGAACTAGTAAACAATAATGTCAAATACATGTTTCAAATCCGAAAATCGGCTCTAAAACCAACAAAAAACCATCATAAAAGCATGTACTGTGTGGATAGAGACACAAGCGGCAGTTATTCTGGTTGGTCAACTTTCAATACCGGTCATCAGGTGGATGGGAGGTGGAAATACAGAAAAAGCGAGAGGATACGGCTATTCAACAACAATATTCGTCTACTAATACTATCGCCAAAAATATAACTATGAAACAGGCTTCCTTTCTTCAATCCTCTCGCTTCTGCGAGGGAAACGAACACAGTCGTGTGAAAAAGTCTAAAGGGGGCGGAGCCTTTGTTTTGTCGGAATATGAAAGAGACGGTTTTTTGTTGTTGTGGTTTAGTATTCGGGAGGGAAATTGGAAATAGAAGATGATTATAAATAACTGTCAATTTGTTCCGGAACTCTGAATTTATTGTATTTTAACTTGATGTTAATACCCGTGGATATAGGCAAATCAGAGGGATATCAAAACATGTTCATCATTTTTTAAATCATAATCTGATTACAGATGATCAATGACACAGATATAATTTCTTTAAAATCTCCAATAATTCAAGAAATATGGAAACTGTGAACTTAAACATTCTATCCGTTTCACAGCGGAGGTTTTCACGGTTTGTAAAAGTGAACGACTCTCCACAGAAATCCGTTGTTGCGGACTTTCTTGCGGCAGCCTTGGTGGAGGCGGGGTTTGAATGCAAACAGTGCACAGTCTTCAACCCCGCCCCCTGTATTATTTTTCAGTTTTTATTTATTTATTTTTGTTTTTGATAGAAAAAACACATTTTAGGTATTTTTTTCGACGGAATTTGACTAAATAAATTTTTTAGGGTGTTGAAATTTCATTTAGAACAGATTTCACGCCAATTATCGTATTTTCACTGCTGTTTTCATTGGTTTTTAATTTTCTTTTGAAAAATAATTCATTTACAGAATATACATCGAGAAGAATCATCAACATCACTGGAATTTTATCATCAAATGCTTCCACAATTGTTACGGAGATTTTATGACAAGGTAAACAAGAATAAAACACTGAATTCAATAATTATCTTCAGATATTTGGTTAAGGAAGAAATGCCGATAGTTTTTCGATTATTTCGAATGCAGTTCTTCATTTCTCGCATCCGCAACAGCCACTTCTTCTTGCATTTTACAAGATTCATAGGTAAAATTTATTAAATAGCAAATATTTCTGTATTCTAGCCAACATTTTTCAGAAATTCGATTAATGACACAATGACGACGGATTCTAGCTGGTTTCGAATTGAAGATGCGATGAAAAGCTTTTTTTTAGCTTTTAAAAGTGGAAATTTCAAGCACATATTTTTCTTTGGTGAATTTTTATCAATATTGTTCCATTCCAAAAATTATATCGTAGGTTATTTCTGTTCTTTCAGGAAAGTTCTTTCATCGTACAATAAAGAAAATTATCGACTACTGGTTTATTATATCGCCAACGTTCACGATGAAAAGAAAAACACGAAAAGGTGACATACGACGATCGGAAAAGTAAGGTTTCATATTAAATATTATTATTGTGAATAATATAAAGTTTTTTTTTAAATGCTCATACTCGATTCCAGGCAAGAGAATATAATAACATTATTATTCAGTTTAAAACAATTATTTATTGAATTATGTACAAAAAATATTACTTGTTCCTTACTTTATTGGTTGTTTGTCGTCCTCGGAAGGTTCTGCGCTACTTTCGTGTACTTATCGGAATGGGCTATCCTGGAAGAACAGAATTAACCTACGATATAATTTGTGGAATGGAACAATATTGTCAAAAATTCACCGAATAAAAAATGAACTTGCTCTTCAATTCGAAACCAGCTGGAATCCGTCGTCATTGTTTCATTAATCGATTTTCTGGAAAAATTTTGGCTAGAATACAGAAATATTTGCTATTTAATAAATTTTACCGATGAATCTTGTAAAATGCAAGAAGAAGTGGCTGTTGCGGATGCGAGAAATGATGAACTGAATTCGAAATAATCGAAAAATTATCGACGTTTCTTCCTTAACCAAATATCTGTAGATAATTATTGAATTCAGTGTTTTATTCTTGTTTACCTGGTCATAAAATCTCCGTAACAATTGTGGAAGTATTTGAAGATAAAATTCCAGTGATGTTGATGATTCTTCTCGATGTATATTCTGTAAATGAATTATTTTTCAAAAGAAAATTAAAAACCAATGAAAACAGCAGTGAAAATACGATAATTGGCGTGAAATCTGTTCTAAATGAAATTTCAACACCCTAAAAAATTTATTTAGTCAAATTCCGTCGAAAAAAATACCTAAAATGTGTTTTTTCTATCAAAAACAAAAATAAATAAATAAAAACTGAAAAATAATACAGGGGGCGGGGTTGAAGACTGTGCACTGTTTGCATTCAAACCCCGCCTCCACCAAGGCTGCCGCAAGAAAGTCCGCAACCATGGTGTACGTTCACTTTTACACACCGTGGTTTTACACCCCAACATTTTGGTGTTTGATCAAATGTTTAATGTTTTTTAATCGATGTGCAAGACTTGAAAAACTTTTAAAATTCACTCCTGAGTTCCTTTTGCATTGACTGGCAAAAAGTTTGTTCTGAAATATATCTATGTAATCAGCTTAAATTTTGCTCACCGGCTGAGAAAACCCCTTAAAGAAAAAACTTTACGGAGCTAATAAATGTACCTTGAATGAAAATAGACTTTATTCTCATTCCAAATCTGTTTTTAAAATTTTCGAAAACCACCTAGAAGCCGAGAAAACGCGCCTCAAAAAATGGCCTAGAAAAAGTGGCCGCCTGGCCGAACTTTTTCTTATGAGCTTTTTTCGGGTTTCGTTTATAAATAGTTATGCAGCCTGCTTATATTAGCCCTTATTATTTTTTGTCATTTTTCGGTTTTTCATGCCTGCGGACTAGTTTTCGCCGGTGGACACTTTTTCTAGGCCATTGTTTTGAGGGGGCATTTTCTCAGCTTCTAGGTGGTTCTAGAAAATTTTAAAAACAGATTTGGAATGAGAATGAAGTCTATTTTCATCCCAGATGCATTCATTAGCTCCGTAAAGCGCTCCTTTAATCATATGTGTGTAATTTCAGCAAAGTTTCTGACAAAATCTGTCAACGTTCAATTTTTTAAATAAATTTTCTAACTTCAAGGGAGAATTTTTTGGCGACGATTTCTTAGCTTACGAGGTTAGCTCTTTTTAAGGGCCTAGATCTGTCGCTTTTCCATGTGATATATAAAACATATTTTTTAAAGAAGTGGGTTCATAAAACCGTCCTTTTCAGTGAATACATAGTCTTCAAGCGTCGGTGCATAATCTGCACAATAACCATAAAGATATAGAACATTATGAAACGAAATTGAAATTCTATGTCATAAAAATGGGATTTTCTCTGTTATTTCACGATTTTTCACTTTTTCTAACAACTTTTCTGACCGGAAGACCAAAATTTATTTTTTAAAATAAAATTCCTATAAATATACTCTTACATTGAACATTTTGAGATTTTCCACGGAATTGTTCCTACTCTTTAAACAAAACCGGAAATTCTCTTTGCCAAGATTGATTTTCCGCGGAAATTTCCGTTTTCAATTGCATAACGGTTAATGGAAATCCTTCGAAGAAGTGTCCTTTTTTGATGAACAAAATTTTGTCAACAATAAGAGAAAGAACTTGAACGATCAGATTTGTATTAGGAACAAAATACAATAATAACAATAATAGAACAAATCACATTCTGCCAAAAAACGTTTACTCCACTAGAACACATTGTATTTATAGAAAAAGCTGAGAAATTGAAAGTTTTTGGTAATTATTTGGATGGGCTAGAGTATAAGTATTCTTCAAATGAGAGAACTGCATTTTTTTTTGGGTAATTACCTAGAATGGCAAATTGTGAAAAAGTGTAAATATCGTGCGAATGTGATGAATCTTTCGAAAAATGTTTGGGAATGGGACGAACTTTTTTCTTTTCGCCAAACGCTTGAGGTCATATTAAAGGATTATCGCCCATCCTTTTCAGATGTACGTTATGCCCAATACTTGACTTTTTCGAATCATAGGATTAAAAATAGTAAATAGTGAAACGGTATTATTCTTGGCGATTAGGTTACTGGTTTTTGTGCGAACACGTTTCTGGACAATTTTACTATTTTTAGAGGATCCTGATTTTTGTCTACTGTCTTTTTTCCTAATCATCTTTCAAATAACATTGTTTTTCGAAAATTTCGAACTAAACATAAATTACTTTCGAAATTTCGCGATTTTGCTTTGAATTAAATCTTGGTATACGGTGCACGCCAGACGCAAATTTGCGTCATTGTGTTTGCACACTCAATTGTCATCATGAAGACATTTTTGAATTTCTGGTGTTTTCATTAATTTTTCAGGTTTTCTTTTGTTTTTTCCTAGTTTTCTTTTTGTAGAAAAATGATTTTGAAAACACATTTCTAATTGTGGACCTTTTCTCCTTTCCAACAAATGTGAACAAAGATATTTAAAAGTATATAACACTTCCATTTTTAAATTCCGTGAAACGTGTTTGTTTTTTTTTAATTGCGAGATTGAAAAAAGTTCATTTGCTAAATAGAAACAATACTTCAAAACAAAAGTGACGGAAGTTTACGGAAGAAAAACCTGCTAAAGCCAAAATGCAGGTTTTAAAAATCATTGTTTGTTTTCTTTTTGTAATTTAGAGGTGGATATTTAAATTTTTCTGAATTTTTTTTAACACGAAAAGATGTATTCCTTCTTATACATATTGTTAATATTGTTCGTCGTTTTTTTTGAAAGCACCAAAAAATTAATGTTTCAGGATAATGGAACGATTCTTGCGTCTTGGTGGTCTTGGAGGTGGTTTGGGATCTTTCGGAGGAGCTCCACAGGATTCAAATCAAGTGGACACTTCGGAAACTGTTTACATCTCATCACTTGCTTTGTTGAAAATGCTGAAGCACGGAAGGGCTGGAGTTCCAATGGAGGTAATTATTAATAAAAATAAATTTAAAAAAAATCCCACTTATATAGGTTATGGGTCTGATGCTCGGAGAGTTCGTTGACGAGTACACTGTCAATGTTATTGACGTTTTCGCCATGCCACAATCTGGTACCGGTGTTTCGGTTGAGGCAGTCGACCCAGTGTTCCAAGCAAAAATGTTGGACATGCTCAAACAAACGGGAAGGCCGGAAATGGTTGTTGGATGGTATCACTCTCATCCAGGATTTGGTTGCTGGCTTTCCGGTGTTGATATAAACACTCAACAATCTTTCGAAGCTTTGTCTGATAGGGCTGTCGCTGTAGTTGTTGATCCAATTCAATCCGTTAAAGGAAAGGTGGGTTCTAGAAGATATTTATGCAAATGTTGAAGGTTAATTTATAGGTTGTTATTGACGCATTCCGAACGATTAATCCTCAATCAATGGCGTTGAACCAAGAACCGAGACAAACTACTAGTAATTTGGGACATTTGCAAAAACCGAGTATCCAAGCTCTGATCCATGGATTGAATCGTCATTATTATTCGATTCCAATTGCTTATAGAACTCATGATCTTGAACAAAAAGTAAATTTTAATAATTTTATGTAAATATCCAAAATTTCTCAGATGCTTCTGAACCTTAACAAATTATCATGGATGGATGCCATCAGTGTTGAAAACTATACAAAATGCGGTGAAAAGAACAAAGATCACTTGGCAGCTATGTTGAAATTGGCGAAAAATTATAAAAAGGCTCTTGAGGATGAGGAGAAAATGACCGAAGAGGAGCTGGTGATCAAGAACGTCGGAAAACAAGATCCAAAACGACACATCGGAGAGGAGGTCAGCAAAATGCTCAATGATAATATTGTGCAAAATTTGGCTGGAATGATGGCAACCAATTCGCTTCAGTAATTTATTTTCATTTTAAATATTTTATTTATTTCGTCCCTGATGGGACTTCCCCCATCATAATTTTTCTCTGTCTCGATTATTTTTGAAACATTTTGGAAAACCCGCACTATAAGAAGAACCTGTGAATGAAAATTATAAATAATCGAACCGATATTTCATTTTTAACAAAAAAGTTAGAATTTCATTGGCGATGTGTCATTTTTGTCCATTTGCTGACTAGTTGCGGGAAAAGCATAACATTTAGGTTATTGTTGTCAACAGATGGAGTATAATCGTTGATCAGGAGATATGGGACCTAAAAATTATGAATCTATTGATTTTTCTATAAATCTGAATACTTCAACAATAGGATTTGGCCTTGTACTCATAGTTTTGTGAGCGGCTTCTCGTTGAAGCTGCATTCCGCGCTGACCGTCGTAACATTGGCTGAAAATAGTGGGGATTGATTTTTTTGATTTTGATTTTTAATTTAAAACCGAATTTGTCGATATTGACTTCTGATAAAGGCACTGCATGTTTGCATCGCGTGCTCTACATTGTAATGTTGAATGTTTCTTTCGAAACAAACAATGAATGGAAGTGCACCTTTAACCTAGAAAATATCATTTGGATAATTATTTTGGAGTTGAAAAATACCTTTAAGACATCTAGAACACAGGACTGCAGACGATTAGCATCACATTCTTTTTGGCCATGATTGCAGGAAAATGAACCATCCTAAAATGATTAAAGTATTATACTATGAAAGTTCTGCATTTTGGTGGGCGGAGTTTCAGTTGATTTCTTATCTAAAACTAACCCTCATGATTCTTGAATTTCCCCATGGAACAAGTTCCAGGTTGAGCTGTCCCTGGAATTGATTGAAAACGCTTCCTAATTGATTGGCAATGAATCTGCAATTTAAAATTAAGAAAAAAATGGTTTTAATTAAACTAAAAAGTACTTCTGACAATATGGACAAAGTGCTTCATAAATCAGTGTAATTTTAATTGGCTGCCGACGATGACGAAGAGCATCACATTGACGTTGAACGCCGCATTGTTGAGCAGATTGTTGGCTGTCGCACCTGTGAGAAAGGTGGTTGATGGAAAAAAAAATTAATTGGGAACAAAAATTATAATTTTGAAACGTACCGCTATTGAATTAAAAATGGGATTGTTTACCAAAACTAATTTGAGGTTTGAACACCTTCAAATCAAACATTTTTCCTAATGAAAAAATCTAACCTAGTTTTAAAGGAGGACTCTAAGGAGATAATAAATGTACCTTAAGTGAAAATAGACTTCATTCTCGTTTCAAATCAGTTTTTAAAATTTCCTAAAACCACCTAGAAGCCGAGAAAATGAGCTTCAAAATAATGGCCTAGAAAAAGTGCACACTTTTCCTGGGCCATTGTTTTTAAGAGCTTTTTCTCGGCTTCTAGGTGGTTTCAGAAAATTTTAAAAACAGATTTGGAATGGGTGTGAAGTCTATTTTCATCCCAGATACATTAATTAGCTCTGTAAAGTCCTCCTTTAAATATAAAAATATATGGAGATCATTTTTTCAACGGGAATTTACTCGAAGGATTTTGTGATATTCAAAACTCTACTCAAACTATAATATTTCCTTACCAAAGATCAGGTGGAATATCACAAACATGATGTGACGGTTGATTAACAACAGAAGCATGAGGTACTGATGGGTATTGAGTATGGTATGCTTTGATAGAATCTGAGAAAGTTTTTCATTTCTTGTTTGAATTTGAATTTTTGAACCAACTTGGACTATTATAAGTGTTATAATAATTCTTTGGCTGTGATGGTTGATAATGATTTTGATAGTGATTATTATAGTTGTTGTAGTTTTTCTGATGTTGCTGTTGTTGCTGCTGTTGTTGCTGCTGCTGACGATTATATTGAGACTCGGAGATCTGGAAAAATGCCCCCGAAGTATTTATAAAATCATTGATGAAGTCCACTTGCACCATTTTGCACTTTTTGTTTTACGACAAAAAAGATCAGCTGTGTGACCAAATCCCCCCGAAATATGAAAAAAAAGAGGAAAAGGGGAAAATGTGTTGTGTAATACTCTGATGGCTCGTGAGAAAGGTTATTATTTTACTATTTGAAAGGACAACGATATTGGAAAGTCAAAAAATAAGTTATCCTGAAATTTTAGTTAATTTTACGAAAGATTTAAAAAAATCTGAAATTACAGCGAAGTTGAAAATTTTCAAATTTGACGCAAAAATGCAGATTTTTCAAAAAAAACCAAAACCCGGTCAAGAATTTACCTGTACGAATGCCAAAAAAATAGAGATTATGAAAACAAATAGCGCCATTTGAAATATGGTTCAAAAGCCGGGGGCCACCTCCCTCTTCGGAGGACGCGAAAAAAGAATGAAAAGATGTTCGATGGAGAAAAGAAAAAAAAAACGCGAAAAAAAAACGGAGGCAAAAGGGCGGTGATTTGGGATCCCTTTCTTGCTGACGATGGATGAAAATGTGGTGAAGAGGAAAGGAATAAACGTTTTGCTCCCCCATCCAACAAGATATGGGAGAGGGGTCAGTTTTATCTGTTTCACTTAGCGGATAAAATTTTTTTTATATTTTTGCTTCAATTGATATTGAAAGAATTTTTTCTGAGGGAATTGTGCAAGAAAGATAATCAATTATGAAAAAGGTTTTTTTTGGGAGGGGGGGGGGGGGGGGACTTCGCGAACAGAACTGTATATGGAATGAAAGAACATTTGATTTTCTATCGAATGGTACAAATTTTGTGGCCAATAATGACAGAATAACATTTAAAGAAACAGGACTAATAGAAAGTGTTCTTTGGCCCGAAAACTGTTCGGTTTCTAGGCAGGTTTTTTAATTGGATGAAAACTACTTTAGAACTAAAAAATAATGAAAACAAAAACAGAAGTCAAAAATTTAAAAAAAAACGCAAGGAATATAATTCTTCGGGCTAAAAATAATAAAAATTTTTCAATTGTTCTCGTTTGCGTTTTTGGTGTTATTCAACCATTTTCGACCGTAAAGGAGGGCTTTACGGAGCCAATAAATGCAACTGGGGTGAAAATGGACCTCATACTCATTCCAAATCTATTTTTAGGATTTTTTAAAACCACGGAGAAGCCGAGAAAATGAGCTTCAAAACAATGGCCTAGAAAAAGTGGCCATCTGACAAAAACTAGTCCGCGGGCATTATTACGCGAAATCCAAAAAAAACATATAAGGAACATAATTTAAAATATACTAATATACATAAATATTCTCAAAAACAAAATACAAAATAGCTGATAGGAAAAAACGGCCACATGGAAACTTTTCCTAGGCCATTGTTTTGAAGCTCGTTTTCTCGGCTTCTAGGTGGTCTTAGACAATTTGGAATAACGGTTCTATTTTCATCCCAGTTGTGTAAATTAGCTCCGTATTCAGGGAAATTTTCGCGGATCCTTCACTTTCCTACGCGCGGTTCCGCCATTTCAACTAGCTACTATTGAAATGGCGGATCCGCGCACTGGTTTTTGCCTTCCCGCCCGTGCTGTGATCGTCCCGGATCCGCCACTTTTATATGCGCGGATCCGCGAAAAATTCCCTGAGTAATGTCCTCCTTTAAAATTGAGAATATAAAATTGAATGTGGATTTTTTGTTCTACAATGAGCATTTATCAAACTATCGTTCAAAATTGTCGAACTTAAAATTCTCTGAAGTTTCACTTACATTATATCTCCAAAAACCAAGAGCTTTTCGAATTTACACCTTTTTGTTTCATTTTTAGAATACGGTAAAAAGTTATTAATTTATTAAGTACATCAAATATTTTTAATAGTTATTACTGTACATATAATTTGCATAGTTATTAGGAATATAATACATTGGAACTCTTCTTCTTCTTCTTCTCCTCTGCAACATAGGATGAATCATCGAATTGGGGTATGGAAGAGAAACCTGAAAACGGTATCTTTTCTTTAAATTTGTGTCACGCTTATTACCATTCTAACAGCCCGTCTTGGGTACGTTTCACCGAGTGATGAATAGATTGGAGGCTAAAATTATTATGTTTTAAGTTGTATGTATTCTGTTTTTGTCTTCATTCATTCCCAACAATTCCATTTTTATATCGCATGATTTCCGAATAAGATATGATTTTTGTTTCAAAAAAGTTAATCAATTACCAAATTTATGAGGCAAATATTTAAATGAAGTGAGTTCTTGTGCATTGTGATTAATTGGCCAAATTGATGAACTCGTCTTGGTAGACCTTGGTGAATTAGCACAAATTGATAAAAACGATTTATTCCAACGTTTCAGCACTAGTGGCCATCACCAGGGAACATGTTAATTACCTCAAACTTGGGTAATTTGAAAGTTTATTTTAAAAGTTCAATTACCCAAGTTTGATGTAATTAACCTGTTCCCTGTTGATGGCCACTAGTGCCGAAACATTGGAATAAGTGTGCTAATTTACCGAAGGTCTACCAAGACGAGTTCAATTTGGTCAAATATTTAAAAATAAAAGAAAAATCCGACGAATTTTTGAAATATTTGGATTCTTTTAACAAAACTTACAGTATTCAAAACTGGCATCATAGCCATTTCAAATGGAATCCGATCATAATTCTGTTGACGTTCCCTCAAATATCCTGGACTTTCCATCTCATTCACACTCCTTGTCCATCTTCTAGGTATTGCTAGTGCTGGATCTCTAGTCTTTTGATAATCGAACAAACTAGAAAATGGGTCAATTGGTGCAATATTTTGTCCATACGTGATAGTCATATTGTCAGTATCTTTAAGGAATGATTACGATAAATAATATAACATCAACACTTACTATAGTAAAGGTTTCCAGAAATTGGGAATCTATACGCAATTCCTTGAGAAATCGGCATTGGAACATCGATATCCCCGTCAAACCCATCAGCACCTCCATAGTTGTGTTCGATCTGAAATTTAGAGTTTAATATAACTTGTTCAATACTTTTCTTACTCCAAGCCCAAAGTTCATGTTATATGGATTACACATCGGTGGTTTACAACTCATTGGCACATAAGATTTCGGAAGTTTCGCCAATGGAAGTGTCGGATGTCCATCTGAAGGACGTTTTGCAAATATGATATTTAAGTAAAAACTTACTTCTATTATGTGCCATAGCGGGATCACCCATCAATTTCACAAAATCTTCCTTCTCAAGATCCAACATATTGACTGGATGATTAACATATCCGAACTTGGTTGTCGTATCTTGAATTCTGGTGTACAATCGACCGTAAATATCCAACATCCCCCAAGATGGAACAGCTAAATTCATGTCTCCTCCGATATGCTGAAACAAGTAAGAATTTATACTTTTCGAACTAAGTGCTTACCCTTGAGATAGAAGGATCAAGATCAACAGCTCCTGAATACTGGTTCTGGAAGGGAAACACTGGGAAATAGTCGCCAAGATGTGATCTTCCGGGGAGAGGTTCTTGGGGTCCTAGAAATTGTATAACATTGAGACTTAAATCTATTTTTGATCCCCCTTACCTGGAATCCTATACGGCTGAGCGGGTAGTCTTGTCTTCATTCGTAAATCTTGTTTCATTCTACTTGCAAGAAACGAATAAACATCCTTTCCATGTGGTCCATCTGATCCTTCAGCCTCTTCATCCTCTTCCTCTTCAATTTCATCCTGATGCTGAAAATCCACCTTCTTCGCTCCATCGACTTTCAGTTGAAGGAATAAGAAAAATATTAGAAATAATTTAACATTATTTAAAAGAATCATATCCTTTTTTGGACAGGAGAAGACAATGCCACTACTTGTGTCGAGAACAAAATGAAACAAAAAACCAAAACCCGGTGATGCTTATGGTGATGATAAGCAGGATTTTTGCTTTGTTTTCGAGAAAACAGTCGAAAATGAAGGTGTAGATTAGAGAGAATTTATTAAATAATAATGATTATTATTATTATTATTATTATTACTATTCATATAGTTTGCATAGTTATTAGGAATATAATACATTGGTACTCTTCTTCTTCTTCTTCTCCGCTGCAACATCGGATGTATCATCGAATTGGGGTATGGAAGAGGAACCTGAAAATATATATTTTCGCAATATTTTCCTGAAATTTGTGTCACGCTTATTACCATTCTAACGGCCCGTCTTGGGTATGTTTCACGGAGAGATGAATAGATTGGAGGCTGAAATTGACACGTTTTTTAAACTTTCATTCGCCGAAATTTAAGATCTCATTTTGCTTGATTTTCTCATTAATTAATATAATTAAAAAACTCAACTTTTTCTCTGAATTTTGTGTTATTCCAAAAGACTACATATTATAGATTTTTATATCGTTTGTTTTATTCTATTGCCTCAGAAAACTTGATAAGCAAACATTGTTTTTGCAATAAGATAATTAGCAGTGACGATTTTATTTAGGCGCGATATAGAAATTTGTTTCAAAGTTTATTTAAAGACATCTGTTCAGTTAATTTTTCCCTACTTGATCTTGGTTTCATAAATTAGATATTTTTCTCATTAATAAAATACAATTTATGTGAAATCACACCGATAATTACACGCCTCATCGCAGTGGTCCAAAGTTGCAAAATGAACAATTTTTGGAGCGCGAACGGAATTGGCGCGAAACACAATTATTTGAATTTGGTATTGTTTTTCGACCACCTGGGCTCCCATTCGAATTTTTATTTTTTGTCTAGGATTTAAGTAGTTTTAACTGAAACGCTGCCTTTAAAAACCATTCAAACGATGAATCAAAACGAAGAAAACTTATCTAATATAATATTTAATTTTGAATTAGAAACTAAACTTACAGTATTCAAAACTGGCATCATAGCCATCTCAAATGGAATCCGATCATAATTTTGTTGACGTTCTCTCAAATATCCTGGACTCTCCATCTCATTCACACTTCTTGTCCATCTTCTAGGTATTCCTAGTGCAGGATCTCTATTCTTTTGATAATCGAACAAACTAGCAAATGGGTCAATTGGTGCAAGATTTTGGCCATATGTTACAGTAATATTGTCGTAATCTTCAATTTGCATTGATTTAAATATCAGCATATTAATTTTCACTCACTATAATAAAGGTTTCCAGAAAGTGGTAGTCGATACGCGATTCCCTTAGACACAGGCATTTGAACATCAATGTCCCCATCAAACCCATCAGCGCCTCCATAATCGTGCTCGATCTGAAAAAAAATTGACCCTTCTATTATGATTATTTAGGATATTACCCCAAGCCCAAAGTTCATATGATATGGGTTACACATCGGTGGTTTACAACTCATTGGGACATAATTTCTTGGAAGAGTTGCCATAGGAAGTGTTGGATGAGCTTCTGAAAAACTATTTGTATCTGCCTGGTAATTGATAATTCACAATACTTCTATTATGCGCCATTGCTGGGTCACCCATCAATTTCACAAAATCTTCCTTCTCAAGATCCAACATATTCACAGGATGGTTGATATATCCGAACTTTGTGGTTGTATCGTGAATTCTTGTGTACAACCGACCATACCAATCTATCATTCCATACGATGGAACCGCTATGTTCATGTCGCCTCCGATGTGCTGAAAATGAAATTCTGACTACAAATAGTAAAATAATTCTAACTCTTGAGACAGAAGGATCAAGATCAACAGCACCTGAATACTGATTATGGAAGGGAAACACTGGGAAATAGTCGCCAAGATGTGATCTTCCGGGTAAAGGTTCTTGGGGACCTGGAAACGTAGTATTTTTTTTTAAATCGTGATGTTACAAACAATATTTGAATCCCATTACCTGGAATCCTATAAGGTAAAGCTGGAAGTCTTTTCTTCATTCCTAAATCTTGTTTCATTCTACTTGCAAGAAACGAATAAACATCCTTTCCATGTGGTCCATCTGATCCTTCAGCCTCTTCATCCTCTTCCTCCTCAATTTCATCCTGATGCTGAAAATCCACCTTCTTCGCTCCATCGACTCTTAATTTAAGAAATAGGAAGAATACCAGGAATAACAAACCGCTTCTCGAGAATGGAAGCATGTCCTTATGAAAAGGATAAAACAATGACCCTACTTTTATCGGGAACGAAATAGCACGAATAACACAAGAAAAGGTGATGTTGATGATGATAAACAGGATTGTTTATATTCGTGAAAAAAAAAAACAAGTGAAAGTTGGGGATCACGAAGAGGTTCAAAAGATCAACGGATTTTTTGAACTTTTGACATCATACTTTATAAGCTTACAACTTCTGGTAATTTTTTTAAGATGCGCTTTTCTTCTACAAGGTTGTGTATTATCTGTATTTGATACCCCTATTCGAAATGTTTCACTAACTAGTGATGCTAGATTAAGCTCCACTGGTGATTGAAATGGATCATATCCGGAATGAAAGGTCAACTGGGTGTGATTAAATCCAGAAAATATTAGAGATCGAGATTTCGTTAACCATGAAATAAGGTGCTTTGAAGTCTAAATATTTTCGACCCTCCGTATCTTTTTTAAGCTCAGGGAAACATATGTGAATTTATATGTATTTATAAATTATTTTGAAAGTAGAATCCAAACAAATTATTTTGGATCTTATTTTTAGACTTAGCGCTTTATTATATAGTATGATTTATAAAGAAGTTGTGGATTTTGGAATTTTTTTGACACTTTGATTATTGAACTTCGGAATCTAATTGGATGCCCAAACCTACTTTCTTTTTTTGGATTTAACGTTCCAAATAATTTATAAATACATATAAAGTGATATCATTTTTTTTTTGAAAATTTAAAGCGAAATTCCGGATTTTTTCCACTTTGAATTTTTATTCCGATTTTCTTCACTATTGACATTTTTAAAATTGGCCTTCATCACATAATCTGACTTTTTGGATCCATCCTCGGATTGGGATTCCCTTGGATTTATTTTTTTCTAATTTTATGTTTTCATTTTTAGAATATGGGAAAAAGTTATTAATTTATTAAGTACATCAAATATTTTTAATAATTATTACTATACATATAGTTTGCATAGTTATTAGGAATATAATACATTGGTACTCTTCTCCTTCTTTTTCTCCTTTGCAACATAGGATGAATCATCGAATTGGGGTATGGAACAGGAACCTGAAAAACGCAATCTTATCTGAAATTTGTGTTACGCTGATTACCATTCTAACAGCCCGTCTTGGGTACGTTTCACCGAGTGATGAATAGATTGGAGGCTAAAATTATTATGTTTTTTTTGCATTGACTTCCCGAAATTTTAGATTTTATTTTGCTTGATTTCCTCATTAATTAATATAATTATAAATAAATGAATAATCAAAAACCTACATTGAAAGCTGTCATCATAGCCATTTCAAATGGAACCTGGTCATGAAGTCTTGGATTTCTACGAATCTCTCTCAAATAACCTGGACTCTCCATCTCATTCACACTCCTTGTCCATCTTCTAGGTATTCCAAGTGCAGGATCTCGATTCTTTTGATAATCAAACAAACTGGAGAACGGGTCGATAGCTGCGATGTTTTGTCCATATGTTACAGTAATATTGTCGCGATCTGAAATCCAAAGTTTTTGTTTTGAAAATATAAAAATATGTATATTCTTACTATAGTAAACATTTCCACCAAATGGCATACGATAGGCAATTCCCTTCGAAATCGGCATAGCAACATCAATATCACCTTCAACTCCATCGCTACCTCCGTAATCTTGTTCAATCTGGAAGTTATCATTTCTACAGGAATAATTAAAACATATCTTACTCCAAGCCCAAAGTTCATGTTATACGGATTACACATTGGTGGTTTACAACTCATTGGCACAAATTGTTTTCCGAATTTTCCAAGCGGCAAGGTAGGATGGGCGGCTGAAAATAATCCATAAAAATAAAACATTTATAATTAGATACCTCTATTATGCGCCAATGCTGGATCACTCATCAATTTCACAAAGTCTTCCTTCTCAAGATCCAACATATTGACAGGATGATTAACATATCCGAACTTGGTTGTCGTATCGTGAATTCTGTTGAAGAAACGTCCGTAGATGTCAAGAATACCCCATGATGGAATAGCAAGATTCAAGTCACCTCCGATGTGCTGGAAAAATATGATATTTTTTGGATGGTTTGATGATGAGACCGTATTTTCGGACCCGTTTTCGGTCACATCAATCCGTCGAAATTAAAGTCTTTTTCTTAAAAATAGAAGCATAATAGTATTGAAATGTGTTTATCCGACGTCTCGGATTTAGGAAATCTTTAATGCCAAGGCTTAACTAATATGAATATAGATAAAAAAGAAAAACAGTTCCGGCCATCTTAATTATCAATACGAACCCGAGAAATAGAGGGATCAAGATCCAATCCTCCTGAATATTGATTCTGGAATGGAAACACCGGCCAATAATCTCCCATATGTGATCTTCCGGGCAATGGATCTTGTGGACCTGTAAAAGCACACAACCAAAATAAATACCCACTAATATTTTAAAAAATACCGGGAATTCTGTAAACATCAGCTGGTAGACGTCTCTTCGGTACCACTTCTTGATTCATTCGCTTGTACAAAAATTCATACATTGATTTGGATCGTTTTTCAGTGTGTTGCTCGTCCTCCTCTTCGTCATCATCCTCAGCTTCGTTTGGATCATGACGGTTTTGAAAATCAATCCGTTTTCCGGTGGAGAATTTAGAGGAAATTGCTAGGAATAATACAATGAACGGGATTATTTTGGGCATGTTAGTGGAAAGAAGAAACACTAAAAAATTTGGGAAAAATGAACAAAGGCATGGATGAGAATGGAAAAATGATAAGCAGGTTAGTTTCGAGAATTGAGAGATTTAAAAAAAGAGACTTTGATCGTTCAAAGTTTTTTTTTGGAACTTGCTGATGCGGGATATCCCGCTAGGCTAAATCTATTATCGAAATCACATGGATTTTTCACAAATTTATGATATAATCTTTCAAATTGGTTTTTTCATTATTTGATTGAATATTTTATTTTTCAAATACATTTTTAAAAATAATTTATTCTTGTCAAGTAATAATTGATTTTTTAAATAATTGATTTTTGTAAAATAATAATTGATTTTCTAAATAATTTATTCCTGTCAAATAATTGACTTTTACATAATTGATTTTAAGAATATTTTATTTTTTAATATTTTTATAATAATTAATTTTTTAAAAATACTAATTGATTTTCATAATATTAAAAAATTTCATAAGATTTTATTTTTTTAAATAATTTATTCTTGTCAAATAATTTATTTCAGTTACATTTCTGTCTCCCAAAAAACAGTCGGAATCACCCCTAACTTCCAAAAAAGCAGTTGATTTGTATCGCTTTCGGCTGTTTTTTTGCCAGTATTCCAAATAGTTCACTACTAGTAGGAAAACTAGTAATAACTGGCAAAAAAAAGCAGTTGTCTGAGTATCATTTCGTTACGTGAATCGATGCAGGTTCAATTCATCTAACTTTAGAATTTTATTATCAATAAGCTTCAAAACAAATATTCACAAAACAAATCGACTCAATTTGGTTCGATTTTTTTGTAATTTTGAGAAATATTATATCACAACACAACATACATATGAAACATCAATTGATAAATGAGAAAAAAAAACAGACTTGTGATTTCGGTCTTAGTGCAGAATTCTGACAAACGACAAATCTGAAAAAAAAAACACAAAAGAACATAGGGGTTCAAAACATCGATAGCAAAAACAAATGGTACTATCAATTATTTTCGTTAAAAATATATCTACTCTTTGACAGTTTTTTCTGATAAAATGGAAGTTGGAAAAATGTTTTAATTGTGAAAGGAGGTAGAGTTTTCAAAAAAAAAGATCAACAATGTGTAAAGAAAATTTGTGGGACGTTTTCTATGCTACATTCGGACATGTAGTCTCTTCGCCCCATTTCATTCGATTCGCTGAGAGTCGTCATCCCAATGGGCGTGTCTTCCGAAGTTCGCAGTTCGTATTCCAAGCGATGGCATTTGCATTGACTCACAATAGGGCCAATAAAAACATCGAATAAAATGAGCTGCAAATGCAAAAAAATATATAACAGAAATTAAGATCTCTCAACTTACGATCATAACGAAATTTTGAGCATCAGTCGAATTAAACTGAAAGAAAAACTAGTATTTAAGAACTGCTATTTTTCAGCTTACACTCTCAATAATCTGATCTTTCGAAACGTCGAACAGAGATCCAATGTCTGAATGTTCTAGCACGGAAATGAATGAGACCAACAAAGCAAATATGACAAAAACAATAAA
Source organism: Caenorhabditis virilis (assembly GCA_964036255.1). NCBI lineage: Eukaryota > Metazoa > Nematoda > Chromadorea > Rhabditida > Rhabditidae > Caenorhabditis > Caenorhabditis virilis. The sequence goes on from OZ038416.1 coordinate 7,059,739, forward strand.
ATAGAAATTTTGAATAGAAAGGACGAATTTTGTTGCGTAGTAGGATTCCGTGTTTTGTGAATAATGTCTACAAAAGTTTAAAATTGGATTCGATTTTTGGGAATGTTTTTGTATACTTGTTCATTTTCTGAAGGTAGATATTGATTGAAAAAGCCGCCATGTTTAATACAAAAATAATGCCATAAAAAACAAGGTTTGATTGAGTTGGTTGGAGAATAACAGATAGAACATTTTTTTTTGAGCAATTATAAAAAGAATTGACCAAAATAAGATCAACCAAACAAACAGTGAGCTCAATCCAAGCAGTTATTTTTTTATATATTTCGTCTGAGACTTTCAGATGGCTTAGCAAACGTTCGATCGAGATGGCAAAGGGAAAAGTCAGTGGGATTGTTAAAAAATAGGCCGTCATAAAGTTTGCAAGTTCGATTAGCTGCTTTCCCATGTCGGAATCGCCAACAGAAGTATTTTCAATAAAGACAATGGTTGAAAATGTGATGGCTATGAGACAAAAGTCAAGAGAGATCAATGAGATCAAAAACGCGGTGATCAAACGCTGTGAAAACAAAAAACCTTATTGATTGATTTTGGAATTGTCTAGCTTACCTCTAAATTCTTACGTATTATTTGAATCGACGGCCTGTTTTTATACATACTGATGAGTGTTAGAATCCCTGGTGACGCGAAAGAAAGTAACAAAACGTAAATTGAAACATAAAGCGGAATACGGTTGTCATCCTCCTGAAAGAATTGATTATTGTGGAAATAGTCCAGAAGAGAATGAAACTCACTTCCATGGCTGATGACATTTGTGATGAGGAATAATACTCGAATTGAAGATGTAGGCTGTTTGTTCTACTCGTGAATCATCAATTTTGAGCTCCGGTTGTTATAACAACGATAAAAGACGCTTATTAGTGTTGATAAAAAATCTGGAAAATTTTAATTCACATTAAGGCAATCAACAATGCGTTGGTGTTTGAAACAACTTGTTTTTTCTGGTACATTCTTGAAAACTCGAAATGAAAATAAAAATTTATGGAACTATGTGAAAGTTTTAAAAGAGTTTCAAAATTTTGGTGTTTTCTTTTAAGCAGATGCTTTCAGAGGATTTCGCTTTTTGGAGATTGTCTTCAATTAGTTTTTATCTCAAGGGAAACTTTATTCAAATTTTTTTTTGGCACAATAATCAAAATTTTCCGAAATGATAGCTATTGTCAACTCAAATATTCTTGATCATTCAAGTTGGTTTTGACCAACCCAGAAAATCTAAGTCTCTCACACAGTCGTGCTATTTTTAAATGCGAGCGGTTGCGCTGCGGTCTTTTAGTAGAAAATGAACGATCCAAATTTTTTGACAATAGTGAACTGAAAAGGAAATAGGACTGAGCTGATCGGAAAATGAGTGTAGTGAAAAACGAAGAATTGTGAAAAAAAGTCCACCTATCTTTATTTTATATTTTAAACGTATGTATTCTGCACAAGCGTGCACCTATGTACACCTCATAGATCCTAATGAGTAATCCCTTTTTTCACCAATATTTATAAGTTATACTTTGATATATTAATTTCAGTTTCTAATGTTTAGTGAAGACTTATGGTTAAAATATTAAAAAAAAACGTTTTTTTACCACTTTGAAAGTATTATTTAAATCGAAAAGCTGAATCATGAACCAAGTTAGTATCATGAACTAAAAACCTAAAACATTGTATAATAAACAAGTATATAAACTCATTACGAATTTTTGCAAAAATTTAATTCAAAAAATGATCGGAATTCTCTAGAGTGCGTTCGATGTCAAATGATTCAAACAAAAATATAATTGCGAGCTCATTTGGAGCTCACTATGAGGCGGAGCTTACAATAAGAGGCGGTGCGTTTTGACACCAGAAATCAAAGTAGATTTTGAAAATTTTGGAAAAATGGGTTTATCAGACCAAACAGCAAAAATTCATTAAACAAAATTTGTATCATAAATCGCTGAAGGCTCGTTGTTCAGCGAAAACATCAATTCCTCGTTTTGTTCTTTTTCCATTTTGAAAATAAGGAAACAACCAGAACAAGCCATTAAGGTGACGTAGAGTGGGACGATCTGAAAATTAGGAAATATCTTCAGATTAAAAAAAAACAGATTTAACTCACCAGGAAGGCGATGTTTTGAACCGCTAACATGAAGACTAGATTCTCAATGATCAAAGCTTCAAAACAACGAAACAGTGTGATAACCAAAACCAAAGCGGCAATGAAAGCTAGATGGTAATTAAGGACAGAAGTAGCGAATTTTGTAGCGTAATAAGAGCTCTCATTGAAAATTGAATACCTGCACTTTTTACTATTAAGAGTATGAGTTTTCAAATCTTACTTGTTTAATTTTTGAAGCGTTAAATTGATATAATAAGTCGCAATGTTCAATGAGAATATTATTCCATAGAATAATATGTTGTACTTGTTTGGACTAGTAACAAAAGAAACCATATCCGCATTCGTTGCATCATAAAATATAAAAATCATCAAAATATCGGCCCAAACTACGAGAAATCCAAGGGAAAATGTTGAATTTTCATAATGTGATACTCTTCGGAACTTCATTATCCGTTCCGAAGCAAATGCCAAAGAGAACCATGATGGGAGTGTTAGAAGAAATATTGAGAGGAAGTGTCCGAACTTGTGAGTTGAACTACCAATTCGTGAGTCACAAACTGGTTGATTCAACAGAACTCTATAAAGGATGTAAGATGTAAAAATCAAGATGTAAAATGCCAGTAAAAGTAATGAGACAAAATATCCATTAATTAAACGCTGAAAAAATAACTGTTTTTGAATTAAAAATCTTTTTTCAATTAACCTTGAAATTATCACAAAATGTTCGATTCTTCATCACTCTTTCAATCAAATAAAACAATAAAACGATCCCGGGTATCATTATCACCAGGCTGTAGAACTTGCTGTACAGAAATAAAGGATAAACAGCAAGGGAATGCAGAAGAACTGCAGAGTTGTTCAAATCAAGACAGCCGACCATTTTATTCAAGAACAAAAAATCTTAAAATGAACATGTTAGTGGGAAGTTCTCTTTTTATAGAAAAATTTTGAGCCTCGGTGCTAGTTGGTAACAACGAAAAAGGCTAATTAGTGTTGAAGAAAAATCTGAAAAATGAAGAAAAAAAACTTCTCAAGAGAATTCGAAGTACTGAAAATATTCTGTGTTTTGATGTTGTACAGGCGTCATAGATTTATTTGAGAATGTATTTTCAAGATTCGTGGGCAGGTTCTGACGTAGTTCAGCTTGCCCCTTATGAAATACATACACATCTCGTTTATTGTCAACTTAAAATTTTTGGGTCATCCATTTTCTACTGAAAGACCGCAGCGCAACCGCTCGCATTTAAAAATAGCACGACTGTGTGAGAGACTTAGATTTTCTGGGTTGGTCAAAACCAACTTGAATGATCAAGAATATTTGAGTTGACAATAGCTATCATTTCGGAAAATTTTGATTATTGTGCCAAAAAAAAATTTGAATAAAGTTTCCCTTGAGATAAAAACTAATTGAAGACAATCTCCAAAAAGCGAAATCCTCTGAAAGCATCTGCTTAAAAGAAAACACCAAATATTGTTCTTGCTGGAGTCAATTCCTTCATTCCTTTTAAATTTTGTACTTATTTTTTGCTCACCGGTTTTTTTTTAGCAATCTGGGTTATTTCAAAGATTTTTTTTTCATTATTGCCAGAAATGCAGCTAGAAGGAATAAGTGATATTGTCAAATTAAAATTTCTTAGCCCCTCATTTTCGGCTGCTCCACTGATAAACTCAAAGGCGTCGCAACTGCTATGATCGACCAACTGATAAATTTGAATTTGAACGAGGTCTAGCTGTAGATCAAGAAAATTTTGATAGACAATAGATCAAGTAGTGATTTCGCAGGAGATTGTAAAATAACCATAGAAATTATTTAGGGTTCCGATTACTCTGCCTGAATAAATTTGGAAAGGAACAAATCATCGTATATTGATGAGACATTCTGATATAAATGTTTCACTTGAAACTTTCAGGTTTTCAAAATTAGGGTTAATCCCCCCTTTATTTTTCTGAAATACATCATTGTATTATCAACTCAAATATTCTTGATCATGCTAGTTGGTTTTGACCTACCCAGAAAATCTAATTCTCTCACACAGTCGTGCTATTATTAAATGCGCTGCGGTCCTTTTGGTTGCGCTGCGGTCCTTTTGTAGAAAATTAATGATCCAACGGTTGCGCTGCGGTCCTTTTGTAGAAAATTAATGATCCAAAATTTTAAAGTTGGCAATAACAACATAAAATTACACCAATTCTCAAAAATTCAAATTTTATTCACTTCTATGAGCACATCAAGAAAACTTCCTCTGATTTGAACATAAACAATCGAGTGCATTTATCTTATAATTACGTTATTATACTTTTCCATTCCATTATTCATTGTTTGTTTATTTGTTTCATCCTAAAATCTGATGTGCTCATTTAAAAAGAAAACGACTGAAAAAGCTTAAAAATCGAACCATTGTTCTTTGATTAAACAACGATCTTTAGTTTCTGTTATTGTTGCACAAAATCATCTCGGTTTAAGCAAGTTTGATGAAAAAGCTGATGTTACTAATATGTTTTTACATAAATCATTAGGCCGTGAACGAGGTTGAATGCCTCTAGAGAATTCCAACCATTTTCAAGGTGTTAATTAGTAGCATCGAACATCGAATCAAATGGCTAAATATAGCTGATAAAACAACAGATTTCCGTGACTAATTTGTAATTTGTGTTTAGAAGCATTTTTTCGATTCGTTTCAAAAAAAGGGACTTTTTGAGAATTATTTTATTATTTTACTACACAACACGAAAAAAAATCAAAATAAATGGGTTTAAAGTAAAATCTGGAAAAAAACACGAGGAAAAATATCGGAAAGGGTTATAATATGGTTTTCTGCGATTAAATTAAAGAGAAGAGAGGAGCTGAAGAATATCGGTTCAAACAACATCAAAAATCCAATATTTTTCTAGGATTTTCCTTTTTTTCAATGCCGATTCTCTCTCTTTTTGTAGTTTAATAAATTTCACGTGATTTTTGAATACTGTTGCGATGGTATGCATAAGGAAAAACTGAAAAAAGTGCAGTTTTATCATAAAAATCGAAAATTTTAAATAAAACTCACAAAAATCCAGATGGTTTTAACGATATGATCGATGCAAACACGAGTTTCCATAACCAAATTAATTAATGGTAAAGACCAAATCGATGTGATAGTGGAAAACAAGACGGCGAAATGAACCAGGTTATAATAGAGGACATTTGTTGAGAATACCGTCGATAAGTAGAAATCATCATTGAAAACAATATTCCTGGAAAATATTGATTTTTTAAATATATGTATGTTCGGAAGGTTTTTTTCAAACTTGTTAAGTTTTCGAAGATATTCATGGAGGATAGAAGTTCCGAAGTTCATCAAAAGAAGAACCACGATGATTTTCACATTGGTTAGAATACTATTACTTTTCAAAGAAAGCACTGAATTGTCCAAACCATCAATGAAGAAGTAAAACAGCAGAATGAGTTCACAACCGCAGATCAATTTGCAAAGATTCAAAAACTCATAATCTTTTTCGAGTTTGCAGAGTTCCAGATAACGCTCAAGAAGGATGAAAATCGGGGATGAAAGAAAAAAGAGCAGAAGACCGGAAAAAGATCCATCTCCAACTTTTGTTAAGTCGGGATACCATATGGCAGTTAAAAGAAAACCAAAAAATGCGAATAATGTGAGAAAATTTGCAATCATCCAAAGCTTTAAAAATTAATTTTGATTGTGGTTTTTTTAATGTTCAAAATTTTACCTTCAAGTTTTTTGTGAAACCAAATTCCAGGTTTACGATTTTTCCAACCAATTGACAAATAATTATCACTGCTGGTAAAAAGACTATGATCATGTAGTTTTGTAAAGCAAAAGTAAAGGAAAACTGAAAAGAAATAGTATTTCATAAGTTCGGAAAATAATATTCACTCACCTTAAAATACGCAACCATTATGCTCGAGAAAAATTATTAGAATGAAAATATCACCGGATTGTCCATTGTTGCATAGCAACCAATTATAGCCGCCGAACAAATTGATAATAACAAAGACTATTTGGCAAAAATCAACCGTGTTTTGGTGCCAAATCAGATTTCGAACTAGATTTTTCAGGAAAATCAGTTCCCTGAAATATTTTAAATTGAGCCTGATCCAAAACTTCTGGTTTGCTGAATTTGGATCAATCATGAGTTTAAGAAGGGTAAATCCTTAACACCGATGCTATTTAATGATAACAAAAAAAATCCTAATTAGTGCATGATTAATGGCAAAAAAAATCAAAAAATTCGAAACAGAAAATAAAAAATCGTATTTTGGTGTTTCATGTTAAAAAAAATTTTTTTGGATCAAATTCCCAAGAAAAATTGAAAAAAATATACATATATACACCGTGGTTCTATCCCCACTGGGCGGCTTGCTATATCTGGTAAATTTGCAACCTCGGTTATTTAAAAAATTAAAATCTAACTATTTCGTTCCCTGGTGATCCTTGGTAGGTAATACATCCTTTACCGTGACTTCCAGTGAGGCTTTCGAATTATGCAAAAATTGATGTCGGGCCATGAACAACGTAAAAATTGCTTCAAATTTATATGAATTTAGTCCCTAATATGATATTATTTAATCAGATCCCGTTCCAATTTTCTGTAAACTCAAAATTCCAAGTTTGGCATGTGCAAGAGTTCACATTTTACCAAACCCTAAAGGAAGGGTCTCACATAAAGGTCTCTTTTTTTCATGTCTCAGTTTCCGATCTCATAAAATTTTGTTTCAGTGAGTCTGATACCATGAAATCGAAAAATAGATGATGATCAGAAATTAGAGCTCAGATTTTGTTTGATGAATCTGAAAAATAGACGAAAACAAGAAGTGCATCGAACAAATTTTGTATCGTGAATCACATAAAATTCTTATTTTTACATATTTTGAGAAAAATAAAATCAAAAAAAATGTATGAATATTAAAATATGGGGATGTATTTAGGAGAAAAACATGTCTGAATTTACAAAAAAATCCGAAAAACGCTACAAACATGATAACTGGGCTTAAAATTCAAAGGAAAAATGCACATAGTGACCGAAAACAAAAAATAGTGTCCACACGGTAGGTTTTCGCGGACTAGATATGCGAAAACTAGTCCGCGAAAGTTTATTTTGGTACAAATCGAACGAAGTTTTAAAAATTGCCAATTAAGCCTGATTTAACCATGTCTTTAAAGACGGTGTGTACGTTAAAAAGATTCAAATTCGATACAAGAATCCCCATTTTCGGACTTTTTTGGACCGCTATGAGGCGTCCAATTTTTGATGTTTTTTCGCCTAAATTTACGCTGTTCTAATGAGAGAAAGCTCTAATTTTTGAAATAGAAATGAAGCTGGGTCTGATAAACGTCTTCAACTATTATATACTCTTAAATCATCAATGTGAAAAAAAACAAAATTTATTATTCAATTGTAAAAATCACAAAAATATTTTTTAAAAACTCAAATGGAACTCAATTCCACAAGACCATTTTCAGTTTCATCGCATTCGATGTATCCACATACTTCGTTTTCATTCTCCGAACTTGATTTTTGTAACCGGAGAACAGCAGCGATTGTGAAAAGGTCGACTGAAAAATAATTATTGTCATGAAAACCCAAAACTCCTTCTCACGAAACATTGCGAAAAACTCGTAGATGACAAAATAACCTGACATATTGAATCTCATTGTTATTTTCTTCACATCAATGTATGTGAGGATTGTGGAAATATTTCGAGAAGATAGTATTAATCGAGTCGTTATTAGCAAAGGATATTTGTTATAATACTTGGATACAATTACCTAAAAAATAATATTTTAGGAATCGGAAGCTTCCGATCGACCTGAAATAATGATGTTGTTAAACATGTAAAGAAGTTCAGAAGAGCAACACCACTGATTACATATTTTGAAAATTTTGTGATTTGTTGAAGTGCGAAGTATATCGTAAGTGACGTAGTGAAAATATTCCCGACAATTTGAATAATACCAAAAGTTCGGACCCATTTTGTAATTATGTTGTCATTCTCAAAACTGTTTACAGTTTTAATCGTCCGTAAGAAATTCACAAAAACTGCCAGGTAAACTATGGTCGTTATAAAGACAAGAATATAAATAATTAGTAAACTATCAATATAAGATTGATAAGAATCTAAGAGCATAAAAAAATTATCGAATAATCTTCCAGCATCGGAATAAGATTGAATTTCATAAAGGAAGTAGACGAAAAATGTTGGATAACAATTCGTGAACGTTGCGATTGACAAAGATAAACTGTTAAAAATCGTGATGGTTCGTTATTAATTTAAGATATGTACTTACGAAATCGAAATGAATATAGAATTGTTTTCCGAAATGAGGGATGCGAATAGAAACATCGAAAATAAGGCAATTAATCCAGGAAGCTGGAAAGTGTATAAAGGATCGATGTTCAGATAATCTTACCGAAAGCTCGCTGTATCTTTTCAAAGCTCTCACAAAATCATCGGCGCCAATAAATAGAGAAATTTGTGAAAAAATTGAAATTATTCCAAAAAATATTGAAAGAAATTTGAATGCTTGTCGATGTTTTGTAGATATTTCGATATTTTCACCGTATGATATCTGAAAAGTATATTTTATATTTTTTTAAACATTTTTATATTGTCAACTCAATTATTCTTGAACATTGCGTTCGGAAGGCTGCTCAACCTCACAGCCGCTCCGCACGCACGCGACGCGGCTGCCGACACTCAACACACTGAAAAATTGGCGGGAAAATGAATTTTTCAAATTTTCCAGTGTGCTGAGTGCCGGCAGCCGCGTCGCGTGCATGCGGAGCGGCTGTGAGGTTGAGCAGCCTTCCGAACGCAATGATCAAGAATAATTGAGTTGACAATAATTATCAGGTACACAATAGTATAAGAAACTCGTGAAAACAAGTAGATATTGGAATGATTCAATTAGTACAGATGCAGCAGATTCCATGAGATTTTCACGCAATCTTGATAATCTACCAATCCAACCTCTGGAAATTAAGATTAAGAACGAACTTAGGTTAATACAAGAAAATCAACCTGTTCCAATACGAATGACTTGTCAAAATCAGCAAGTATGGATGAACGGACAGTCCGAGTAGCAAACATATCAATTTGCGGTTAATGGAGCGAGTGAAATACATAAGCACTCCGGAGACCATTCCCAAGATTTCCCAAAACGTTTCAGACATTGACACCAGTAGATCGTAATCTTCTGGATCTTTCGATATCACAGTGAGACGGTAACGAAAATCATTGATCATTGAGAGAAAGGAAAATAAGAATAGAAGTGTTCCAAGAATTTTGGGTTTTCTATCAGTCGACGTCGAAGTCTGGGAAACATCAAACACTCGGTTCCGTGCAATTTTGTATGAAGTAATTGCTGATACCGTACAAATTGTGATGCTTGGAAGGGTATATTGCAGAACATCCTTTCTCTAAAAATCTAGTAGTTAGAAGCCGCTAATTCAAATATATGAACCCAATGCTGTTCATTTGGCGCGAGTTGTAAGAATGGACTGATTAAGTACGAAATATTATAAAAATCGATAATCACACAACAAACAGAAACAATCATTGTGATAATACTCATAGCTGTTATTGACAACTCAGCTCTGAAAATGAAATCCAAATATTTTCGTTGATTATAATCCCCTACAATTCATTATTCGTGGGAAATAACAAAATCGACATTCCTGTTACTAAAATAATAGTATTGATCCATTGAGTGCTTCTCCATGGATGTGAGCTAAAATATGGAATACGTGTCTTGAAGTCAAAACAACTTACTCTGAAAAACTTGCCGGCCAAGTTTTCAATAATAAAGGTACGCCATTTAAAACTGCAAGGGTTCCGAGCAAGGTTAAAATGTAGCCATAGCGGAATTCTCGCATTTTTTAAGATCTTTTTGGACTGAAATGAGATGTGTTTAAACTTAATAATGAAAAAAACAAGAACCGGAAAATGTTTATAATAATGATTTTAAAAAAATAATCAGACGGCCTCAAGTTTCAATATTGTATTGAGTTACAGGTGTAAACTGTTCTGAAATAACTATTTTTGGCACGGAAAAATGGTGGTAATTGTGAATTTTAAAAAATTGTACAAAAATGTTGGTTAAAGGAGGGCTTTACGGAGTTAATAAATGCATCTGGGATGAAAATAGACTTCATTATCATTCCAAATCTGTATTAAAATTTTTCTAAAAACCATCTAGAAGCCGAGAAAATGCGCCTCAAAACAATAGCCTGGAAAAAGTGGCCACCGGCGAAAACTAGTCCGCAGACATGAAAAATCCAAAAACATAATAAAAGGACTAACATAAGCATTCTGCATAACTATTTATTAACGAAACACGAAAACAGCTCTTAGGAAAAATTTCGGCCAGGTGGCTTTTTCTAGGCCATTGTTTTGAAGCGCGTTTTCTCGGCTTCTAGGTGGTTTTAGAAAATTTTAAAAACAGATTTGGAATGAGAATGAAGTCTATTTTCATTTAAGGTACATTTATTATCTCCGTAAACCCCAATTTGACCAAAGAATTTCATTTGGTTTTTCTCCTGATAATATTGAACATGTGTGAATTTTGTGCAAACTCTAGAATCATTCCATTTGGTATTCGTGTGACACAAATTCGTTTCGATCCATTCTGGACCCATTCACTAATGATTTTATACCTAGTATACATGTCATATTATGGGACGAAGCCTGAAATTTGAAAAAAAAAGTAACATAGTGGAAAAATGGTATTTCACTTTTTTTTTTCTTATTTTTTATATATTTTATTTTTCAAAGTTATTCCCATTAGGACTGAAAATCGGTAAAAAATACGTGAAGACTTGACATTTAATTCTTGTCAAATGCTATCATTTCTAAAAATTGTTGTCTATTTATTCAAGTTTCCTGGTTTAAACAATCGATCATGGAGTCGACTATCAGTGAGCAATCGACTAGAAATGAGCAATCGACTAGCAATGAGCAATCGACTAGCAATGAGCAATCGACTAGCAGTGAGTTTTTATTTTTAATTTTCAAGCTATGAAACATCAAAAATGTAAACTTTTAAAAACCCGCGAAAAAAAATCCAAAAAAATACTCGAAAATGGCGAAAAAATACATAGAACCGCAAATCGCCCTAATGGTCGAAGAAACGCTTTTTGGTTTTCTAGGCCGTTTGTTTTTCTCGGCCGTCTGATTTTTTTTGAAATTTTATTTATTTGTTTTGTTTTTCGTTTCTTTGCATTTTTTTAGAGAAAATTATGCATAACAGAGTATTTAAAAAAATAAATTTTCAAAAAAAATCAGACGGCCGAGAAAATAAAAACGGCCTAGAAAATCAACATGCTTTTCTTCGGCCATTTGCGATTTTATGTTTTTTTTAAAATTTTTTTCGCCTTTTCCGAGTTTTTTATTTGGATTTTTCTTCATTTATTTATAAACAACCAGGAGTTGCGTGCCGCTACGCGGCAAAACTCCTGGACGACGCCTCGCCTTCGGCTTCGCTTCCCGACACGCATCCGGCGTGTCCCTTATGTTACATTCGTTTCAAATAAAGATTACTTATTATGAGATTCCAAACATGGTGACCTAATTTTTCTTTGAAATCCGGAGTTAGTTGTTCGTTTATCATATATTTGGATTTTGCTTTTATTATCTACAATCATAACAACGACTTTTTCTACGGCTCGCCTCCGGCTTCGCCCCTTACACGCCTCCGGCGTCACTTTCAATTATTTAGCGATTTCACACCTTCTGAATTTAATTGTGGGGACCGAAATTTCTTGATCTAAAAGTATTGGAATGCGAGCCGAAGGCACAGAAGAAGCTCGCCTGCGGCTCGCTTCTTCCGTGCCTTCGGCACGCATTCCAATACTTTTGATCGGTTTTCCAACGCCGCTGCGCGGCGAAACGCTCCTAATCTAAGTTTTAAAAATTTCACTGGAATATTCTCAAAAAACCAATCATAATGGTCACACTTGATTATATATCGAACGGTTATAATTAGCTGCTTAAATTAAAAAATGAAACTGAAAAGAGTTCTTTACTCTAGCTCACCTCACCGTTTCCATTAAAAGTAGCCATCACAATAGAACGAACATTCTCTTTGAATAATTTTTTAAAGAATGTATCTCAACTCAGAAATGACAACAAAAAATGAAGAAATGAAAATCCGCAATTATTACGTTTCGAAAAATTCCCCCATCTTTCGGTGACCCCTATGGTCTACCGTTTAAATAATCATTTCTTTACGTGAACCGATGCGAGTTCAATTCCACTCAGTAACTTTTGAATTTTACTATGAAAAAGGCTTCAGACACACGCCCCGCCTCCTTACCCAGTTATATAAAAGGATCATACTTTTATCATTTTTAAACCATTTATCTCGTCCCCTCTCGCCCCTTTTAAGCAGTATTTTTAATTTTTAATCATGCTTGCTGCTCTAATAATAAAAAATAAAATAATTTCGTTTTCTAGTACATATTGTTGAAAAAAATCCAGTTCCTGCTAAGTATTTCTATCATCTAATTTTTGAAATAAAGTATGATAATGATCTTCCAATGCCATAAAACTGTTTTTCGAAAAACATCTGATCTAAAAGTAATGAAAACAGTCGTAACTCATTCGTTCATCCTATCACATTCAATTCTCAAAGTTTTTTAGTTCCTTCTATCGTCTATATTTCTTGCCCAAATACAGATGATCATCATCCCAAATACAGATAATTATCACCAAAAGTTTGTTCACATCAAAGAGATATATTTGTACTAAAACACGATCATCACTTCCCTCTTCATTTTTCCACGACAAAAAGTTGTGTTTTCACCGAAAAATTGTCAAAGAAGATGATATGTTACATTTTGTTTCTTCATTCTATTGAATTGTTTCTCTTTTCAGTTCAAAAACCATGTGAAGGTGGCGAACAACAAAAGCATTTTTCAATTTATTTATTTTTTGAAAAAAATAATTTTGAACAATTATATTTTTTGGAAAAGTCGAGACAAATATGGAACTGGACAATCGACGACGGACAACACTTCGGAATATCACCTCATTTTGGCTTTTTGGGTTATGCAACAATTTTGGATATGTGATGATGTTGAGTGCAGCTCAGGACATTTTATCGAAAAGTGAGCACAATGGAAACGAGAAGATGTCGGATGGGAACGAGGATGTTTGTCTGGTGAGTCGGAATTTTGAAAATTATTTTTTTGGCAAAATTTTTGACCACTTTAGATATTTTGAGCTGAAAATTCATTTGCATGTAGCACAGTTCGAACAAATTTTCCTTACGATAAAAAATCTGGCACACTGCCTTTAAGGGGATGCATCTGGGATGAAAATAGACTTCATACTCATTCCAAATCCGTTTTTAAAATTTTTCTAAAACCACCACGAATCCGAGAAAACGCGCCTCAAAAAATGGCCTAGAAAAAGGGGCCACCGGCGAAACTAGTCCGCAGACATGAAAAATTTAAAAAAATTTTAAAAATTAAAATGAAAAACATTTAAAAAGGACTAATATGAGCATTCTGCATAACTATTTATTAACGAAGCACGAAAAAAGCTTATAGGAAAAAGTTCGGCCACACTTTTTCTAGGCCATTGTTTTGAAGCTCATTTTCTCAGTTTCTAGGTGGTTTTAGAAAATTTTAAAAACAGATTTGGAACGAGAATGAAGTCTACTTTCATTTAAGGTACATTTATTATCTCCGGAAAGCCCTCCTCTAAGCAGAATTCGCAAATGTCAAGAGTTCTAGAATTTATACACACCCATAATACATTTTTTTTTAATTTTTAGTTAAAAAAATATATAATCGAGTCAAGATTTTTTTTACTTCTTTCAGAATTCGACAGAAATCCGATATTGCACAGAAGTTTCGACAGGAGTTGTCTTATTATGTAACATTTTGCCAAGTTTGTTTATCAAATTGCTTGCACCATTCTTCTTACACAAACTTCAATATGGGTAACAGTTTTTTCTTCAGTGTTTTTGTGGACACCAAAAATTTCGTCTTACTTCAGTTTTCGCCAAGCCATTATCTGCTCGTCGATAATAATTTCGTTCATCGTGACCGCGTTCTCAGAAAACGTCTACATTGCTTTAATTGGTGTGATGGTTACATCTTTTAGTTCGGGTTTGGGTGAATGCACCTTCCTCGCATTGTCCAGCCATTTTCCGAGCTCTTCGATTTCTGCTTGGAGCAGTGGAACAGGTGCGGCTGGGGTTTTTGGAGCATTTGCTTATGCAATAATGACTGATTCGAAATTTTTGAATTTATCATCTACAACAACTATTTTGATCTCTTTAATCGTGCCAATTTTGTTTTTAATAATGTAAGTTTTATATATAATGAAAAATATTGAAGTTCTTTCATTTTTTAGGTATTACTTTGTATTAGTACTACCACCTACAGTTCAACAAGCCGATGTATTTCAACCAAAAACTTGGTTCAAAAATGAAAATGACGTAGAAAAAACGGAGAGCGACGAAGAAAAAACCAACGTATCTTTAACAAATGGACAAAAAATGAGAATCGTTTATTCATTATTGATTTATATGATTCCAATTGCGCTGGTATATTTTGCTGAATACTTCGTAAATCAAGGACTTGTTGAACTAACCGTATTTGATTGTGCTCACGGGTTCTCAACGTCGCCAAAATCGCAATATAGATGGTATCAGGTAATTAAATAATTACATAATTACCTAATACACTAGGAACATTTCTAGGTTCTTTATCAAGTTGGTGTGTTCATCTCTCGTTCATCAAGTGATATCATTCAATTATCAATGGCTTTTATTCTCCTCCTACCTATTCTTCAATTCGCGATTGTTTTCTTTTTCCTTGCAAACTCCCTTCACCCATTCATTCCACATTTCGCAATCGCGTGTTGTATTGTCATTTTTGAAGGATTGATTGGCGGATCTTCATATGTGCACTCCTTCCGGCATCTTCATAATCATGTCGATGAATCTGCTCGTGAATTCGCTTTAGGAATTGTTTCTGGAGCTGATGGGTTTGGCATCATTTTGGCGGCTTTTACTTCTATTCCTGTACATAATTATATCTGTAAAACTGGATATGTTTAGTTGTTGTTTATTGTTTCATTTTTTTTTCGAGGAGGTGTCATTATTTAGAGATTGGGAGCATAATTTTTGAATATAAAGAATGGTTGACAATATATGATAAAAAATATTTTACTGAAACTCGAAAAAAAAGCAATTAAAGCTTGTTTATAGCTCAAAATTTACATTTCCAGAAACCTGTTTCAACATTGTTTTTTTTTTTTTTTCATCAATTTCTTTATTTTCCAAAGTTAGGTTAAAGGTTTTCTTAAAGGCAGCTTGTCAGTTAATACGATCTAAATTCAAGGCTAAAAGTAAAATTCGAATGGGGGCCCAGAAGGTCAATAAAGCTTTAATTTTTGAAATTGAAATCAGGTAGGGTCAAATTAACTGACATACTGTCTTTAACTGTTCCTGATTTCCTAGAAATCGACGCTGTTTGACCATATAAAAACAAAAAATTCAAAAAAAAAATTGATTTTTCCTTTCGGATAAAGGTTTTTTAACTTACTTTTATTTTATTAAACAATTGGGATGCCGTGGAATATGAAAAAAAGCACAAAATATTTAAAAAATTGAAAAAAGAGCAACTAAATTAATTAAAAATTTCTTGCAAATGCCTGAAAAGGCCCAGTGTTCGGTGGAGCGCGCATGCACACTCAGCAATGCGGAAAATGTTAACTGACACACTATCTTTAAGGTACAAACGAAAACTTGCAAAAACATCGACAAAATTCAAAAATAATGCACGGAAAATTCTGATGGACTAGCTTTCCAAAGGTTAGTCTCCCCAAAAAGTGCCGTTCCTTTTGCTTGCATGTTTTGAATTTTTTGTATTGGTCGAAAAAATGGCATTTAAGAACAATAAAAAATTTTCTGAAAGTTTATTCAACAAAAAAAGAAGCCGCAATTTTTCACACACATATTAAATATGATTTAAGTTAAATAGAACAAAAAGAGAATGGCACAAACGAAAGCGAGCGTTGGGAATTGTAGTAAATGATATTTAGATAAGAACCGGTGAGTCACTGTTGTTGTCGTTTTCTTGATTTCGGACGAGATCTTCTTCTTCGTCATGAACTGGGTTGTGGAAACCAATCTGAAAAAAAAGGTTTTACTTCGCGTTTACGATATTTCTAGTGAGACAAAGAAAATGTTACCTCAACAGACTCTGCTTGATCACTTCCTCCGTTCAAAACATGTTCCATATTCAAAATACTTGCAATAGTCATGATATGGACTGAAATTTAGAATTTCTTTCCAACATTTCAGATTTAGAAAAACTCACAGAAAATTGAGAAAAACTCGGTGAAATAAATCATCGTCTGTTCAGGTGACTGCTGAGTTGGATGATTACTGTCAATTCTAGTGAGATAATCGGCAGCAAATCCAGCCGACAGGATCAGCTGAGCGGTGGCGAAAATCGGATATTTTAGCATGAGTCGGGAGATTACAATCTGGAAACATGCTCATGGATACATGGATGATTTTATTTTTATTTTAAATACCTGGAATATTCCAATGGTCACTTTACCGAAAACCATATCAGCGGCGAGCATTTGTTGAACTCCGGTGAAAGTGCTCGGGTCAACGAGATATTGAATCGACCAGAGACCGAACCAAAATCCGAGTACTAGAAGCATTACTACCCCGTAGATCTAAAAATATAGAAAAAAAACCTTTTCTTTAAAAAAATGTTTTCTCTTCCTACCGTAACCCGTGTTTGATATTTTCGAGCCGTTGTCAAGCACCTTTCTTCGCTTACATGTGTTCTGAAAATTATTAAAATTTTTAAAAAGATTTATTTAGAAATGTACCTGCAGAAATTAAACATTGTCTTCAAGAAAATCACAATGGCAATGAGAGTCAAAGTATTTAAAAGGGTTACAAGTTTTGCTCCAAGGTATACTAAAAAAACTACTTTAAAAGGCATAAACAAGAGAAACTTACAATCTTCCACGAAGCCGGTCACATTTGTAGTATTCTTTTTGTCAGCGTAAATAGGTATAGCATTAATAGGAAGAAACACGTGGCTGACAATATTAGCATAGGTACTTTTGAGGACAATAAGAGCGAGAACAAGTCTGGAATTTTGGAATAAATGAGAGTATCATGGGTATTACTAACGTGGTGGCAACAAAAGTCGAATTCTTCGCAGCTTTCTGCATGGCAAACGCTGATAAACAAAGGAAAATGAGATAGAACTGAAGGTTGAACCTGGCCACTTTGCTAACCCTTTTCACATTTTCAGTTATCATCGAAAAAACTGTAACAGTGAGGAAAGCTGCAGCCGAAACTGCGAAAACTTTAGCATATCTTAGGAATTTGGCTTTGTCGTCAGAGGTAAGGATGATTGGGTACGTTTCAGCGTGGACAATCTTAAAAAGTAGTTTGGTTTATTTTTTTTAAATGAATCAACTAACCGAATACAAGCCAAATGCTACTATTAGAACTGCTATGCGCATTTTACCAACGACGAATGAAACTAGACCTTGAAGGAATGCAGGATTTTCCGGAGTTATTGATAAAGATATTCTGAAAAAGAATAGAATTGAAGTTTGAAGGACCCAGAAGTGATTACTTCAAGTCGTAGTAGGAATAATGGAACGATGGAACCGTCAAAATTCCAACAAGGACAAATGCAATGTTGTGAAGAAGGGCACTGTTATTGCTCGATTTTATCATAAGTCGTCCTAAAATTTGGAAGGTAAAGGAAAGGTGCTAGTTGGATTTTTTTTTAAAGATCAGATGAATTTACGAAATCGGATCAAAACAGAGCTTATGTTAAAATCAGGAGCCCATGGTACGCAATTGAATAAATTTATGACCTCTAAAGTTCAATTTATGACTTCTAAGTATCAATCGGTTCTACTTAATGTGCATAAAATTTATTTAAAATCTTAAAATTTCGCAAATCTGCCAACAAAAGCTCCATCATTGAACCCTCAAATTTTTCCAAATGAGTTATAAACAATCGAAATTAGCCGTATTATTTGTAACTGGCCTTTTGCGAGTTTCTGCCTAGAAAGGCAGATTTTGATGGTCCATAGCTTCTCACAAGGGAAGTGCGCGAAGTCACCATCGCCAATCGAGTTGAGACATATACCATTCGATAGAGCTTTAAAGCTAGCTCTAGAATCCGTTTTAAAAGTCTGCCGCTTTGACCTGTGAGCAGGTGAAACATGGGCTCAAAGTTCCTTGAAATAGGTGTTGAGTATATAAGCGCACCTGAACCCTCCTACACCATGTGGCTGCGTGGTCAAGTGGGTTAAGCACTTGCCTATGAAAATATTTTTCCAAAAGTTCGATTCCAACCGGTTGGTAATTGTTTTGCATACTTTTTTCTTTTTGTTTTTTTTGTTTAAAAACGTATTAATAAAAACAATTTTGAATGAAAATACACATTTTAATCATTTTTCATAGTTTTTCATTTGTTGATTTTCAAATCATGTTTCAGCGATGATTATTAAAGAAACCTTCTGGAAATCCATCATGAAATCCATAATCGAAATCGTTATATTACTATTTCCATTCAAAATTGTTTTATTAATACGTTTTTAAACAAAAAAAAACAAAAAGAAAAAAGTATGCAAAACAATTACCAACCGGTTGGAATCGAACTTTTGGAAAATATTTTCATAGGCAAGTGCTTAATCCACTTGACCACGCAGCCACATGGTGTAGGAGGGTTCAGGTGCGCTTATATACTCAACACCTATTTCAAGGAACTTTGATCCCATGTTTCACCTGCTCACAGGTCAAAGCGGCAGACTTTTAAAACGGATTCTAGAACTAGCTTTAAAGCTCTATCGAATGATATATGTCTCAACTCGATTGGCGATGGTGACTTCGCGCACTTCCCTTGTCAGGAAAAGCAATGCACCGGAACATTCCCGTTTTGTTCGGGACTTGACATTCCCGGACTTTTACGGTTTTGCTCTAACATGACCGATTTCCAAAAACCCAACGGAAACTTAAAGCGGGAGCCTTACTGACTTCCTTTCTGGAATTTTAAAGCTCTACCTGAAATCTTTGATACTGAAATATTAATTTATTTTTCATTATTTAATTTTTCGTTTAATTTTTCGATCAAATAAAGCCGCGAACAAAAAAATGTGTAACATTACTTAAAAATTAGGTGGAGCTCCAAAATTTTACTAAGGAGGTCAATAATGCTCTAGCTTTCATTTTCAGTGAAGTTTTTGAAAATCGGACATGTTAGAGCAAAACTGTAAATGTCCGGGATTGTCCGTGGACAAGTCCCGGACAAAATGAGAATGTTCCGGTGAATTGTTTTCCCTGAGTTGGCTCAAGCTCTCTAGGTAATTCCTAAAATCGGGTAATATTATATGGATACGGTGCTCAATTGATTCCAATTAAAAAAAAAGTTTCCTTTCCAATGTTTTCTCGTATTTTTTATTTGGTGAATAAATCAATATCTTTTCCTGGGTGGTCCTTTGCCGAAAATTCAATGGAAGTCCCCGAAATTACAGTATTTTTCTGAGAAAATGTCTACGTTCAATTTTCCGTATCAGTTATAATTCTATCAGGTGGCTATTATCAACAATCGTGACAACTTCTCTCAAAAAATTATCAGAAAATTAAGCCGATTACCACCAGTTTTTTAAAACATTCTTTCATCATTTTTCCATTCTTCTCGTTATCTATTATCAATTAAAAAAATACTAACGTACGTAAGTAGCTACTAAATGAATGTACAGTTGTTTTTTGTACTATACTTTTTTCCGGAATATCATGGCGAGACAACTGCTTATCTTTCCAAAGCGATTCTTTCTTGTGACACTCCACTATCAACATTGCAAAAAAAAAAACAAAAGAAAAACAATGATTCAACCCGCACAAAACCGACCTGCTATAAGATTGATAGCCGTCCAACACAGCTCATCAATTGTTGAACCTTCAATCCGCCGAATGAAACGAACATGTTGGTAGTAGACTTTTTCGCAAGCCAAACTGAACAAGTTCACGAGTGTGATGATATTCAGAGCGTAGCCCAATTTTACAAAGTATGGCGTATGATCCTGAAAATTTTTTTGAAATTTTTTCGGAAAATTTGGTGACGTATGGAAAAAACTGCTTTTTTTTTATTTTGGAGCCCACTTTTGAGATAAAAATGCTTAAAGACAGTGTATCATTTATTTTTCAACTGAAAGGAATATAATATGGGACACCGTCTTTAGTGCTGAGAAATTACTACTTTTCGAAAAAATGATAGAATTTCAAAAATATAATACGATTTTTTGTTAAAAATAATTTTTAAAAAAAAAGTTAGGATCCCGAAGAAAAGTTATTTACTGCGAGTTTACTTACCAATAATAAATAGCTACAGTAATCTTAATATGAAACCCAAAAAATTTTAGAAATTACCGTACCAAGTGTGAAATTTCCGTAACTTTGAAAGTGTTCCTCAAAATTCGGAAAGAAATCCAACCACCAACGACACAACATCCGGCATCGATAAAATTGTATTGTATCATTTGTCGAGCTCGAATAATCTCCGGTCCAACTTTATCTTGAAGTTCATTTGCACACCAATTGAATATGTCGATAGCAAGACATACACAACAAACCACAAAATTGATCAGATGGACGATATTTATCATAATTTCGGATCTGCAGAAATTGAATTTTAAGAATTTTGAAAAAAAACCTACTTTTTGAAATTTTTCGGCACAGCAAGGGGCACAACTCCAGACAACATGATAGTCAAATTGATCCAATGGGTCCAGAAAAGATGGCTGTCAAAAAAATATTCGTTTTTAAAAAACGGGTTGCGAGGTCTGAACACGGGAGGTCTAAAATGAGCATTCTTTAAAACTGATTGTTTTGTTAGACTCATAAAAATGTTAGTATTGGGTGTCGGGAGCTCCCGAAAAAAAAGCTGCAACTCACTCGATGGGCACTCCGATCTGATGTTCCATGAAATAATGAGCAGCATTGTATAAGGAAAAAAATCCGACTACAATCGATATCAGACAGTATCTGACCTCGCCGCTACACGCGGAATGTAACGCTCGAAGGCGTTCCATTTTCAGATAAGGGTTAAGGAAGCCCCTTTTATAAGGTGTTCCGAATGGGAAGAAGACCCTGGAAAGAGGAGAAATGGATAAATTAGAGAAAAAATGGGGTGGTAAAAGCAATGCACAAGATGAAGAGACAACAAATTGGCAAGAGTGTGTGCCCTTTCTTTCTCTTTTTTCCCCCCGTTGTAATTTTTGTCTTTTTTCCGAAATAAACGAAGATCTGAGCAAAATGAGGACGATGAAAAATTGATAAACGCGGATTCTTTCGAAGACCATGAAGCATTGGGATGAAGAATATTTCGAAGGAATTTCAAACAAGCACGTGCGCATATTAATTAGATGAAGGTTGAGAGCTCCAACAGAAAGGGTTTTGAAAAAAAGGGATGTTTACATTAAAAAATTTCTGAAAGATTTTTGTTTATGAATTTTGAGATTCAGTTTTTACGAGAACAAAATTATCAGGATAAATATTTCGAAACACATTTGTTAAAATTTAAAAAAAAATCTAATTTCTAATGCTTGAGTCACATGATATCTTTTTTTTCGTTTTTTGTCAGCATAGTGGTGAAAATGTATCTATACCATGCAATTCATGAGTAATCCCAATTTTTCAAAACCACAATTTGAAAAACGAACTTGTAAAATTTTTGGCTCAATTTGTTCTTACTGGCACACTACCTTTAAGCGTTTAATTGTTTTTAAGTATATCGTGTAGAAAATCCAATTATAAAAATGTGGTTACATTTTTACGAAGAAATAATTATACATAGAATATCAAAAAAAATTGGTAAAATTTCGAATATCATTGAAATTCTCTTATTATTTGGTCTCGCTTCGTACGAAAGTTAAGAAAGTAGTAACACCGTGCCTTTAAAAGTTAATACAGATAATTTTATAATATGATTTTCTAAATCACATTTTAAAATCTCTAGACACTCCAAAAGGTTCAAAAAATAACAAGTAAAGGAGCAAAACGATGAAAAATGCGTGTGACGAACGTTTTCTTAATGGGTGGCCAATTAGAAAAAGCGAAGATGAAAAAGAGAAGCCAGTATCGTGTTCCAGATGTGCCAGTGTCCTTTTAAAGGATTTTTTCTTCTCATTTTTCTTCGTCTAAATTCAGGAGAAGGGAAAAGGGAGAAGAGACTGACATCACAGGGTTTTTAGAGAGTAAGTGAGAATATGTAGGGGGAGATTTTAGGAAAAGGAGAAAAAACAAATAAATAATTGGTGTTTTAAAAACCTTGGAACAATGAATGAAGTAAAACATGGTGAAACATCCATGAAACTATTGAAACATCTCTTGTCACTGCAATAGCATGATGCATATAGAACATCTGTTATTTATGAAATAGACACAAAAAAGTTTTCAATACAATGTAGAGACACAGAGATGAACAGCAGAAAAATGGAGTGAGAACATTTTCACACTTTTTGGTAATCTGTTGTTTTTTCTTGGGAGCAAATATCCATTTTTTTAAATTTATTTATTTTTATTTGCGTAAATATTTTTTAAATTTCCGAAACTCTAAGGTTTTCATTAGAGCACTTTTAAAAAGCCTGAATTCATTCAAAATGCATCATTGGATCCACCCCTTGCATCTTTTTTCTTTCCGATAGGCTGCGTTTTGTCTGAGTATGATTTTACAAGGACGCTCCAATGAAAATTAACTTCTTCAGACGATAACTGTTCCCTGTATTGGAAAGAGCGATACAACTAAAGGCGAATAGTACACGCGAGCGGAAAATCAGGACCGGATATACAACAAAACTAAACAGAAGAGCTTCCACAAATTTAGTAACGGACCTACTTTCTGATATAGCAAGGATCACAGTCGAATCCAGACTTCAGACAACAACCAGTTTCACTGATCCTCACGACAAATTTCAGAAGTTTGGTCGAGGTTACACTCCCAGATTTTCTGAGAACCCATTCTCTTACCAGTTATGTCAGTGATTGGTCAGTTCCGGACCTGACCAATTTTCTGACACACTGGAATGGGTGACTGCGTTGAGAAGCTCCCGTTCTCAACTTTATTTTTAACAGAGGAATTCTAGAATGGACCGGAGATAGGAACATTCTCTTCATCTTTTATAGAGAAGAGTAATACAATCCCCCGAACTTCTAGAATACCAACTGCTGGAAGCTTCTCAACTCTAGGAACGAAAAATAAATAAAAAAAAAAGCAATTAATTAGGCATTTATCAATCCTCCGGCATCCGTATTGATCATAGGTGGGATAGTGCTCTTTTTCGGTAGTACCCGTATTAACTTTTTTCAAGACAGCAGGGTGGAGAAAGCTTAACTTTTTGCAGAAAAGCTTTTGATTCGAACCAAAAACCATTTTTGCGCAAAAATAGGCGCTGAAATCGTTAATCCCCTTTAACTTTTTTCAAATTTTAAGGTTTTGCCCCCTTAACTCTGAATTTTTGAAATAACACTATCCCACCTATGGTATTGATCCTCATCATCAGTAATCCTGCTGCGAAGTTTGGCAGTACCTCTTTTCTTCTAGCAAAAATTGTTGGTCGATCGTCTGACGTTTCGTAATGATGAGCGACCTCTGAAAAAAAATCGATTGAAACTGACAACCTTTTGGACTTATACAAGATTTAAAACTTGGCGATAGCCTTCGGCCACCTGTACGCAAATCTTAATTTACAAAAACGTCCCGAATTTGAATTTAAAATTTAGAATACTCGAACGAAAAAGGATAAAAATCTCATTTTTAAATGTCTATTCCAGGCTGGGAAATTTTTCCCAGAAAACTGGGAAAAAAATCAGTTCCAGGCTGAGAATTTCCAGCATTTAAAAAATTGAACCAGAAAATTTTGACATCAATTTTTTGGGTTTCGGAAACATGTGGAAATTTGGATTTCAAGGAAATTTACACATTACAGTGATTGAGGGTAGGATTTCGGTAGAGCGCACTTGCAACAAATGCCCAAACGCTAAATTTTCAAATAATTTTTGTTGGATACTTTGCATGGAAAATCAAGGAAGTGCGCTCTACCGAAACGAACACTTGTGGGGCACGTGACAGTTCGGGAGAAAGACAGTTTGGGAGAATAAGGACAGTTCGGGAGAATTTTAAAATTCTCTTGTTTTTTTGCATTTTCATTTTTTTAAACTTAAATTTTCGGCATTTCGAAAGCTTTTGCACCGAAAAAAACTTATGAAATGACGAAACTTTAAGTTTAAAAAATGAAAATGCAAAAAAAAGAGAATTTTAAAATTCTCCCGAACTGTCACTTTTTTCTCCCGAACTGATTTTCTCCCGAACTGTCACGTGCCCCACTTGTGCCAATATACACTCGGCCAGTTGTCTGATTAAAAATTAAAAAAACACTCACCTTAATTCACACCATTCGCCATTTTTCCAATGAGCAGAAGAATCCGTCGATCAATTTGAATCGCAAGTTCAAAAATTCGCCACCATCCCATAAATCTTGGTCACTGATACTCAAACCGAGATCCTAGTTGCCATTCGAACGAAGCTCGTTTTCCTGTTTTCAACCTGAAATTTACAGAATTAATCATAAATTAAGAACTTTTGAAATTCTAAAGAATATCGCTCTACAGAAACTTTTAGGTTTTTTCTGCTGCAAGACGGCCCAGGCACTAATAAAGCGAGAAAGCGTTCTATAGTCCGAAGTGGTGCTAAATCAAGGAAATTTGAAGTGTAAGCAAATAACGATTTATGCTCGTTATAAGAGTTTCAACCAGCCCAATACAAAACTCAAGAATGCCTGAATCGCGGCGGTCTTCAGGCCCAAAAACTGAATCTATGAACAGTACCTAAAACCGTGTGAAGCATCCTAATGTCACTTGAAACCAGATTCCGATGCTCTCGACGTCTGAAAGGCCGTCCGCTAATCCAATCAATTTGAAGAGTGTTGTCGGATGATTGCCGGAATGTCACTGGGCAGGTTGGAAATTTTGAACCACTGAAAATGATGTATTGATTGAACACCAATGCTTTGAGCTTTCAAACATACGGTGATTATAAAACAACCATCAATTTTTCACCAATTCGAAATCAATACAACATTTGCAATGTTTATTCATCCGAATGCCGAGTGTCGCCAGATTCCGATGCTCTAGGCGTCTGAAAGGCCGTCCACCCAATCCAATCAATTTTCAGTTTGTCCAACTAATTGCGTTTTCGCCCAAAAATTGTCGTTGTTGTTGTTGGTATTTTGAGCACTTTATACTGCTGTTGACTTTGTTGAAACATCGGTGCGACTAAAAATGAAATATTGATTAAACATCAAGGTCTTGAGCTTCCAAACATACAGTCAGTATTACACATACAACCATCGTTTCACCAATTCGGAAACAATCTAATATCTGGCATCATCCGAATATCACTTGCCACAAAATTCCGATGTTCTTGATGTCTGGTAGGCCGTTGAATCAATCCAATCAATTTTCAAGCATTTGTCCAATTATTCAATCCATGTTGACACTGTTTCCCGGCTGTTTCCGGTTGTTATTGTTGTAATGTCGAGCAATTTGCAACATCATTGGCATTTTCGAAACTGCGGTACATCTGAAAATGAAATATTGATTATATATCAAGGTCTTAGGCTTCAAACAAACTCGGTATGCAGCATCAATCCATGATGATTTGAGACCAGTCCAACATACGGCATCGTGTAGCATCGTTTCCGAGCATTTTGCAATTGCTCGCCGATTGTTTTCTATCTTCGTCAATGTGTCTAGTCCCTTGAGATGGTGTTGGAATCGTTGTGATGTTTGGTGTCGGTTGGTTCTAAGAAATACTGAAATTTGAGAATATTAATTTTTGAACTTCGTTTTGCCTTGTAAACCCTTCTTTCAGCACAGCTGGCCATCTTGTAGGTTTTCCTTGTTGCTCTTCTCATTGAATTTCGGGAATTGCTGAAATTAGAGAAATTGATTGAACGTCAAGGTGTTGTGTTTCAAACAAATTGTCTACAGCTGTTGTCCTTCATGGTGCTCTTCTCCACAATTGAATTGTCCGTTGTCCATAGATTGATTTGTCAGATGAAAAAATTCAAATTATTAAAATATTTCACTTTTTAAACAAATAAGTTGGCCAAAAACCCTCAAACAAAATTAGAACGGTTGGTAGGAGAAAGAAGTGGACATTTTGACCCCGGAAACCTAGGTTTAAAGTCTGCGTGCTGCCTCCGTCGCCAGGTATTGGAATTCGCCGGGAAACCCCCGTCTCTGCCTTGAATTTCGGCACCGCCACAAAGGGTTGCCTCATCTGCACGCCCACAGCAGTGGTACGTCAGCGTATTGGCGTCGGGCTCCTCCGAGTGCTTATAGGTACCTGTCACCCCCCGTGCCGAAGCTTGTCACGGAAACCATGGGACTTTACTTGCCGACTGTAGCTTAATATGACTCGTTAGAATTGAAAAAAGGGGAAATTTTGACTAAATCTTACAATCTCCGCCCGGTTTGCCTAATTTTATAAGGGGGTTTTTTTGTAATTTAAAAATGAACTCACGCTTGTTAAATCCAGCTCAATTGCCACCTGTTGACCTTCATGTTGCCCGCTTTGCTTCCAAGTTTCGACTGAAAATTTTAAATTTTAAAATTACAAGTTTTTGCGGAAAAAAGAGGGGAATAAGAAGAAGAAGGTAAGTACAAATAGAGTAACAAATCCAGCAAACTCCTATTAAAAACAAATTTCCTCATTTGGCGCCGATTTTGCAATTTTGCGCATTTTCAAAGGTTTTTTCTAAAAAAACTCTTTTACAAGCAAAAGTGTCCTTATTTTTTCGAAATTGTCCGCCCTAATAACAATTTAGCCGACAACAACAGCTGCAAGCATGCTTAAGCAGATTCCGTCCGATTTCTTTACTCTCACAAAACAATGAACCGTTGTTTCGAATAAAATTTTCGAAAATCCCAAAAACCTTGCAATTTGGCCTATTGTCCTATGTAATTCTTCGGTTCTGCTTACTCATCCACAAAAAACAAACGAAATAATTAAAATACATCGAAAACGCCACTTCTCCTGTCACAATTTCAGCAAAAACAAAACGAAAATCTTAAAAAACGCACAAAAAAGCGAAAATTTCGAAAAGAAATGGGAGGAAACACAAGAAATCAATCGATGATCGCGCCTTCCTCGAAAAACAGCGAAAGAGTGTGGTTAGACAAGGAGACTTGATTCTGCAGAATTCTGAGTTTTCCCGCTGCCATGTTTGTTCAAAAATTGAAATGTGCGGTGGAGCGCGATTGCACACATCACATTTTATTATTTAACATTTCAGGTCTGAGATTGTATTTTGAATAAAAGTAAGGATGTTTTATGAGGTTTTCGATTGTTCTGATTAACAAGTGAAGTATACGAGCAAAGGATAATTGTTTTGAATGAGAGATAGCTCAGTGGAAAGAAAACGGGAGCAAGAAGATCGAAAACCCACAAGATCGAAAAAACCATACCAATATGTAGCCACATTCAAATAATTGTGTTTTCCGCCAATTCCGACCGCGTTGCTTTCAATTTTGTTTTTTTTTTTGGAATGATATAATGTATTTATCGTGTATAAATCACATTGTGTAATGAAAGAAAGCTCTAATTTTTGAAATGAAAATCACGTAGGGTCAAATTAATTGACATACTGTCTTTATTTGATAATGATTGAAAGAAGTTAGAGATTATTTCAGCTTTAATACCGAAAAGGGAATCCGTTCGTTGAATTCAAAAAGAGCTACTAATTTTAAATTTATTTAAAATTTTCAAATCAATAAATAATCGGAAATAAGTTATGCTTATCCTGGCACACACCAAAATCAATAAAAATCGCATGTTTATAGAAAACTATCATGTTTCGACGTAAACAAATTCTTTAAACTTTCTAAACTAGAATCATTCCAATTCCAATCTTTTATGATGGAATGCCAAAATTTGGCTCCAAAAAATGATCGCCATTTATGGTTTGCACAAGTGTTTCTCGGAATTATGACGAATGCCAATATTATGTTTGAAAATATTATGTTTCCCTCAGTTTATATCTATCGGTTTGTTCTTAAGTTTTCTGTTTTTTTAAATTAATTAAATGAATTGAAGAAACAACAAATTCGACAGCACACATTGGATCAATACAATTATTTTATTTGCTGGTTTGGCACCCTTTGTTTTTCCAAAAAAATATTTGCAGTTTGTTTTTTAAAAATTAATTTAGTTAATTTTCAATTAAAAAATATATATTTCACCTTATTTTTCTTTAAAAAATACTGAACTCCCATTTTTTTGAGAGCTGAAGTCGCCATTGTTATGTTAAACATCGTCAGCATGTGCATTTGTGCAGTTTGTGGATTCAGTGACATTTTAAGCTGGATGTTAGTTACATTCGGATTCCGGAGACAATCCAGCATGTACACCCCCAAAATATATTCTGGTCGTCATTCTTTCCTATTATATCAATCAATAGACCTTCTGATATGCACTCTATCAATCTGGATTTCTTACAAAATGGTTCGAAATCGTATTAAAGTGTCAGCTAATCGAACAATCGACAATTCTGTTAACTTACATAAGGCTGGAGTTATTCACCTCGTTGTCACAGTCGTCGGAATCGTTAATCATCTGATCGAAACATTTTCTACCGATAACCGACTTATCACATTCATATCAGGAACAAGTATTGATGAAGTTTCGTGGATTCTAATAAATCTGGTTTGTGGTGAGTGTTTTTTTTTGAATTTAAAGGAGCGCTTTATAATAAATGTACCTTAAATGAAAATAGACTTCATTCTTATTCCAAATCTGTTTTTAAAATTTTCTAAAACCACCTAGAAGCCGAGAAAACGCGCTTCAAAACAATGACATAGAAAAATGGGGCCGAACTCTTTCCTATGAGCTTTTTTTCGTGTTTCGTTAATAAATAGTTATGCACAATGCTTATATTAGTCCTTTTTTATGTTTGTTAAATGTTTTTTTTTGGATTTTTCATGCCTGCGGATGAAAATACTCATTTCAAATCTGTTTTTGATATTTTAGAAAATATCAAAAACAGATTTGAAATGAGTATTTTCATCCCAGACACATTCATTAGCTCCGTAAATTCGTTATTTTAATATTTTCTAACAATTGTAAGATAACCTTCACGAATTTTAAAAACTCAAAAATATTTTAGCTACTCTCACTATTAATTCAATTGGTGGTAATTATCTTCTACAATTATCCGCATTTACAATATCGGGAATATTGATACCATCATCTTTGTTTTATACATTTTTAGATTTCAAGTTTAAAAAATTTACGAATTAAATGTGAACTGTTATATTTTTCAGAATAATTAAAATCAATGTTTATTATGACTATGCTTCTCTATTTCAAGGAGCCATTTCCTTTGTGGTCGGTTTTGTTCGTTTAGTTGTTGTCTTGGTAGTATTTTTACTATTCGCGGTAAAATCAAAATCTACCTTTGAAACAGCTAATATACATAATTTCAGGTCTCTATTAAACCTAATTATAATATTGTATTCACTGACGTTCATCGGAAACTCTTCCGATTTTCTGCTATAATGTTTCTTCTAGTTAGCATATTTTTAAGTTCTTTAACAATCATTGGAACAATTTTCCCTCTTTTCGAACATTCAGTCGAAGAAGAACTCTCATTGCTTATATCGTTAATTTCGATTTATTGTTTCGTTTCCTCGTCTTCCAAAAATTATTTCATTCCCTTAATTGTGACGTAAGTCCTTTCAGTTTAACAAATTTCGATTACTTCAAATTTTCAGAATTGATTCCGGTATTTCAATCTTTTCGTTCTTTCTTCTAAGATACGCATTTTTCTTGTTCTTCCCAACTGACTCTACATCACTCGGTTCGGAAAAAAAAATTGACATTGAGAGAAATCAAAATTTTATAGATGGTTTTTTGGATGTTTTGCGAACGAGCAGCAGGATTATTGTCACAGTTTCATGTCTTTTATTCATTGCTGTTCTTATTTATTTTATCAGGTTTTTTGAAATAATTTTTGGGGTTTATTTCACTATTTTCAGAAGCAATTTAGTTACTCAAACCAACGCTGATTCGAACAAAAGGAACGCTTTAAAGATAATGGTAAACGACTTGATTTTCTATCTACTGGTATTTATCGAGAAAAATATTTATATTCAAAAATTATCGAATAGCACAAGGTCGCGAAAATAATTTTTTTTGGCCTGAATTAAGTTAGTCCCTACAGTTGGTTTTCTAGGCCAAATGGATTTAAAGGAGGGCTTCATAGAGATAACAAATGTACCTTAAATGAAAATAGACGTCATTCTCATTCCAAATCTGTTTTTAAAATTTTCTAGGGCCACCTAGAAGCCGAGAAAATTAGCTTCAAAACAACGGGCCTAGAAAAAGTGTACACCTGGCCGAACTTTTGTGGCCCCTTTTCTAGGCAATTGTTTTGAGGCTCGTTTTCTCAGCTTCAAGGAGGTTTTAGAAAATTTTTAAAACAGAAGTGGAGGACTAACTATTTTTCCCTGTATTCCGTCAGCGGAGTTCCCCGCAAAAAATTCGAATAAACTGATAGTTTTTTTTGCAGATAATCGGATTTCTGCTCCTTTTTCTAGCCGTTAGTTTCACCCCATTGAGTTTTCTTTTCGTTCGACAGGATATTCTAATATCTAGGTAGGAAATGCGTACACGAATGTTTCCATTGCACAATGATTTCAATTCAGAAAACCTCCCATGTATTATTTTTTGTTTGGCATAACGTTCTCCACAGCTTTCGATGGAATTCGTCAGGTAATTCCTTTCCCCCGAATTTCTTAAAATCCATCAATTTTCAGATAATATTCTCTCGATTTTTGACCAAGGAACCATTAATTCCATCGATAATGCTCGTCGATTCGGTGAAATCTTTCTTCAAAATTATCACAAGAATCGACTACTCTGATCATGGAATTTTTGATGCTGCATGGAGATTAAATACTTTTTTCATGTTTTTGTCACTTTTTGGTGAGTTTAGAAAATTTTTTTTAGAAATCAAATTTTTTTAGCCTGTTTGGCAAATGTTGCAATTCTTTTGAATATTTTAAAGGATGTTGATTCGGAGGAGGTTTGTTAAAAATTAAGTAAGATTGCGAAAATGAAGAATTTTTAGCTTCAATACGGATTAGAGAATCCAACAGTCGAATTGGAAGAAAATTGAAGAAGTGAACTTCAAAATGAAAACTTTTCAGACAATTCTAAATTGCATTGTGCTAGATCATTTCGACCTGAGTCTATTTTAATATATTTACTTCGTTTATTGTTGATATTTAAAATCAAAAAAAAAATGTTTGAAACTAAAATAAAACTTTTCCGCTCCTTGTTGATGGGAAAAGGAAAGACAGCTTGTTTATAGATATATATCATGTTTCGGAATAAACAAACTTGGTTCATTTCCTGAACCATCAAACCCTTTCAATTCCATATGAAGCACGATGGAACACCCCACTTTAGCCCCGAACAATGACAAACATCTGTGGGTTGCACAATTATTCCTGGGATTCTTGACAATTCTTAATATTCTGCTTGCAACATTTATGCTACCAGATTATTTATGGTTCGAGTAAGTTTGCTGAAATTCATAGCTAAGAGGAGTTTCTCTGAGCTGGGTTAAATCCCACTATGGATTTAAGTGGTTCCGTTATTTTATAGACACAACAAATTTGACCACATTCATTTTGCTACCATAATTATCTTATTTGCCGGTTTGGCTCCTTTTGTACTTCCAAAACAATGTGTCAGGTTTGAAAAAACTCAGAAATTGATTAGAGCTCTGAAAATTAACTTCAAGATCCGAAATCGCCATTGTTACTATAAACATTATCAGCATGTCCATTTGTGTTGTTTATATATTCGTCAACATTGTATTTTGGATCATGTTTGCGCTGCAATCTCCAAAGCCGAAGAATGGTATATTTCATTTCATGCTGATCTATAAATGTATTGATCTACTTATATCTGTTTTATCAATCTGTATTTCTTACAAAATGCTTAAAAAACGTGTTCAAATCTCTGAAAAACTACCCATTCAAAATTCCGAAAAAATATATGCCGCTGGAATTGTTTACCTTGTTACCACTATCATTGGGATCATTAACCATTCTATCGAAACCTTTTCAATTGGAAATGCCAATTTAAGACAGATTACTGGAACCACTGTCTCTGAGATGTCGGTTATTTTCATGAACCTGGTCTGTTGTAAGTTGTTATCCAACTTTTAAAGATATCCACAATTTTCAAGCCATTTTGACTGTTCATTCAACATCAATCGATAATTATTTAATTCACACTTCAGTACTACTGATGTCTGGAACCTTGCTAATCCCATCTATGCTTTATACTTTCATCGATTTTCGGTAAAAACGTGAAAAATTTTCTATTGATTTCTTTTTCAGACTAATAACAACATACCACCGTATTTTCCCTAATGATTCCCTAATGACATTATCGTTCCTCATATTTTTCTTCTTGATCGCTATTTCACGTTTTGTTTCAGGATTTGTAGTTTTTTCCCTGTTTACGGTAAGATTCTAAATTTTTTTTTTGGAAAAAAATATATTTTACAGATTTCGATCACTTCAAATCACACTCTTATTATCTCGAATATTCATCGTATGATCTTCAAAATCTTCGCCACAATATTTCTTGTAATTGGAGCATTGTTGATATCTCTGGCAACAATTCATGTATTTATAAAACGCCAAAATGCTTATTTATATGAAATTGATGAAAAAATTGCTGTTCTACTTGCGATTATAGTGGTATTTTCGTTTCTGGCCCCCAATTCAGACAAACACTTCATTCCACTGGCAATAACGTACCTTTGGAGACTCTGAAACATTATATTATAGTTGTTTTTTTCAGACTCAGTTCCAGTCTCTCCCTTTTATTGTATATTTTATCAACATCTCTTTCAGATGCTCTTTATTATTATCTTGAGAATGTCTCGCTGTTCCTGTTGAAATGTAAGTGTCAGGAGCACCTTCGGATATAAGCATTCTCTTTCAGCAAGTTTATTTGAGGAACTTGAGACGGGCTGCAAAATTTCAGTCGCTAGTGCTCTTTTAATTTTCACAATGTTCATTATTTATTTCATAAGGTATTTAAAACAAAAGTTATCTGAAATTAAGGATTTGTTTGAAGAAAAAATATGAATTCTGAAAATACGGATGATTCGAATGATAAAAACGCTAAACATATAATGGTAAGTTTTAATTTCGCCTGCATTATTGCATAGATTAAAATATACAACAACCTCGAACAAGAGCAATATTTTTATAGATAATTGGCTTCATTCTTACAGTTATTACTGTTGTCTTTTTTCCTTTAAACTTGTTATTCTTACATCCTCTTATTCTAGTAAGTGAAGCATTCAAATTATCAGCGATTTATTACATGTACCGAACATACATTTGCATTATATTCAATGCAGTGACACAAGTTTTTTTTTTCGTAAATACTGCTTCTTTTTCACTCAACTGTTCTCAGATGATCCTCTCGAATTTTCTTACCAAAGGTCCATTGGTCCCATCGATAATGCTTGTTAATTCCATCGAAAATTTTTATACTATTATCGTGATGTTGGATAATCCAATTCATCGATTTTATGCTTGTGCATTGACATTGCACACAGTTGTCGAACTTTTGCTTCTTTTTGGTATTACAGACGAAGCATTATTTAGACAAAAATGCAAGTTTCCAGGATATGTTGCGAACATTGTGATATTATTGAAAATTTTGAGAGAAACTAATTCGGATAACGTTTGAACGAGTAAAATTATGATTTTCGAAGATTTGTTTTCAGCTTCGATATGGAGTTGAGAACCCGCTTGTTGAAATGGAGGAAACTAACAGATTTAAACAGTAAACTGTAAACTTCGTAATAAATAATCTTGTTTTTGAATGGAGAATGAAATGAAAATGGTTCCAATACACAGGAATGTCGCTAACTCACATAACACGTGCATTTTGTGCACATTGGCGAAAAACACAACTATATATGTATGTGCACATTTTATGCACAAAAAAGCACAAATGTGAACTTTTTTGAATCCAAAAAGTAGCAACATCCGTGCTGAATAACAGAAAGAGCTATTTTTGTATAAAAATACCTGCGTTGGTATTTTATCAATAGAGAAATTACGCAAAAATGGTGATGACTTTTGATTATTTTGTTTTTTTTTAAATAAAATTATTATTTATCTGATGCGGCGAGCACGCGAGCCGTTTTATGCCGATAATTAGCTGAGTCCGTAAAGACCTCGTTTAATTACTCGCTGTTTTCGCTAGAAATTTTCACAGAATTATCTGGAAAGTTTTCATTTTGAAGTTTACTTCTTCAATTATTCGAAAGAGGTTTTAAAAATGAAGTAATATAGTGAAAATGAAGAATTTTTAGCTTCAATACGGAATGGAGACTCCAACTGTCAATTTGGAAGAAAACTGAAGAAGTGAACTTCAAAATGAAAATTTTCCAGACAATTCGTGATAATAAGAACATGTATGAATCTAAACTAAAAAAGTTAATTTTAAATCGAGGATCAGGAATGATTTCCTCTTATACAAGGCCATTCAAACAAAACCGTGAGAAAAGGTTGGGAGAATTATATTTTAGGTTTGGCAAAATTTTACAAATTGATATATTTTCCTCTTATGCCAAATAATGGCTCAAAAATGGAAACTGCTCTTTTTTCCGCTAACGCATGTGCGAAAAAAAAAACACAACACAACGTTTAATATATCACCGTTTCATAATTCTCATATAATTTCTCCTTTCCTTGCATTACTGTTCCAAATTGCCCTTCCCCCAACCTTTTGTCAAGTTTTTGTTTGAATTGCCTTGATATATAATGGAATGGATTTTTTATGAAAATTATATCAACGACGTTTGTAAAAAATATTTCCAAGTTTTTTTGTAATTTTTTTCTCATATAATTCCTCCTTTCCTTGCATTACTGTTCCGAATGCTCTTTCTCACAACCTTTTCTCAATCGAGTTTTTTCGTTTTCTCTCTGGAAGTGTGACTTTGCAAAAATTCAAAAATGAATATTTCGAATTTTGATGTATACATCGTTTGGAATTGTGATGAGCAAAACAGGGGAACACTACAAATCCTGCGACAAATCGTGAAAAAGTGATCAAGAAGTAAAATATGAGCAGAGATAATGAATAATTAGTGAAAAAACGGTGGTAAGTTGTTATTAGTATGAAAAAGAAATCAATAGAAAACTTTCACGTTTAATATATCACTGAAAGTCGATGAAAGTCAAATCAAATTGAATTTCAAAACTGTCTTTCTGAAGGTTCAACCATCGAACTATACGTTTCATACTTCTCATATTTTTGACATTTTTCCAGATTCAATATTTTGAAAAGGGTCATTATTTTTATTGTCATATCTTTCGAGAAAAAAAATCGAAGCTAAAAAAATACAATTTTTGAAAAAAAGAGAAGAATAATAACCTTTAGTTTTCCTTGCATTACTGCTCCTTTTCCCAACCTTTTCAAATCGCTAACGCATGGGAGAAAAAAAACACAACACCACGTTTAATATATCACCGTTTCATAATTATCATATAATTCCTAATTTCCTTGCATTACTGTTCCGTATTGCCCTTCCCCCAACCTTTTCTCAAGTTTTTGTTTGAATTGCCTTGATATATAATGGAATGGAAATTATATCAACGACGTTTGTAAAAAATATTTCCAAGTTTTTTTGTAATTTTACTGACTAACTAGCTCCGTAACAACAAACGGTGATATATTAAACGCTGTGTTGTGTTTTTTTTTCGCCCATGCGTTAGCGATTTGAAAAGGTTGGGAAAAGGAGCAGTAATGCAAGGAAAACTGAAGGTTATTATTTTTCTCCCTTTTTCAAAAATTTTTTTTTTCAGTTTTGATTTTTTTTCGAAAGATATGACAATAAAAATAATGACCATATTGAAAATATTGAATCTGGAAAAATCGCGTCGCGGTCGCATCGCACAAATCGCACAATACGGTTCATAACAGCGGCCCAAAGTTGCAAAATTCAAAATTTGAATGCGCGCCGGATCGTGCGGCGCGGTCGGAATTGGCGCGAAACACAATTATTTGAATGTGGCAACATACTCCTTGTTCTTTGGACCACCTGGGCACCAATTCGAGTTATGATTTTTTGCCTTTAATTTGGATCGTATTAACTGACCAGCTGCCTTTAAAGGAGGCTTTTACAGAGGAAAGAGCAGAGCATTCGAAAGAGTAATGCAAGGATTCTTCTCGCTTTTTCAAAAATTTTATTTTTTGAGTTTCTATTATTTTTTCGAAAAATGTGGCAATCAAGACAATGACAAAGGAGAATTGTCGGACGATGAAAGACATTTTTAAAAGAAGGACAAATTATGAGAATATTGAATCTGGAAAATTTCAAAAATATGATAAGTATGAAACGTATAATTCGAAGGTTGCACCTTCCGAAATTTTGAAATTCAATTTGACTGACTTGAAAAATCGGGGAGTAGTGGGCGTGCACGCAAACGACTCGTCCATTTGAATTATTAGGGAAAAAATGGTGGTAAGTTGTTATTAGTCTGAAAAGAAATCAATAGAAAACTTTCACGTTTAATATATCACCGAAATGGATGAAAGTATAAAGCATAGATGGGATTAACAAGGTTCCAGACATTAGTAGTGGGAACGATGTCTTTCGGAATGTGCAACCTTCGAACTATACATTTCATTATTCTCATATAATTCCTCCTTTGTCATTGTTTTCATTGCGACATCTTTTGAAAAAATAATCTAAGCTGAAAAAATAAATTTTTTGAAATAGCGGGAAGAATAATAACCTTCAGTTTTCCTTGCATTACTGCTCCTTTTCCCAACCTTTTCAAATCGCTAACGCATGGGCGAAAAAAAACACAACACAACGT
The DNA here is from genome assembly GCA_964036255.1 of Caenorhabditis virilis. Lineage (NCBI taxonomy): Eukaryota > Metazoa > Nematoda > Chromadorea > Rhabditida > Rhabditidae > Caenorhabditis > Caenorhabditis virilis. The sequence continues at coordinate 7,096,885 of OZ038416.1, forward strand.
TTAATATATCACCGTTTCATAATTCCAATATACGACATAAGAGGAAAAAAATATATTCCTTCTTTGCAAAACTCTATCACAAGCATTAATTGATCTTCTGAGCAAAATCCGAAAATTTTTTATCTCATTTTTTGAAGTTTCAGCATCAAAATGTATGAAATTTTTGTTCGTCATAATTATAAGACGCCATTTGAAAAATAAGCGAAATATATTTTAAGCGAAACATAGTTTTCTAAATTCGGACCTAACAATGTTGAGATTCTTAAAAATCATAAAATAAAAAATGGTCTGGGAATACTTAATTTAATTTAATTTAATTTAATTTATTTACGTATGCGGAAAGGCAACGTGTAAAAAAAATGTGAACATTTTTCACACAAACCATAAAATATTCGATTATCTTCCTTCTACGCCGTCAGATAATATCATTTTTCATATCCATGTCGGATGGGAAAAGGATAATAATATACATGGTTTATTGTACAGGTGGATCTTTAAATTCAAATTCAGACTTCAGAGTTTTTTATTCGAAAATTCTTATTTTTTCAACATAAGATCTCTCAGAACAGCATTTTATTCTTGTAGTTTTGGTAAAATGTCGATTATAATAGTTATGTGATTTTGTGCAAGGACCAAAACTAGCCTTTTTTTTTTAAATATTTTCAACTTACATAACTGTCTTACTGGAATTTTAACTTTGATTTGAGTACTGATTTAAAAAAAATTGAAATGTGTTTTTGTGTTCTTATGAACTGTTAGAATTCTTCCGACTTTTAAAGGAAGACTTCACGGAGATAATGTGGCTTAAATGAAAATAGACTTCATTCTCATTGCCAATCTGTTTTTAAAATTTTCTAAAACCACCTAGAAGCCGAGAAAACGAGCTTCAAAACAATGGCCTAGAAAAAGGGACCACCTGGCCGAACTTTTTCCTATGAGCTTTTTCGTGTTTCGTTAATAAATAGTTATGCAGAATGCTTATATTAGTCCTGTTTTATGTTTCTTTTTCATTTTAATTTAAGTTTTTTTTTGATTTTTCATGCCTGCGGACTAGTTTTCGCCGGTGGCCCCTTTTTCTAGGTCATTGTTTTGAGGCGCTTTTTCTCGGCTTCTAGGTGGCGGACGTGGAAAGAAGAGCATTTTTAAAAGAATGTCGCATTATTAGCATTTTGAAACATATATTCCTTCAAAATCCTTGTCTAATTTTCGCGTCATCACAAACTTCAAAAAACATCCCATCTCTTTTAGCTTCGGCACATTAATATACGAGTTGACAACGGATGGGATGGTTCCATACGGACTGTTGACTAACAAGTATAGTTTAAAAATATGAGAAGTATGAAACGTATAGTTCGATGGTTGCACTTTCCGAAAGACATCATTTTGAAAGCAGGATTTTTTTTCAGATAGTCAAATGCTTTAATTGACACGAATTTCGTCGAGATTCTAAAAAATACAACGGTGTAAATAACAATTCTAAATAAAGCCATTCCAACACGAACCTTCCTTTTAGCTTCGGTGCATTTATATATGAGGTGACAACGGATGGGATGGTTCCATTCGAACTGTTGACTAACAATTACAGTTTAAAAATATGAGAATTATGAAACGGCAATATTTTAAACGTTGTGTTGTGTTTTTTTTCTCCCATGCGTTAGCGATTTGAAAAGGTTGGGAAAAGGAGCAGTAATGCAAGGAAAACTGAAGGTTATTATTCTTCCCGCTTTCTCAAACAATTTATTTTTTCAATTTCGATTATTTTTTTCAAAAGATATTGCAAGATCACTGCTAGAATATGGTATACCAGTCACAAATACTGTATGTGACACTTTTGCTAAAACAATTGAAAAAATTCAGAGAAATTTCACACGTAGACTATTCTCACGTATAAATGGTCGAATTGTAAAATATTCAGATCCAGAGTACTTAGATTATGAAAGTCTACTGAAATTTTTCGATCCAAAATCACTAGCAGAAAGACGAGAATACCTTGACCAAAAGTTCATCAGAAATGTTCTATTTAATAAAGCAAAAATATCCTGGAAAACCATGTTTGAACTTAAAAAGGTCCGTGCACGTTCTAAGTTCAATATTTTATACCCTGTCCCAAAAAAAATATCAGAATAGCGTCTGTTTATTTATGCATTTTTTAAAAATGTATTCTGATCCTACTCAACTTTTTCTTTCTTTTTTCTTGGTCATAATTATTTGAAAATAAAAAAAATATATATAAAAAAACGCAAAATTTACAGTAAAAATTACTAATCGTCGGGGGAAAGGGGAGGGGAAAATATCTAATCGGTTAAAGCCTTGAGGAAAACCGTATTATCATAATACCGTATCGTCGTTCACTAGAATTTTTGTTTTTTTAAATAAACGTGAGAACGAGTGAAAAACAGGGAAATATAGAAAAGTTTTAGTGAAATCAGTGATAGGATATATAATATAATTTATATGTTACAAGTTTAAAGAAATTGATCCTTTTTTGATCTGACTCATCAAATGACACTGTGTAGTTTTTCGATATTTTTTTCAGATAAGGATTTTACCTTTTTCATAAATTTTGGACCAGTTCTTGGAATGAAAGCTCTCTTTCTGATATTTTTTTTGGGACAGGGTATAAAATATTGAACTTAGAACGTGCACGGACCTTTTTAAGTTCAAACATGGTTTTCCAGGATATTTTTGCTTTATTAAATAGAACATTTCTGATGAACTTTTGGTCAAGGTATTCTCGTCTTTCTGCTAGTGATTTTGGATCGAAAAATTTCAGTAGACTTTCATAATCTAAGTACTCTGGATCTGAATATTTTACAATTCGACCATTTATACGTGAGAATAGTCTACGTGTGAAATTTCTCTGAATTTTTTCAATTGTTTTAGCAAAAGTGTCACATACAGTATTTGTGACTGGTATACCATATTCTAGCAGTGATCTTGCAATATCTTTTGAAAAAAATAATCGAAATTGAAAAAATAAATTGTTTGAGAAAGCGGGAAGAATAATAACCTTCAGTTTTCCTTGCATTACTGCTCCTTTTCCCAACCTTTTCAAATCGCTAACGCATGGGAGAAAAAAAACACAACACAACGTTTAAAATATTGCCGTTTCATAATTCTCATATTTTTAAACTGTAATTGTTAGTCAACAGTTCGAATGGAACCATCCCATCCGTTGTCACCTCATATATAAATGCACCGAAGCTAAAAGGAAGGTTCGTGTTGGAATGGCTTTATTTAGAATTGTTATTTACACCGTTGTATTTTTTAGAATCTCGACGAAATTCGTGTCAATTAAAGCATTTGACTATCTGAAAAAAAATCCTGCTTTCAAAATGATGTCTTTCGGAAAGTGCAACCATCGAACTATACGTTTCATACTTCTCATATTTTTAAACTATACTTGTTAGTCAACAGTCCGTATGGAACCATCCCATCCGTTGTCAACTCGTATATTAATGTGCCGAAGCTAAAAGAGATGGGATGTTTTTTGAAGTTTGTGATGACGCGAAAATTAGACAAGGATTTTGAAGGAATATATGTTTCAAAATGCTAATAATGCGACATTCTTTTAAAAATGCTCTTCTTTCCACGTCCGCCACCTAGAAGCCGAGAAAAAGCGCCTCAAAACAATGACCTAGAAAAAGGGGCCACCGGCGAAAACTAGTCCGCAGGCATGAAAAATCAAAAAAAAACTTAAATTAAAATGAAAAAGAAACATAAAACAGGACTAATATAAGCATTCTGCATAACTATTTATTAACGAAACACGAAAAAGCTCATAGGAAAAAGTTCGGCCAGGTGGTCCCTTTTTCTAGGCCATTGTTTTGAAGCTCGTTTTCTCGGCTTCTAGGTGGTTTTAGAAAATTTTAAAAACAGATTGGCAATGAGAATGAAGTCTATTTTCATTTAAGCCACATTATCTCCGTGAAGTCTTCCTTTAAAAGTCGGAAGAATTCTAACAGTTCATAAGAACACAAAAACACATTTCAATTTTTTTTAAATCAGTACTCAAATCAAAGTTAAAATTCCAGTAAGACAGTTATGTAAGTTGAAAATATTTAAAAAAAAAAGGCTAGTTTTGGTCCTTGCACAAAATCACATAACTATTATAATCGACATTTTACCAAAACTACAAGAATAAAATGCTGTTCTGAGAGATCTTATGTTGAAAAAATAAGAATTTTCGAATAAAAAACTCTGAAGTCTGAATTTGAATTTAAAGATCCACCTGTACAATAAACCATGTATATTATTATCCTTTTCCCATCCGACATGGATATGAAAAATGATATTATCTGACGGCGTAGAAGGAAGATAATCGAATATTTTATGGTTTGTGTGAAAAATGTTCACATTTTTTTTACACGTTGCCTTTCCGCATACGTAAATAAATTAAATTAAATTAAATTAAATTAAGTATTCCCAGACCATTTTTTATTTTATGATTTTTAAGAATCTCAACATTGTTAGGTCCGAATTTAGAAAACTATGTTTCGCTTAAAATATATTTCGCTTATTTTTCAAATGGCGTCTTATAATTATGACGAACAAAAATTTCATACATTTTGATGCTGAAACTTCAAAAAATGAGATAAAAAATTTTCGGATTTTGCTCAGAAGATCAATTAATGCTTGTGATAGAGTTTTGCAAAGAAGGAATATATTTTTTTCCTCTTATGTCGTATATTGGAATTATGAAACGGTGATATATTAAACGTTGTGTTGTGTTTTTTTTCGCCCATGCGTTAGCGATTTGAAAAGGTTGGGAAAAGGAGCAGTAATGCAAGGAAAACTGAAGGTTATTATTCTTCCCGCTATTTCAAAAAATTTATTTTTTCAGCTTAGATTATTTTTTTCAAAAGATGTCGCAATGAAAACAATGACAAAGGAGGAATTATATGAGAATAATGAAATGTATAGTTCGAAGGTTGCACATTCCGAAAGACATCGTTCCCACTACTAATGTCTGGAACCTTGTTAATCCCATCTATGCTTTATACTTTCATCCATTTCGGTGATATATTAAACGTGAAAGTTTTCTATTGATTTGATTTCTTTTCAGACTAATAACAACTTACCACCATTTTTTCCCTAATAATTCAAATGGGCGAGTCGTTTGCGTGCACGCCCACTACTCCCCGATTTTTCAAGTTAGTCAAATTGAATTTCAAAATTTCGGAAGGTGCAACCTTCGAACTATACGTTTCATACTTATCATATTTTTGAAATTTTCCAGATTCAATATTCTCATAATGTGTCCTTCTTTTAAAAATGTCTTTCATCGTCCGACAATTCTCCTTTGTCATTGTCTTGATTGCCACATTTTTCGAAAAACATAATAGAAACTGAAAAAATAAAATGTTTGAAAAAGCGAGAAGAACCTTGCATTACTCTTTCGAATGCTCTTTCCTCTGTAAAATCCTCCTTTAAAGGCAGCTGGTCAGTTAATACGGTCCAAATTAAAGGCAAAAAATCATAACTCGAATTGGAGCCTAGGTGGTCCAAAGAACAAGGAGTATGTAGCCACATTCAAATAATTGTGTTTCGCGCCAATTCCGACCGCGCCGCACGATCCGGCGCGCATTTTAAATTTTGCATTTTGCAACTTTGGGCCGCTGTTATGAACCGTATTGTGCGATTTGTGCGATGCGACTGACACCCTCAAATACGGAGCAGTAATGCAAGGAAAACTGAAGGTTATTATTCTTCCCGCTTTTTCAAAAAATTTATTTTTTCAGTTTCGACTTTTTTTTCAAAAGATATTGCAATAAAAACAATGACAAAGGAGGAATTATATGAGAATAATGAAATGTATAGTTCGAAGGTTGCACATTCCGAAAGACATCGTTTTGAAATTCAATTTGATTTGACTTTCATCCATTTCGGTGATATATTAAACGTGAAAGTTTTCTATTGATTTCTTTTCAGACTAATAACAACTTACCACCATTTTTTCCCTAATACTTCAAATGGGCGAGTCGTTTGCGTGCACGCCCACTACTCCCCGATTTTTCAAGTCAGTCAAATTGAATTTCAAAATTTCGGAAGGTGCAACCTTCGAACTATACGTTTCATACTTATCATATTTTTGAAATTTTCCAGATTCAATATTCTCATAATTTGTCCTTCTTTTAAAAATGTCTTTCATCGTCCGACAATTCCCCTTTGTCATTGTTTTGATTTCCACGTCTTTCGAAAAAAATAATAGAAACTGAAAAAATAACATTTTTGAAAAAGCGAGATGAATCCTTGCATTACTCTTTCGAATGCTCTGCTCTTTCCTCTGTAAAATCCTCCTTTAAAGGCAGCTGGTCAGTTAATACGATCCAAATTAAAGGCAAACAATCATAACTCGAATTGGTGCCCAGGTGGTCCAAAGAACAATGAGTATGTTGCCACATTCAAATAATTGTGTTTCGCGCCAATTCCTACCGCGCCGCACGATCCGGTGCGCATTCAAATTTTGAATTTTGCAACTTTGGGCCGCTGTTATGAACCGTGTTATGCGATTTGTGCGATGCGACGGGCACGGACACCCTCAAATACGACATGGTGAACTTCTGGTTCGATTCGCTTCACAAAAGGTGATTACGATCTCTCGAACAAGCCGGGATCCGGCCGCCATCAGCTTGAAATCGACGAGCGTTTCCAGAAGGAGCTGGAAGAAGAGCCCAGATCAAATGTTCGAGAAGTGTCTTCGGCCAAAACAACAGTACACCGCCACCTCTGAGCAAGTGGGAAGATCCAAAGTGTGGTCAACTAGCTCCTCACGTTATGACTGATCAGAAGAACATGCGTTGCACCATTGCGTTGTCTTTGCTCTGCCGAAAATGGTACACGGAGTGGATTCAGAATATTTTCATTTGAGATTAAAAGTGATGTGTTTTGCTCCAAATACAGACGTCAAAGGAAACTTTCAAGGACGATTTTAAACGAGAAAGTATGCTTATTTCGGAGGTTTTGAAGTGTTGTTTGATCGCTTAACAATTCAATTTCGTCATTGTCAACTCAAATATTCTTGATCATTCAAGTTGGTTTTGACCAACCTAGAAAAACTGAGTATCTCACACAGTCGTGATATTTTTAAATGCGAGTGGTTGCGCTGCGGTCTTTTAGTAGAAAATGGATTTTAGTAGAAAATGGAAATTTTTAACTTGACAACACCGGAAAGCCATTCCAATGAACCTTTATTTTAGCTTCGGTGCATTAATATACGACTTGACAATGAAAGGGATGGTACCATACGGACTGTTGACTAACAAGTATAGTTTTAAAATATGAGAAGTATGAAACGTATAGTTCGAAGGTTGCACATTTCGACAGACATAATTTTGAAATTCAATTTGACTTTGAATTTGATTACTTATTTTGTTGTTTTTTTTTATATAATTATTTTTTTTAAGTTAATAAATCGTCATTAATTAATCACTGTTTTTTTTGTTATAAAAACGTTTTCTTGAGGCACTTGAGACAGTCTTCAAAATTTCAGTCTCTAATGCTCTTATAATTTTCACTTACATGATTTATTTTTAATGATTTATTTCATAAAATATTTTTTTAAAAGTTATCTGAAATTGAAAATTAGTTTGAAGAAAAAATAGGAATTCTGAAAAAAGCGGTTTTAATGATAAAAACGCTAAGTTTTAGTTTCACCTTCATTATTGCATAGTTTGAAATATAAAGCAACCTCGAACAAGAGCAATACCTTTATAGATAATTGGATTCATTCTTATAGTTATTACTATCGCCTTTATTTCTTTAAACTTGTTCTTCGTTAATGAAATGTTCAAAGTAGCAGCGGTTTATTACATGTACCGAACATACATTTGCATTATTTTCAATGCAATGGCACAAGTTTTTGTTTCATAATTACTGCTTCTCTATCGAAAATTTTTATAGTATTATCGTAATGTTGGATAATCGATTTTATGAGAAACGAATTCGGATAACGTTTGAACAAGTAAAATTATGATTTTCAAATATTTTTTTTCAGCTTCAATATGGAGTTGAGAACCCGCTTGTTGAAATGGAGGAAACTAACAGATTTAAAAGTAAACTGTAAATTTCGTAATAAATAATCTTGTTTTTGAATGGAGATTGAAATGAAAATGGTTCCCATACACAGTGGTGGAGTGAGAAGTTGCGACGATACCGACATATGTACCTTCCGAATTCGTTCGGAATACGTTCCACTATCTTTCCTGTTTCGTTCGAAAGTTTTGGAACGGATTCGGGGGACGCACGAGAAAAATGCCAGTGAATGTAATTGATGACTAAAATGCGAGCACGGCTTTTTTTCAAGAATAAATTTATTTATTTTTTTGTAAATTTATATTTTCCACGGTTTAGCTTTAAAAATGTTTCACTTCCAGATTAGATATGAACATTGTGGGAGGAATCAGATGTGATGAAATGACCGAAAATGTTACAATGCAAGGTATGCTGTTTATTTTCAGTTTTATATAAATCAACTTAAAATTGTAGGTCATCTTATTTCTAGAACATAACCTGGCATTCGAAACCTGGCTACTTCGTTCACTTACGAGTATGATGTTAAGGTTGACTTCAATTCAACCAGTGATTGAATAAAGTGTTTTCGAATCTATTCATGTAATATTTATAGACATTTTTCGATAGAAAATACTCTTCTTACAGATTCCCTACGATGAAAGAACCGGCAACATAAGAGGAGTCAATGGGTATTCAATTATTCGGGATTCAACAAAAACATGACATAACGATCAACGGAACATCGAAGCTATTGTGATGATCTGGCTCAATGGTAAAATCAACCGCTAATTTTTATGTTGAGAAATATTTACTGTTTTTTTTTTCATTTTTTCTTATTATTTGGGGGGGGGGGGAGCCGTTTGGAATGGATTCCCGGTGCATTCAAGAATTAATTCGGGCCGAGTTCGTTCTGAATGGATTCCACGGTTGTCTGAGCGCAATGGGCGAAAAAATTAAACACAACACAACTTTGGCACATTAATATACGAGGTGACAACGGATGGGATGGTTCCATACGGACTGTTGACTAACAAGTATAGTTTAAAAATATGATAAGTATGAAACGTATAGTTCGATGGTTGCACCTTCTGAAAGACATCATTTTGAAATTCAATTTTTTGTTTTTTTTTTCTGCTTCGATTTTGTTTTCGAAAGATATTGCAATAAAACAATGGCAAAGGAGCAATTATATGAGAATTATGAAAAAAAAAACAAAAAAATAATCAAAGTCATTCAAAGTCAATTGAATTTCAAAATGATGTCTTTCGGAAGGTGCAACCTTCGGACTATACGTTTCATACTTATCATATTTTTGAAATTTTCCAGATTCAATATTCTCATAATGTGTCCTTCTTTTAAAAATGTCTTTCATCGTCCGACAATTCCCCTTTGTCATTGTTTTGATTGCCAAATCTTTCGAAAAAAATAATAGAAACTGAAAAAATAAAATTTTTGAAAAAGCGAGAAGAATCCTTGCATTTCTCTTTCGAATGCTCTTTCCTCTGTAAAATCCTCCTTTAAAGGCAGCTGGTCAGTTAATACGATCCAAATTAAAGGCAAAAAATCATAACTCGAATTGGTGCCCAGGTGGTCCAAAGAACAAGGAGTATGTTGCCACATTCAAATAATTGTGTTTCGCGCCAATTCCGACCGCGCCGCACGATCCGGCGCGCATTTAAAATTTTGAATAAACTTGGAAGTATTTTTTACAAACGTCGTTGATATAATTTTCATAAAAAATCCATTCCATTATATATCAAGGCAATTCAAACAAAAACTTGAGAAAAGGTTGGGGGAAGGGCAATACGGAACAGTAATGAAAGGAAAGGAGGAATTATATGAGAATTATGAAACGGTGATATATTAAATGTTGTGTTGTGTTTTTTTTTTCGCCCATGAGTTAGCGATTTGAAAAGGTTGGGAAAAGGAGCAGTAATGCAAGGAAAACTGAAGGTCTTCCCGCTTTTTCAAAAATGTTATTTTTTTAGCTTCGATTTTTTTTCTCGAAAGATATGACAATAAAAATAATGACCCTTTTTAAAATATTGAATCTGGAAAAATGTCAAAAATATGAGAAGTATGAAACGTATAGTTCGATGGTTGCACCTTCAGAAAGACAGTTTTGAAATTCAATTTGATTTGACTTTCATCCATTTCGGTGATATATTAAACGTGAAAGTTTTCTATTGATTTCTTTTTCAGACTAATAACAACTTACCACCGTTTTTTCACTAATTATTCATTATCTCTGCTCATATTTTACTTCTTGATCACTTTTTCACGATTTGTCGCAGGATTTGTAGTGTTGCCCTGTTTTGCTCATCACAATTCCAAACGATGTATACATAAAAATTCGAAATATTCATTTTTGAATTTTTACAAAGTCACACTTCCAGAGAGAAAACGAAAAAACTCGATTGAGAAAAGGTTGTGAGAAAGAGCATTCGGAACAGTAATGCAAGGAAAGGAGGAATTATATGAGAAAAAAATTACAAAAAAACTTGGAAATATTTTTTACAAACGTCGTTGATATAATTTTCATAAAAAATCCATTCCATTATATATCAAGGCAATTCAAACAAAAACTTGAGAAAAGGTTGGGTGAAGGCCAATACGGAACAGTAATGCAAGGAAAGGAGGAATTATATGAGAATTATGAAACGGTGATATATTAAACGTTGTGTTGTGTTTTTTTTCGCCCATGCGTTAGCGATTTGAAAAGGTTGGGAAAAGGAGCAGTAATGCAAGGAAAACTGAAGGTTATTATTCTTCCCGCTTTTTCAAAAAATTTATTTTTTCAGTTTCGACTTTTTTTTCAAAAGATATTGCAATAAAAACAATGACAAAGGAGGAATTATATGAGAATAATGAAATGTATAGTTCGAAGGTTGCACATTCCGAAAGACATCGTTTTGAAATTCAATTTGATTTGACTTTCATCCATTTCGGTGATATATTAAACGTGAAAGTTTTCTATTGATTTCTTTTCAGACTAATAACAACTTACCACCATTTTTTCCCTAATACTTCAAATGGGCGAGTCGTTTGCGTGCACGCCCACTACTCCCCGATTTTTCAAGTCAGTCAAATTGAATTTCAAAATTTCGGAAGGTGCAACCTTCGAACTATACGTTTCATACTTATCATATTTTTGAAATTTTCCAGATTCAATATTCTCATAATTTGTCCTTCTTTTAAAAATGTCTTTCATCGTCCGACAATTCCCCTTTGTCATTGTTTTGATTTCCACGTCTTTCGAAAAAAATAATAGAAACTGAAAAAATAACATTTTTGAAAAAGCGAGATGAATCCTTGCATTACTCTTTCGAATGCTCTGCTCTTTCCTCTGTAAAATCCTCCTTTAAAGGCAGCTGGTCAGTTAATACGATCCAAATTAAAGGCAAACAATCATAACTCGAATTGGTGCCCAGGTGGTCCAAAGAACAATGAGTATGTTGCCACATTCAAATAATTGTGTTTCGCGCCAATTCCTACCGCGCCGCACGATCCGGTGCGCATTCAAATTTTGAATTTTGCAACTTTGGGCCGCTGTTATGAACCGTGTTATGCGATTTGTGCGATGCGACGGGCACGGACACCCTCAAATACGACATGGTGAACTTCTGGTTCGATTCGCTTCACAGAAGGTGATTACGATCTCTCGAACAAGCCAGGATCCGGCCGCCATAAGCTTGAAATCGACGAGCGCTTCCAGAAGGAGCTGGAGGAAGAGCCCAGATCAATTGTTCGAGAAGTGTCTTCGGCACTTGGGCTACACAAAACAACAGTACACCGCCACATCCGAGCAAGTGGAATGGAGCCAAAGCTTGGTCAACTTGTCCCTCATGATTTGACTGATGATCAGAAGAACATGCGTTGCACCATTGCCTTGTCTTTGCTCTGCCGAAAACGGTACACGGAGTGGATTCAAAATATTTTTATTGGAGATTAAAAGAGATGTGTTTTGGTTAATCATAGCAGAAAGCGTCAATGGGTAGCAGCTGGAGAAACTCCAAAAACAAGGACGATTTTAAAAGAGAGAAGTATGCTTATTTCGGAGGTTTTGAAGTGTTGTTTGATCGCTTAACAATTCAATTTCGTCATTGTCAACTCAAATATTCTTGATCATTCAAGTTGGTTTTGACCAACCTAGAAAAACTGAGTATCTCACACAGTCGTGCTATTTTTAAATGCGAGCGGTTGCGCTGCGGTCTTTTAGTAGAAAATGGATTTTAGTAGAAAATGGAAATTTTTAACTTGACAACACCGGAAAGCCATTCCAATGAACCTTTATTTTAGCTTCGGTGCATTAATATACGAGTTGACAACGAAAGGGATGGTTCCATACGGACTGTTGACTAACAAGTATAGTTTTAAAATATGAGAAGTATGAAACGTATAGTTCGAAGGTTGCACATATCAGACATAATTTTGAAATTCAATGAAATTGAAAATTTGTTTGAAGAAAAAATAGGAATTCTGAAAAAAGCGGTTTTAATGATAAAAACGCTAATTTTTAGTTTCAACTTCATTATTGCATAGTTTGAAATATAAAACAACCTCGAACAAGAGCAATACGTTTATAGATAATTGGATTCATTCTTATAGTTATTACTATCGCCTTTATTTCTTTAAACTTGTTCTTCGTTAATGAAATGTTCAAAGTAGCAGCGGTTTATTACATGTACCGAACATACATTTGCATTATTTTCAATGCAATGGCACAAGTTTTTGTTTCATAATTACTGCTTCTCTATCGAAAATTTTTATAGTATTATCGCAATGTTGGATAATCGATTTTATGCTTGTGCATTGACATTGCACACAGTTTTCGAACTTTAGCTTCTTTTTGGTATTTCAGACGAAACATTATTTAGACAAAAATGCCCGTTTTCAGGATATGTTGCGAACATTGTGATATTATTGAAAATTTTGAGAGAAACGAATTCGGATAACGTTTGAACAAGTAAAATTATGATTTTCGAAGATTATTTTTTTTTCAGCTTCAATATGGAGTTGAGAACCCGCTTGTTGAAATGGAGGAAACTAACAGATTTAAAAGTAAAATGTAACTTTCGTAATAAATATGTTTCACGATTTGTCGCAGGATTTGTTTTCAGATAGTCAAGTACTTTAATTGACACGAATTTCGTCGAGATTCTAAAAAATACAACGGTGTAAAAAAAATATATATGAGGTGGCAACGGATGGGATGGTTCCATTCGAAATGTTGACTAACAATTACAGTTTAAAAAAATGAGAAGTATGAAACGTATAGTTCGAAGGTTGCACCTTTCTCTGGATGACTTTTGATTATTTTTAATTATTTATTTTGCACGATCCGTCAACGCATCTACAACAACCACCTTTCGAAAATGACGAACCGACTTCGAGACGTTTAGTCGTTTAGTCTGCTGTCTTTTAGTAGAAAATGGATGATCCATAATTTTTAACTTGACAACACTGGAAAGCCATTCCAACATGAACCTTTCTTTTAGCTTCGGTGTATTACTCTATGATTGGGTTCTGTATGTATGGGTTCAAAAATATGAGAATTATGAAACGTATATTTTGAAGGTTGCACCTTCCGAAAGACATCTTTTTGAAATTCAATTTGACTTTGATTGACTTTGATTATTTTGTTTTTTTTTTGATAAATTTTTTTTTAAAAGTTAATTAATCTTCGTTAATTACTCACTGTTTTTTGTTATAAAAACTGGTGTCTTCGTATTGAAAATTGATGCAAATTACTGCAGTTTTATGGACGCTCACATTTTGTTTGAAAAGTTTATCATATATGGCGCGAAGTGTGAAACTTTCAAAGGAACCGCTATTATTCTGCATTTTTTAATTTTTAAAATATACCTTATTGCTTCACACTTTCTCGGGTACTCACTCGGTATCCCGCACGTAGTTGAAAAAAAAAATTATGACGAACAAAAATTTTATACATTTTGATGCTGAAACTTCAAAAAACGAGATAGGTTCATGAAATAAAATTTTTTTTCGGATTTTGCTCAGAAGATCAATTAATGCTTGTGATGGAGTACTGCCAAGCAGGAATATTTGTTTTTCCTCTTATGTCGTATATGAGAATTATGAAACGTATAGTTCGAAGGTTGTAGTTCCGGAAAAGCATATTTCATCAATATAATTAATTCATTTTCCAAGGTGTCGCTGATTTGTTAATTTGCCCGTTATCATCACAAACTTCAATCTGGAAAATATTCTTATCAAAAAGAAAAATATGGGATTTACATCGTCTTTCACAAGTCTTCCTAGACCGTTTTTTATTTTATGATTTTTAAGAATCTCAACATTGTTAGGCCAGACCACGAACATTTCGCAGAAAAAGATTTAAGTGAATTCAACGTTGAGAGTATTCTGAAAAGGTTTGTTTTAGAGGCCACCAGTTTTTATAACAAAAAACAGTGATTAATTAACGAAGATTAATTAACTTTATAAAAAAAATTTTTATAAAAAAAACAAAATTATCAAAGTCATTCAGAGTCAAATTGAATTTCAAAATGAATTGAATTTCAAATTCCTCTATTCTCTTTATCTCCCATACTATGTAAAATGTCATAATCGAATATTTTATGGTTTGTGTAAAAAATTTTCACATTTTTTTTACACGTTGCCTTTCCGCATACGTAAAAAAATTAAATTAAATTAAGTCTTCCCAGACCATTTTTTATTTTATGATTTTTAAGAATCTCAACATTGTTAGGTCCGAATTTAGAAAAATATGCTTCGCTTAAAATATATTTCGCTTATTTTTCAAATGGTGTCTTATAATTATGACGAACAAAAATTTCATACATTTTGATGCTGAAACTTCAAAAAATGAGATAAAAAATTTTGGGATTTTGCTCAGAAGATCAATTAATGCTTGTGATAGAGTTCTGCAAACAAGGAATATATTTTTTTTTCCTCTTATGTCGTATATTGGAATTATGAAACGGTGATATATTAAACGTTGTGTTGTTTTTTTTTTCGCCCATGCGTTTTTTTAAAATTAATTCATTTTCCTGATAATTGCCGCGCAGCAGATGTTTACAAAAACAAGCCATTCTTTTAGCTAATCAAACGCAATCCATGAAAATTCAAAAATTTAACAATTTTGAAACATACCAGAGATTAAACCACGATATCGTAAGATCAAAAATGATTATCTCTACTAAATTGATGTTATTTATTCCAAAAGCAATCTATAAATGCGTACCCAATGTGATTAAATTGTTGGAAAAATTCCTAATGTTTTTCTTCAAAACAACGGATCGTATAACAGAATTATTCGACGGTTGCACTTTCCGAAAGACATCATTTTGAAATTCAATTTGACTCTGAATGACTTTGATAATTTTGTTTTTTTTATAAACATTTTTTTTATAAAGTTAATTAATCTTCGTTAATTAATCACTGTTTTTTGTTATAAAAACTGGTGGCCTCTAAAACAAACCTTTTCAGAATACTCTCAACGTTGAATTCACTTAAATCTTTTTCTGCGAAATGTTCGTGGTCTGGCCTAACAATGTTGAGATTCTTAAAAATCATAAAATAAAAAACGGTCTAGGAAGACTTGTGAAAGACGATGTAAATCCCATATTTTTCTTTTTGATAAGAATATTTTCCAGATTGAAGTTTGTGATGATAACGGGCAAATTAACAAATCAGCGACACCTTGGAAAATGAATTAATTATATTGATGAAATATGCTTTTCCGGAACTACAACCTTCGAACTATACGTTTCATAATTCTCATATACGACATAAGAGGAAAAACAAATATTCCTGCTTGGCAGTACTCCATCACAAGCATTAATTGATCTTCTGAGCAAAATCCGAAAAAAAATTTTATTTCATGAACCTATCTCGTTTTTTGAAGTTTCAGCATCAAAATGTATAAAATTTTTGTTCGTCATAATTTTTTTTTTCAACTACGTGCGGGATACCGAGTGAGTACCCGAGAAAGTGTGAAGCAATAAAGTATATTTTAGAAATTAAAAAATGCCGAATAATAGCGGTTCCTTTGAAAGTTTCACACTTCGCGCTATGATAAACTTTTCAAACAAAATGTGAGCGTCCATGAAACTGCTGTAATTTGCATCAATTTTCAATACGAAGACACCAGTTTTTATAACAAAAAACAGTGAGTAATTAATTAACTTTAAAAAAAAAATTTATCAAAAAAAAACAAAATAATCAAAGTCAATCAAAGTCAAATTGAATTTCAAAATGATGTCTTTCGGAAGGTGCAACCTTCGAACTATACGTTTCATCCACAATCATTAGGTTTCAAAAAGTCTCTTCTCTTTAGGTCACCCCTACCGGTTAAGTAATCATTTCTATACCTGAACCGATGCGAGTTCAATTCCACTCAACTTTTGAATTTTACTATGAAAAAGGCTTCAGACACACGCCCCGCCTCCTTACCTAGTTATATAAAAGGACCAGTTATATAAAAGGATTATGAAACGGTGATATATTAAACGTTGTGTTTTGTGGTCGGAATAGAATCAATGAAGGTACTATTCTTTTGAAAATCTGGCAGAGAGAAGAGAAAGGTTCTTGCGATTTACAAATGTGATGATGGGATATTTTTTAAGACAATACAAATATTTATTTCTAAAAAAATTAGTACATGTCGGTTTTCTGCATGAATGAGTATTAGTCATCACAAACACTGTTTAACCCTACCGAAAAGCCATTCCAACATGGACCTTTCTTTTAGCTTCGGTGCATTAATATATGAGGTGACAACGGATGGGATGGTTCCATTCGAACTGTTGACTGACAATTACAGTTTAAAAATATGAGAAGTATGAAACGTATAGTTCGAAGGTTGCACCTTTCTCTGGATGACTTTTGATTATTTTTAATTATTTATTTTGCACGATCCGTCAACGCATCTACAACAACCACCTTTCGAAAATGACAAACCGACTTCGAGACGTTTAGTCGTTTAGTCTGCGGTCTTTTAGTAGAAAATGGATGATCCAAAGTTTTTAACTTGACAACACCGGAAAGTAATTCCAAAATGAACCTTTCTTTTAGCTTCGGTGCATTAATATACGAGGTGTTATTGGGTTCTGTATGTATGGGTTCAAAAATATGAGAATTAAGAAACGTATAGTTCGAAGGTTCTAGTTCCCGAAGACCTCATTTTGAAATTCAATTGACTCGATTGACCAAAAAACGTTTCACAACCTTCGAACTATACGTTTCATAATTCTCATATACGATCCGTTGTTTTGAAGAAAAACGTCATTGATCTCATTTTGCGCATTTATAGATTGCTTTTGGAATTAATAACATCAATTTAGTAGAGATAATTATTTTATCTTACGATACCGTGGTTTAATACTCTGATACGTTTCGAAATTGTTATATTTTCTTGTTTTTTTTAAAACATCTGCTGCGAAGCAATGATCAGCGACACCGTGGAAAATGAATTAATAATATTGATGGGATATGACTTTCCGGACATGTACTAATTGTTTTTAGAAATATATATTTTTATTGTCTTAAAAAATATACCATCATTATATTTGTAAATCGCAAGAACCTTTAACTTCTCTCTACGAAATTTTCAAAAGAATAGTACCTTTATTGATTCTAGTCCGACTTTTTACTGGCAGTTTATTCTCTCATTATTAGATCTCAATCCCATATTTATCTTTCTGATAATATTTTCCAGACTGAAGTCTATGATGGTGACGGGCAAATTAGCAAGGACTTTGAAGGAATATATGTGAAAAGTTTCTAGTCCGTCACATTTTTCCGTAAATGTTTAATATGATTGCTAAAAATGCTTTATTTTCTCTATATTACTTCATTTTTAAAACCTCTTCCAAATAATTGAAGAAGTAAACTTCAAAATGAAAACTTTCCAGATAATTCTGTGATAACGTTGTTCACGTGAGAAATCGTTTGAATTTTGTTTTTTGGAAGGTGTGTTGGCAAAGTGCCAGTTTATGGAGCGCGTTTGGAATAGAAATGAGGGAACAGTAGCGAAAACAGCGAGTAATTAAAGGAGGTATTTACGGACTCAGGGAATTATCGGCATAAAACGGCTCGCTTGCAGCCACTTCAGATAAATAATTATTTTATTTAAAAAAAAAACTAAATAATCAAAAGTCATTCAGAGTCAAATTGAATTTCAAACCTATGTCTTTCGGAAGGTGTAACCTTCGAACTATACGTTTCATACTTCTCATATTTTTGACATTTATCCAGATTCAATATTTTGAAAAGGGTCATTATTTTTATTGTCATATCTTTCGAGAAAAAAAATCGAAGCTAAAAAATACAATTTTTGAAAAAAAGAGAAGAATAATAACCTTCAGTTTTCCTTGCATTACTGCTCCTTTTCCCAACCTTTTCAAATCGCTAACTCATGGGCGAAAAAAAAAACACAACACAACGTTTTTAAACGCTCATTTGAATGTGCATTTTTGGCCAAAAAGTGTCATTTTTTGTCATATTTGGCTATTTTTCGAAACAATGATCCCCTCAGTTTTTGATCTTCTATATATTATTCGATAGGAAAAATCATTTTCTACAGGAATTCGTAGAATTTTCATACCGGATTGGGTGTTTTTTCATTTGAAAATTATGAAAAACTAAATCCAATTTTCTATCTTCAACATTTTCATGTTCAAAAATTTTTTTTGCGCTTTGTTGTTAACAGAAAAGTTGTAGAACTTAATGAGAGCTTTCTAATAATATACATATCTTCTCGTAAATCGGAAAATGAGCAATGTTATACACCGTCAATGATGTAAGTCAAAACGGGGAGCTCCCCCCGAACGCCGGGACACTTCACAGCTTTTGTGGTACGAAAATAATTTTTGACACCTACCGCACTCACAAACGAAGTTTCAAGTAGATAGCACAATTATTCGGCCTAGGGCACGTACTAACGTGTTAAATTTAATGCGACTCACTAGGGAAGTGCACTCTAGTGTACACGACTCTGAATTAAAGGTTTAGTGGAAATGAAAGGACCATAATACAATAATAAACTGTGAGAATAAAAATTCTCAATGCGGCGGTTTTCCTCACTAACCCACGTGTGACGTCATCACAGCCAAAACCCACAGTTGCAACAACAGTCATTTTTTAACAGCATGTAGCTTTGGAACCCCTGAACCAATTTTTATGTTTTATAGCTCATTAGAAGGAGAAAATGTTTTTCTTTCAGAATATAACAGTATACATAGTTAAAAACAAAAAACTGTCAACCGAGAATCAAAAAAACTGAACGTGTTTTAGTGATATGCAGAAAAATGACCTATATATTTTTTTTGAAACATACAATTTTTTTGAATTTATGATTTTCGAATTCTACTGGATCACGTACGTATTACGGAAGTAAAGTTATGTGCGCTTGCCGTTGAGTTTAGAGAAATAAATAGCAAAAACAAAATTTTTTTCGTACTTTTCACTCATTATATGTAGTCTTGTATTGGAAACAGCTTCTCAAACGTAAGGAAACTGTTCTTTTTTTTGAGGTTTTTCAATTTTTCGGTTATTTTTTTCGGATTTTATTCTTTTCGATCTCGTGTTTAACGGAAGTGTTAATCATTTTATCAGAACATGTTGTGACATTATTCGACAGAAACATGCAGAATTCCCAATTTGAAAGAGGGAAAATTTGATATCAATTCTCAACTTGTCAACCAGATCAAGGCCGATCGATATAAAGAGTTCGTAAAAGAAGCATTTTTCAAAGCTGGTATTCTCCGAAATCATCCAGAAGGTTACGATGCACCTGCAACGTATTGCTTCAAAGAAAAATGCTTCTTTGACGAGCTCATTATATCGATCGGCGTTGATCTGGTTATATAACAAGTTGAGAATTGATATCAAATTTTCCCTCTTCGAAATTGGGAATTCTGCATGCGTCTGTCGAAAAATGTCACAACATGTTCTGATAAAAAGCTTAAAACTTCTGTTAAACACGAGATCGAAAAGAATAAAATTCTAAAAAGTGAAAAACTTGAAAAAAAGAACAGTTTCCTTACGTTTGAGAAGCTGTTTCCAATACAAGACTACATATAATGAGTGAAAAGTACGAAAAAAATTTTGTTTTTGCTATTTATTTCTCTAAACTCAACGGCAAGCGCACATAACTTTACTTCCATAATACGTACGTGATCCAGTAGAATTCGAAAATCATAAATTCAAAAAAATTGTATGTTTCAAAAAAAATATATAGGTCATTTTTCTGCATATCACTAAAACACGTTCAGTTTTTTTGATTCTCGGTTGACAGTTTTTTGTTTTTAACTATGTATACTGTTATATTCTGAAAGAAAAACATTTTCTCCTTCTAATGAGCTATAAAACATAAAAATTGGTTCAGGGGTTCCAAAGCTACATGCTGTTAAAAAATGACTGTTGTTGCAACTGTGGGTTTTGGCTGTGATGACGTCACACGTGGGTTAGTGAGGAAAACCGCCGCATTGAGAATTTTTATTCTCACAGTTTATTATTGTATTATGGTCCTTTCATTTCCACTAAACCTTTAATTCAGAGTCGTGTACACTAGAGTGCACTTCCCTAGTCAGACATTGTCTCTTAATATATCACCGTTTCATAATTCTCATATAATTCCTCCTTTCCTTGCATTACTGTTCCGAACGCACTTTATCACAGCCTTTTCTCAATCGAGTTTTTTCGTTTTCTCTCTGGAGCTTCCATTTTTGAGCCATTATTTGGCATAAGAGGAAAATAAAAAAAAAAAATGCCCGTTTTCAGGATATGTTGCGAACATTGTGATATTATTGAAAATTTTGAGAGAAACGAATTCGGATAACGTTTGAACAAGTAAAATTATGATTTTCGAAGATTATTTTTTTTTCAGCTTCAATATGGAGTTGAGAACCCGCTTGTTGAAATGGAGGAAACTAACAGATTTAAAAGTAAAATGTAACTTTCGTAATAAATATGTTTCACGATTTGTCGCAGGATTTGTTTTCAGATAGTCAAGTACTTTAATTGACACGAATTTCGTCGAGATTCTAAAAAATACAACGGTGTAAAAAAAATATATATGAGGTGGCAACGGATGGGATGGTTCCATTCGAAATGTTGACTAACAATTACAGTTTAAAAAAATGAGAAGTATGAAACGTATAGTTCGAAGGTTGCACCTTTCTCTGGATGACTTTTGATTATTTTTAATTATTTATTTTGCACGATCCGTCAACGCATCTACAACAACCACCTTTCGAAAATGACGAACCGACTTCGAGACGTTTAGTCGTTTAGTCTGCTGTCTTTTAGTAGAAAATGGATGATCCATAATTTTTAACTTGACAACACTGGAAAGCCATTCCAACATGAACCTTTCTTTTAGCTTCGGTGTATTACTCTATGATTGGGTTCTGTATGTATGGGTTCAAAAATATGAGAATTATGAAACGTATATTTTGAAGGTTGCACCTTCCGAAAGACATCTTTTTGAAATTCAATTTGACTTTGATTGACTTTGATTATTTTGTTTTTTTTTTGATAAATTTTTTTTTAAAAGTTAATTAATCTTCGTTAATTACTCACTGTTTTTTGTTATAAAAACTGGTGTCTTCGTATTGAAAATTGATGCAAATTACTGCAGTTTTATGGACGCTCACATTTTGTTTGAAAAGTTTATCATATATGGCGCGAAGTGTGAAACTTTCAAAGGAACCGCTATTATTCTGCATTTTTTAATTTTTAAAATATACCTTATTGCTTCACACTTTCTCGGGTACTCACTCGGTATCCCGCACGTAGTTGAAAAAAAAAATTATGACGAACAAAAATTTTATACATTTTGATGCTGAAACTTCAAAAAACGAGATAGGTTCATGAAATAAAATTTTTTTTCGGATTTTGCTCAGAAGATCAATTAATGCTTGTGATGGAGTACTGCCAAGCAGGAATATTTGTTTTTCCTCTTATGTCGTATATGAGAATTATGAAACGTATAGTTCGAAGGTTGTAGTTCCGGAAAAGCATATTTCATCAATATAATTAATTCATTTTCCAAGGTGTCGCTGATTTGTTAATTTGCCCGTTATCATCACAAACTTCAATCTGGAAAATATTCTTATCAAAAAGAAAAATATGGGATTTACATCGTCTTTCACAAGTCTTCCTAGACCGTTTTTTATTTTATGATTTTTAAGAATCTCAACATTGTTAGGCCAGACCACGAACATTTCGCAGAAAAAGATTTAAGTGAATTCAACGTTGAGAGTATTCTGAAAAGGTTTGTTTTAGAGGCCACCAGTTTTTATAACAAAAAACAGTGATTAATTAACGAAGATTAATTAACTTTATAAAAAAAATTTTTATAAAAAAAACAAAATTATCAAAGTCATTCAGAGTCAAATTGAATTTCAAAATGAATTGAATTTCAAATTCCTCTATTCTCTTTATCTCCCATACTATGTAAAATGTCATAATCGAATATTTTATGGTTTGTGTAAAAAATTTTCACATTTTTTTTACACGTTGCCTTTCCGCATACGTAAAAAAATTAAATTAAATTAAGTCTTCCCAGACCATTTTTTATTTTATGATTTTTAAGAATCTCAACATTGTTAGGTCCGAATTTAGAAAAATATGCTTCGCTTAAAATATATTTCGCTTATTTTTCAAATGGTGTCTTATAATTATGACGAACAAAAATTTCATACATTTTGATGCTGAAACTTCAAAAAATGAGATAAAAAATTTTGGGATTTTGCTCAGAAGATCAATTAATGCTTGTGATAGAGTTCTGCAAACAAGGAATATATTTTTTTTTCCTCTTATGTCGTATATTGGAATTATGAAACGGTGATATATTAAACGTTGTGTTGTTTTTTTTTTCGCCCATGCGTTTTTTTAAAATTAATTCATTTTCCTGATAATTGCCGCGCAGCAGATGTTTACAAAAACAAGCCATTCTTTTAGCTAATCAAACGCAATCCATGAAAATTCAAAAATTTAACAATTTTGAAACATACCAGAGATTAAACCACGATATCGTAAGATCAAAAATGATTATCTCTACTAAATTGATGTTATTTATTCCAAAAGCAATCTATAAATGCGTACCCAATGTGATTAAATTGTTGGAAAAATTCCTAATGTTTTTCTTCAAAACAACGGATCGTATAACAGAATTATTCGACGGTTGCACTTTCCGAAAGACATCATTTTGAAATTCAATTTGACTCTGAATGACTTTGATAATTTTGTTTTTTTTATAAACATTTTTTTTATAAAGTTAATTAATCTTCGTTAATTAATCACTGTTTTTTGTTATAAAAACTGGTGGCCTCTAAAACAAACCTTTTCAGAATACTCTCAACGTTGAATTCACTTAAATCTTTTTCTGCGAAATGTTCGTGGTCTGGCCTAACAATGTTGAGATTCTTAAAAATCATAAAATAAAAAACGGTCTAGGAAGACTTGTGAAAGACGATGTAAATCCCATATTTTTCTTTTTGATAAGAATATTTTCCAGATTGAAGTTTGTGATGATAACGGGCAAATTAACAAATCAGCGACACCTTGGAAAATGAATTAATTATATTGATGAAATATGCTTTTCCGGAACTACAACCTTCGAACTATACGTTTCATAATTCTCATATACGACATAAGAGGAAAAACAAATATTCCTGCTTGGCAGTACTCCATCACAAGCATTAATTGATCTTCTGAGCAAAATCCGAAAAAAAATTTTATTTCATGAACCTATCTCGTTTTTTGAAGTTTCAGCATCAAAATGTATAAAATTTTTGTTCGTCATAATTTTTTTTTTCAACTACGTGCGGGATACCGAGTGAGTACCCGAGAAAGTGTGAAGCAATAAAGTATATTTTAGAAATTAAAAAATGCCGAATAATAGCGGTTCCTTTGAAAGTTTCACACTTCGCGCTATGATAAACTTTTCAAACAAAATGTGAGCGTCCATGAAACTGCTGTAATTTGCATCAATTTTCAATACGAAGACACCAGTTTTTATAACAAAAAACAGTGAGTAATTAATTAACTTTAAAAAAAAAATTTATCAAAAAAAAACAAAATAATCAAAGTCAATCAAAGTCAAATTGAATTTCAAAATGATGTCTTTCGGAAGGTGCAACCTTCGAACTATACGTTTCATCCACAATCATTAGGTTTCAAAAAGTCTCTTCTCTTTAGGTCACCCCTACCGGTTAAGTAATCATTTCTATACCTGAACCGATGCGAGTTCAATTCCACTCAACTTTTGAATTTTACTATGAAAAAGGCTTCAGACACACGCCCCGCCTCCTTACCTAGTTATATAAAAGGACCAGTTATATAAAAGGATTATGAAACGGTGATATATTAAACGTTGTGTTTTGTGGTCGGAATAGAATCAATGAAGGTACTATTCTTTTGAAAATCTGGCAGAGAGAAGAGAAAGGTTCTTGCGATTTACAAATGTGATGATGGGATATTTTTTAAGACAATACAAATATTTATTTCTAAAAAAATTAGTACATGTCGGTTTTCTGCATGAATGAGTATTAGTCATCACAAACACTGTTTAACCCTACCGAAAAGCCATTCCAACATGGACCTTTCTTTTAGCTTCGGTGCATTAATATATGAGGTGACAACGGATGGGATGGTTCCATTCGAACTGTTGACTGACAATTACAGTTTAAAAATATGAGAAGTATGAAACGTATAGTTCGAAGGTTGCACCTTTCTCTGGATGACTTTTGATTATTTTTAATTATTTATTTTGCACGATCCGTCAACGCATCTACAACAACCACCTTTCGAAAATGACAAACCGACTTCGAGACGTTTAGTCGTTTAGTCTGCGGTCTTTTAGTAGAAAATGGATGATCCAAAGTTTTTAACTTGACAACACCGGAAAGTAATTCCAAAATGAACCTTTCTTTTAGCTTCGGTGCATTAATATACGAGGTGTTATTGGGTTCTGTATGTATGGGTTCAAAAATATGAGAATTAAGAAACGTATAGTTCGAAGGTTCTAGTTCCCGAAGACCTCATTTTGAAATTCAATTGACTCGATTGACCAAAAAACGTTTCACAACCTTCGAACTATACGTTTCATAATTCTCATATACGATCCGTTGTTTTGAAGAAAAACGTCATTGATCTCATTTTGCGCATTTATAGATTGCTTTTGGAATTAATAACATCAATTTAGTAGAGATAATTATTTTATCTTACGATACCGTGGTTTAATACTCTGATACGTTTCGAAATTGTTATATTTTCTTGTTTTTTTTAAAACATCTGCTGCGAAGCAATGATCAGCGACACCGTGGAAAATGAATTAATAATATTGATGGGATATGACTTTCCGGACATGTACTAATTGTTTTTAGAAATATATATTTTTATTGTCTTAAAAAATATACCATCATTATATTTGTAAATCGCAAGAACCTTTAACTTCTCTCTACGAAATTTTCAAAAGAATAGTACCTTTATTGATTCTAGTCCGACTTTTTACTGGCAGTTTATTCTCTCATTATTAGATCTCAATCCCATATTTATCTTTCTGATAATATTTTCCAGACTGAAGTCTATGATGGTGACGGGCAAATTAGCAAGGACTTTGAAGGAATATATGTGAAAAGTTTCTAGTCCGTCACATTTTTCCGTAAATGTTTAATATGATTGCTAAAAATGCTTTATTTTCTCTATATTACTTCATTTTTAAAACCTCTTCCAAATAATTGAAGAAGTAAACTTCAAAATGAAAACTTTCCAGATAATTCTGTGATAACGTTGTTCACGTGAGAAATCGTTTGAATTTTGTTTTTTGGAAGGTGTGTTGGCAAAGTGCCAGTTTATGGAGCGCGTTTGGAATAGAAATGAGGGAACAGTAGCGAAAACAGCGAGTAATTAAAGGAGGTATTTACGGACTCAGGGAATTATCGGCATAAAACGGCTCGCTTGCAGCCACTTCAGATAAATAATTATTTTATTTAAAAAAAAAACTAAATAATCAAAAGTCATTCAGAGTCAAATTGAATTTCAAACCTATGTCTTTCGGAAGGTGTAACCTTCGAACTATACGTTTCATACTTCTCATATTTTTGACATTTATCCAGATTCAATATTTTGAAAAGGGTCATTATTTTTATTGTCATATCTTTCGAGAAAAAAAATCGAAGCTAAAAAATACAATTTTTGAAAAAAAGAGAAGAATAATAACCTTCAGTTTTCCTTGCATTACTGCTCCTTTTCCCAACCTTTTCAAATCGCTAACTCATGGGCGAAAAAAAAAACACAACACAACGTTTTTAAACGCTCATTTGAATGTGCATTTTTGGCCAAAAAGTGTCATTTTTTGTCATATTTGGCTATTTTTCGAAACAATGATCCCCTCAGTTTTTGATCTTCTATATATTATTCGATAGGAAAAATCATTTTCTACAGGAATTCGTAGAATTTTCATACCGGATTGGGTGTTTTTTCATTTGAAAATTATGAAAAACTAAATCCAATTTTCTATCTTCAACATTTTCATGTTCAAAAATTTTTTTTGCGCTTTGTTGTTAACAGAAAAGTTGTAGAACTTAATGAGAGCTTTCTAATAATATACATATCTTCTCGTAAATCGGAAAATGAGCAATGTTATACACCGTCAATGATGTAAGTCAAAACGGGGAGCTCCCCCCGAACGCCGGGACACTTCACAGCTTTTGTGGTACGAAAATAATTTTTGACACCTACCGCACTCACAAACGAAGTTTCAAGTAGATAGCACAATTATTCGGCCTAGGGCACGTACTAACGTGTTAAATTTAATGCGACTCACTAGGGAAGTGCACTCTAGTGTACACGACTCTGAATTAAAGGTTTAGTGGAAATGAAAGGACCATAATACAATAATAAACTGTGAGAATAAAAATTCTCAATGCGGCGGTTTTCCTCACTAACCCACGTGTGACGTCATCACAGCCAAAACCCACAGTTGCAACAACAGTCATTTTTTAACAGCATGTAGCTTTGGAACCCCTGAACCAATTTTTATGTTTTATAGCTCATTAGAAGGAGAAAATGTTTTTCTTTCAGAATATAACAGTATACATAGTTAAAAACAAAAAACTGTCAACCGAGAATCAAAAAAACTGAACGTGTTTTAGTGATATGCAGAAAAATGACCTATATATTTTTTTTGAAACATACAATTTTTTTGAATTTATGATTTTCGAATTCTACTGGATCACGTACGTATTACGGAAGTAAAGTTATGTGCGCTTGCCGTTGAGTTTAGAGAAATAAATAGCAAAAACAAAATTTTTTTCGTACTTTTCACTCATTATATGTAGTCTTGTATTGGAAACAGCTTCTCAAACGTAAGGAAACTGTTCTTTTTTTTGAGGTTTTTCAATTTTTCGGTTATTTTTTTCGGATTTTATTCTTTTCGATCTCGTGTTTAACGGAAGTGTTAATCATTTTATCAGAACATGTTGTGACATTATTCGACAGAAACATGCAGAATTCCCAATTTGAAAGAGGGAAAATTTGATATCAATTCTCAACTTGTCAACCAGATCAAGGCCGATCGATATAAAGAGTTCGTAAAAGAAGCATTTTTCAAAGCTGGTATTCTCCGAAATCATCCAGAAGGTTACGATGCACCTGCAACGTATTGCTTCAAAGAAAAATGCTTCTTTGACGAGCTCATTATATCGATCGGCGTTGATCTGGTTATATAACAAGTTGAGAATTGATATCAAATTTTCCCTCTTCGAAATTGGGAATTCTGCATGCGTCTGTCGAAAAATGTCACAACATGTTCTGATAAAAAGCTTAAAACTTCTGTTAAACACGAGATCGAAAAGAATAAAATTCTAAAAAGTGAAAAACTTGAAAAAAAGAACAGTTTCCTTACGTTTGAGAAGCTGTTTCCAATACAAGACTACATATAATGAGTGAAAAGTACGAAAAAAATTTTGTTTTTGCTATTTATTTCTCTAAACTCAACGGCAAGCGCACATAACTTTACTTCCATAATACGTACGTGATCCAGTAGAATTCGAAAATCATAAATTCAAAAAAATTGTATGTTTCAAAAAAAATATATAGGTCATTTTTCTGCATATCACTAAAACACGTTCAGTTTTTTTGATTCTCGGTTGACAGTTTTTTGTTTTTAACTATGTATACTGTTATATTCTGAAAGAAAAACATTTTCTCCTTCTAATGAGCTATAAAACATAAAAATTGGTTCAGGGGTTCCAAAGCTACATGCTGTTAAAAAATGACTGTTGTTGCAACTGTGGGTTTTGGCTGTGATGACGTCACACGTGGGTTAGTGAGGAAAACCGCCGCATTGAGAATTTTTATTCTCACAGTTTATTATTGTATTATGGTCCTTTCATTTCCACTAAACCTTTAATTCAGAGTCGTGTACACTAGAGTGCACTTCCCTAGTCAGACATTGTCTCTTAATATATCACCGTTTCATAATTCTCATATAATTCCTCCTTTCCTTGCATTACTGTTCCGAACGCACTTTATCACAGCCTTTTCTCAATCGAGTTTTTTCGTTTTCTCTCTGGAGCTTCCATTTTTGAGCCATTATTTGGCATAAGAGGAAAATATATCAATTTATAAAATTAAAATTGGCGGATTTTTCGCCCATGCGTTAGCTATTTGCAAAGGTTGGGAAAAGGAGCAGTAATGCAAGGAAAACTGAAGGTCTTCCCGCTTTTTCAAAAATGTTATTTTTTTAGCTTCGATTTTTTTTCTCGAAAGATATGACAATAAAAATAATGACCCTTTTTAAAATATTGAATCTGGAAAAATGTCAAAAATATGAGAAGTATGAAACGTATAGTTCGATGGTTGCACCTTCAGAAAGACAGTTTTGAAATTCAATTTGATTTGACTTTCATCGACTTTCGGTGATATATTAAACGTGAAAGTTTTCTATTGATTTCTTTTTCAGACTAATAACAACTTACCACCGTTTTTTCACTAATTATTCATTATCTCTGCTCATATTTTACTTCTTGATCACTTTTTCACGATTTGTCGCAGGATTTATAGTGTTCCCCTGTTGTGCTCATCACAATTCC
Source organism: Caenorhabditis virilis (assembly GCA_964036255.1). Classification (NCBI taxonomy): domain Eukaryota; kingdom Metazoa; phylum Nematoda; class Chromadorea; order Rhabditida; family Rhabditidae; genus Caenorhabditis; species Caenorhabditis virilis. Next base: position 7,125,984 of record OZ038416.1, read on the forward strand.
AAACGATGTATACATCAAAATTCGAAATATTCATTTTTGAATTTTCACAAAGTCACACTAAAATCGCAATATTATGAATTTACAATTAGAATTTAAAAAACATGTTAAATGCTGCATCGGACATGAATTACGTCAAGATTCTAAAAATCATTACGGGTTTTCAAACATTTTGTTATTTCAGTATCTATTATTTTTTTCGAAACTTGTCGCAATAAAAACAATGACAAAGGAGGAATTATATGAGAATAATGAAATGTATAGTTCGAAGGTTGCACTTCCGAAAGACATAGTTTTGAAATTCAATTTGATTTGACTTTCATCCATTTCGGTGATATATTAAACATGAAAGTTTTCTATTGATTTCTTTTTCAGACTAATAACAACTTACCACCATTTTTTCATATTCCGATTTTAGTGAGTGTTTTCTAAAAATCCGAAAAATGAACTGAATATTTTTAGAAATGTGGTGTACACCTTTGTATTTTTCAGAATATTCACCAAATTCATGTCAATTAAAGAATTTGGCTATCTGAAAATGAAACAACATTTAACATTTTTTTATTCTAATCATAAAATCATAATATTCCGATTTTAGTGAGTGTTTTCTAAAAATCCGAAAAATGAACTGAATATTTTTAGAAATGTGGTGTACACCTTTGTATTTTTCAGAATATTCACCAAATTCATGTCAATTAAAGAATTTGGCTATCTGAAAATGAAACAACATTTAACATTTTTTTATTCTAATCATAAAATCATAATATTCCGATTTTAGTGAGTGTTTTCTAAAAATCCGAAAAATGAACTGAATATTTTTAGAAATGTGGTGTACACCTTTGTATTTTTCAGAATATTCACCAAATTCATGTCAATTAAAGAATTTGGCTATCTGAAAATGAAACAACATTTAACATTTTTTTATTCTAATCATAAAATCATAATATTCCGATTTTAGTGAGTGTTTTCTAAAAATCCGAAAAATGAACTGAATATTTTTAGAAATGTGGTGTACACCTTTGTATTTTTCAGAATATTCACCAAATTCATGTCAATTAAAGAATTTGGCTATCTGAAAATGAAACAACATTTAACATTTTTTTATTCTAATCATAAAATCATAATATTCCGATTTTAGTGAGTGTTTTCTAAAAATCCGAAAAATCCCATGAATATTTTGAATTGAGATGTACACCTTTGTATTTTTCAGAATATTCACCAAATTCATGTCAATTAAAGAATTTGGCTATCTGAAAATGAAACAACATTTAACATTTTTTTATTCTAATCATAAAATCATAATATTCCGATTTTAGTGAGTGTTTTCTAAAAATCCGAAAAATCCCATGAATATTTTGAATTGAGATGTACACCTTTGTATTTTTCAGAATATTCACCAAATTCATGTCAATTAAAGAATTTGGCTATCTGAAAATGAAACAACATTTAACATTTTTTTATTCTAATCATAAAATCATAATATTCCGATTTTAGTGAGTGTTTTCTAAAAATCCGAAAAATCCCATGAATATTTTGAATTGAGATGTACACCTTTGTATTTTTCAGAATATTCACCAAATTCATGTCAATTAAAGAATTTGGCTATCTGAAAATGAAACAACATTTAACATTTTTTTATTCTAATCATAAAATCATAATATTCCGATTTTAGTGAGTGTTTTCTAAAAATCCGAAAAATCCCATGAATATTTTGAATTGAGATGTACACCTTTGTATTTTTCAGAATATTCACCAAATTCATGTCAATTAAAGAATTTGGCTATCTGAAAATGAAGCAACATTTAACATTTTTTTATTCTAATCATAAAATCATAATATTCCGATTTTAGTGAGTGTTTTCTAAAAATCCGAAAATGAAATGAATATTTTTAGAAATGTGGTGTACACCTTTGTATTTTTCAGAATATTCACCAAATTCATGTCAATTAAAGAATTTGGCTATCTGAAAATGAAACAACATTTAACATTTTTTTATTCTAATCATAAAATCATAATATTCCGATTTTAGTGAGTGTTTTCTAAAAATCCGAAAAATCCCATGAATATTTTGAATTGAGATGTACACCTTTGTATTTTTCAGAATATTCACCAAATTCATGTCAATTAAAGAATTTGGCTATCTGAAAATGAAGCAACATTTAACATTTTTTTATTCTAATCATAAAATCATAATATTCCGATTTTAGTGAGTGTTTTCTAAAAATCCGAAAATGAAATGAATATTTTTAGAAATGTGGTGTACACCTTTGTATTTTTCAGAATATTCACCAAATTCATGTCAATTAAAGAATTTGGCTATCTGAAAATGAAACAACATTTAACATTTTTTTATTCTAATCATAAAATCATAATATTCCGATTTTAGTGAGTGTTTTCTAAAAATCCGAAAAATCCCATGAATATTTTGAATTGAGATGTACACCTTTGTATTTTTCAGAATATTCACCAAATTCATGCCAATTAAAGAATTTGGCTATCTGAAAATGAAACAACATTTAACATTTTTTTATTCTAATCATAAAATCATAATATTCCGATTTTAGTGAGTGTTTTCTAAAAATCCGAAAAATCCCATGAATATTTTGAATTGAGATGTACACCTTTGTATTTTTCAGAATATTCACCAAATTCATGTCAATTAAAGAATTTGGCTATCTGAAAATGAAACAACATTTAACATTTTTTTATTCTAATCATAAAATCATAATATTCCGATTTTAGTGAGTGTTTTCTAAAAATCCGAAAATGAAATGAATATTTTTAGAAATGTGGTGTACACCTTTGTATTTTTCAGAATATTCACCAAATTCATGTCAATTAAAGAATTTGGCTATCTGAAAATGAAACAACATTTAACATTTTTTTATTCTAATCATAAAATCATAATATTCCGATTTTAGTGAGTGTTTTCTAAAAATCCGAAAAATGAACTGAATATTTTTCGAAATGTAGTGTACACCTTTGTATTTTTCAGAATATTCACCAAATTCATGTCAATTAAAGAATTTGGCTATCTGAAAATGAAACAACATTTAACATTTTTTTATTCTAATCATAAAATCATAATATTCCGATTTTAGTGAGTGTTTTCTAAAAATCCGAAAAATGAACTGAATATTTTTAGAAATGTGGTGTACACCTTTGTATTTTTCAGAATATTCACCAAATTCATGTCAATTAAAGAATTTGGCTATCTGAAAATGAAACAACATTTAACATTTTTTTATTCTAATCATAAAATCATAATATTCCGATTTTAGTGAGTGTTTTCTAAAAATCCGAAAAATCCCATGAATATTTTGAATTGAGATGTACACCTTTGTATTTTTCAGAATATTCACCAAATTCATGCCAATTAAAGAATTTGGCTATCTGAAAATGAAACAACATTTAACATTTTTTTATTCTAATCATAAAATCATAATATTCCGATTTTAGTGAGTGTTTTCTAAAAATCCGAAAAATCCCATGAATATTTTGAATTGAGATGTACACCTTTGTATTTTTCAGAATATTCACCAAATTCATGTCAATTAAAGAATTTGGCTATCTGAAAATGAAACAACATTTAACATTTTTTTATTCTAATCATAAAATCATAATATTCCGATTTTAGTGAGTGTTTTCTAAAAATCCGAAAAATCCCATGAATATTTTGAATTGAGATGTACACCTTTGTATTTTTCAGAATATTCACCAAATTCATGTCAATTAAAGAATTTGGCTATCTGAAAATGAAACAACATTTAACATTTTTTTATTCTAATCATAAAATCATAATATTCCGATTTTAGTGAGTGTTTTCTAAAAATCCGAAAATGAAATGAATATTTTTAGAAATGTGGTGTACACCTTTGTATTTTTCAGAATATTCACCAAATTCATGTCAATTAAAGAATTTGGCTATCTAAAAATGAAACAACATTTAACATTTTTTTATTCTAATCATAAAATCATAATATTCCGATTTTAGTGAGTGTTTTCTAAAAATCCGAAAATGAAATGAATATTTTTAGAAATGTGGTGTACACCTTTGTATTTTTCAGAATATTCACCAAATTCATGTCAATTAAAGAATTTGGCTATCTGAAAATGAAACAACATTTAACATTTTTTTATTCTAATCATAAAATCATAATATTCCGATTTTAGTGAGTGTTTTCTAAAAATCCGAAAATGAAATGAATATTTTTAGAAATGTGGTGTACACCTTTGTATTTTTCAGAATATTCACCAAATTCATGTCAATTAAAGAATTTGGCTATCTGAAAATGAAACAACATTTAACATTTTTTTATTCTAATCATAAAATCATAATATTCCGATTTTAGTGAGTGTTTTCTAAAAATCCGAAAAATGAACTGAATATTTTTCGAAATGTAGTGTACACCTTTGTATTTTTCAGAATATTCACCAAATTCATGTCAATTAAAGAATTTGGCTATCTGAAAATGAAACAACATTTAACATTTTTTTATTCTAATCATAAAATCATAATATTCCGATTTTAGTGAGTGTTTTCTAAAAATCCGAAAATGAAATGAATATTTTTAGAAATGTGGTGTACACCTTTGTATTTTTCAGAATATTCACCAAATTCATGTCAATTAAAGAATTTGGCTATCTGAAAATGAAACAACATTTAACATTTTTTTATTCTAATCATAAAATCATAATATTCCGATTTTAGTGAGTGTTTTCTAAAAATCCGAAAATGAAATGAATATTTTTAGAAATGTGGTGTACACCTTTGTATTTTTCAGAATATTCACCAAATTCATGTCAATTAAAGAATTTGGCTATCTGAAAATGAAACAACATTTAACATTTTTTTATTCTAATCATAAAATCATAATATTCCGATTTTAGTGAGTGTTTTCTAAAAATCCGAAAAATGAACTGAATATTTTTCGAAATGTAGTGTACACCTTTGTATTTTTCAGAATATTCACCAAATTCATGTCAATTAAAGAATTTGGCTATCTGAAAATGAAACAACATTTAACATTTTTTTATTCTAATCATAAAATCATAATATTCCGATTTTAGTGAGTGTTTTCTAAAAATCCGAAAAATGAACTGAATATTTTTCGAAATGTAGTGTACACCTTTGTATTTTTCAGAATATTCACCAAATTCATGTCAATTAAAGAATTTGGCTATCTGAAAATGAAACAACATTTAACATTTTTTTATTCTAATCATAAAATCATAATATTCCGATTTTAGTGAGTGTTTTCTAAAAATCCGAAAATGAAATGAATATTTTTAGAAATGTGGTGTACACCTTTGTATTTTTCAGAATATTCACCAAATTCATGTCAATTAAAGAATTTGGCTATCTGAAAATGAAACAACATTTAACATTTTTTTATTCTAATCATAAAATCATAATATTCCGATTTTAGTGAGTGTTTTCTAAAAATCCGAAAAATGAACTGAATATTTTTCGAAATGTAGTGTACACCTTTGTATTTTTCAGAATATTCACCAAATTCATGTCAATTAAAGAATTTGGCTATCTGAAAATGAAACAACATTTAACATTTTTTTATTCTAATCATAAAATCATAATATTCCGATTTTAGTGAGTGTTTTCTAAAAATCCGAAAAATGAACTGAATATTTTTCGAAATGTAGTGTACACCTTTGTATTTTTCAGAATATTCACCAAATTCATGTCAATTAAAGAATTTGGCTATCTGAAAATGAAACAACATTTAACATTTTTTTATTCTAATCATAAAATCATAATATTCCGATTTTAGTGAGTGTTTTCTAAAAATCCGAAAAATGAACTGAATATTTTTCGAAATGTAGTGTACACCTTTGTATTTTTCAGAATATTCACCAAATTCATGTCAATTAAAGAATTTGGCTATCTGAAAATGAAACAACATTTAACATTTTTTTATTCTAATCATAAAATCATAATATTCCGATTTTAGTGAGTGTTTTCTAAAAATCCGAAAATGAAATGAATATTTTTAGAAATGTGGTGTACACCTTTGTATTTTTCAGAATATTCACCAAATTCATGTCAATTAAAGAATTTGGCTATCTGAAAATGAAACAACATTTAACATTTTTTTATTCTAATCATAAAATCATAATATTCCGATTTTAGTGAGTGTTTTCTAAAAATCCGAAAAATGAACTGAATATTTTTCGAAATGTAGTGTACACCTTTGTATTTTTCAGAATATTCACCAAATTCATGTCAATTAAAGAATTTGGCTATCTGAAAATGAAACAACATTTAACATTTTTTTATTCTAATCATAAAATCATAATATTCCGATTTTAGTGAGTGTTTTCTAAAAATCCGAAAATGAAATGAATATTTTTAGAAATGTGGTGTACACCTTTGTATTTTTCAGAATATTCACCAAATTCATGTCAATTAAAGAATTTGGCTATCTGAAAATGAAACAACATTTAACATTTTTTTATTCTAATCATAAAATCATAATATTCCGATTTTAGTGAGTGTTTTCTAAAAATCCGAAAAATGAACTGAATATTTTTCGAAATGTAGTGTACACCTTTGTATTTTTCAGAATATTCACCAAATTCATGTCAATTAAAGAATTTGGCTATCTGAAAATGAAACAACATTTAACATTTTTTTATTCTAATCATAAAATCATAATATTCCGATTTTAGTGAGTGTTTTCTAAAAATCCGAAAAATGAACTGAATATTTTTCGAAATGTAGTGTACACCTTTGTATTTTTCAGAATATTCACCAAATTCATGTCAATTAAAGAATTTGGCTATCTGAAAATGAAACAACATTTAACATTTTTTTATTCTAATCATAAAATCATAATATTCCGATTTTAGTGAGTGTTTTCTAAAAATCCGAAAAATGAACTGAATATTTTTCGAAATGTAGTGTACACCTTTGTATTTTTCAGAATATTCACCAAATTCATGTCAATTAAAGAATTTGGCTATCTGAAAATGAAACAACATTTAACATTTTTTTATTCTAATCATAAAATCATAATATTCCGATTTTAGTGAGTGTTTTCTAAAAATCCGAAAAATGAACTGAATATTTTTCGAAATGTAGTGTACACCTTTGTATTTTTCAGAATATTCACCAAATTCATGTCAATTAAAGAATTTGGCTATCTGAAAATGAAACAACATTTAACATTTTTTTATTCTAATCATAAAATCATAATATTCCGATTTTAGTGAGTGTTTTCTAAAAATCCGAAAAATGAACTGAATATTTTTCGAAATGTAGTGTACACCTTTGTATTTTTCAGAATATTCACCAAATTCATGTCAATTAAAGAATTTGGCTATCTGAAAATGAAACAACATTTAACATTTTTTTATTCTAATCATAAAATCATAATATTCCGATTTTAGTGAGTGTTTTCTAAAAATCCGAAAAATGAACTGAATATTTTTCGAAATGTAGTGTACACCTTTGTATTTTTCAGAATATTCACCAAATTCATGTCAATTAAAGAATTTGGCTATCTGAAAATGAAACAACATTTAACATTTTTTTATTCTAATCATAAAATCATAATATTCCGATTTTAGTGAGTGTTTTCTAAAAATCCGAAAATGAAATGAATATTTTTAGAAATGTGGTGTACACCTTTGTATTTTTCAGAATATTCACCAAATTCATGTCAATTAAAGAATTTGGCTATCTGAAAATGAAACAACATTTAACATTTTTTTATTCTAATCATAAAATCATAATATTCCGATTTTAGTGAGTGTTTTCTAAAAATCCGAAAAATGAACTGAATATTTTTCGAAATGTAGTGTACACCTTTGTATTTTTCAGAATATTCACCAAATTCATGTCAATTAAAGAATTTGGCTATCTGAAAATGAAACAACATTTAACATTTTTTTATTCTAATCATAAAATCATAATATTCCGATTTTAGTGAGTGTTTTCTAAAAATCCGAAAAATGAACTGAATATTTTTCGAAATGTAGTGTACACCTTTGTATTTTTCAGAATATTCACCAAATTCATGTCAATTAAAGAATTTGGCTATCTGAAAATGAAACAACATTTAACATTTTTTTATTCTAATCATAAAATCATAATATTCCGATTTTAGTGAGTGTTTTCTAAAAATCCGAAAAATGAACTGAATATTTTTCGAAATGTAGTGTACACCTTTGTATTTTTCAGAATATTCACCAAATTCATGTCAATTAAAGAATTTGGCTATCTGAAAATGAAACAACATTTAACATTTTTTTATTCTAATCATAAAATCATAATATTCCGATTTTAGTGAGTGTTTTCTAAAAATCCGAAAATGAAATGAATATTTTTAGAAATGTGGTGTACACCTTTGTATTTTTCAGAATATTCACCAAATTCATGTCAATTAAAGAATTTGGCTATCTGAAAATGAAACAACATTTAACATTTTTTTATTCTAATCATAAAATCATAATATTCCGATTTTAGTGAGTGTTTTCTAAAAATCCGAAAAATGAACTGAATATTTTTCGAAATGTAGTGTACACCTTTGTATTTTTCAGAATATTCACCAAATTCATGTCAATTAAAGAATTTGGCTATCTGAAAATGAAACAACATTTAACATTTTTTTATTCTAATCATAAAATCATAATATTCCGATTTTAGTGAGTGTTTTCTAAAAATCCGAAAAATGAACTGAATATTTTTCGAAATGTAGTGTACACCTTTGTATTTTTCAGAATATTCACCAAATTCATGTCAATTAAAGAATTTGGCTATCTGAAAATGAAACAACATTTAACATTTTTTTATTCTAATCATAAAATCATAATATTCCGATTTTAGTGAGTGTTTTCTAAAAATCCGAAAATGAAATGAATATTTTTAGAAATGTGGTGTACACCTTTGTATTTTTCAGAATATTCACCAAATTCATGTCAATTAAAGAATTTGGCTATCTGAAAATGAAACAACATTTAACATTTTTTTATTCTAATCATAAAATCATAATATTCCGATTTTAGTGAGTGTTTTCTAAAAATCCGAAAAATGAACTGAATATTTTTCGAAATGTAGTGTACACCTTTGTATTTTTCAGAATATTCACCAAATTCATGTCAATTAAAGAATTTGGCTATCTGAAAATGAAACAACATTTAACATTTTTTTATTCTAATCATAAAATCATAATATTCCGATTTTAGTGAGTGTTTTCTAAAAATCCGAAAAATGAACTGAATATTTTTCGAAATGTAGTGTACACCTTTGTATTTTTCAGAATATTCACCAAATTCATGTCAATTAAAGAATTTGGCTATCTGAAAATGAAACAACATTTAACATTTTTTTATTCTAATCATAAAATCATAATATTCCGATTTTAGTGAGTGTTTTCTAAAAATCCGAAAATGAAATGAATATTTTTAGAAATGTGGTGTACACCTTTGTATTTTTCAGAATATTCACCAAATTCATGTCAATTAAAGAATTTGGCTATCTGAAAATGAAACAACATTTAACATTTTTTTATTCTAATCATAAAATCATAATATTCCGATTTTAGTGAGTGTTTTCTAAAAATCCGAAAAATGAACTGAATATTTTTCGAAATGTAGTGTACACCTTTGTATTTTTCAGAATATTCACCAAATTCATGTCAATTAAAGAATTTGGCTATCTGAAAATGAAACAACATTTAACATTTTTTTATTCTAATCATAAAATCATAATATTCCGATTTTAGTGAGTGTTTTCTAAAAATCCGAAAATGAAATGAATATTTTTAGAAATGTGGTGTACACCTTTGTATTTTTCAGAATATTCACCAAATTCATGTCAATTAAAGAATTTGGCTATCTGAAAATGAAACAACATTTAACATTTTTTTATTCTAATCATAAAATCATAATATTCCGATTTTAGTGAGTGTTTTCTAAAAATCCGAAAAATGAACTGAATATTTTTCGAAATGTAGTGTACACCTTTGTATTTTTCAGAATATTCACCAAATTCATGTCAATTAAAGAATTTGGCTATCTGAAAATGAAACAACATTTAACATTTTTTTATTCTAATCATAAAATCATAATATTCCGATTTTAGTGAGTGTTTTCTAAAAATCCGAAAAATGAACTGAATATTTTTCGAAATGTAGTGTACACCTTTGTATTTTTCAGAATATTCACCAAATTCATGTCAATTAAAGAATTTGGCTATCTGAAAATGAAACAACATTTAACATTTTTTTATTCTAATCATAAAATCATAATATTCCGATTTTAGTGAGTGTTTTCTAAAAATCCGAAAATGAAATGAATATTTTTAGAAATGTGGTGTACACCTTTGTATTTTTCAGAATATTCACCAAATTCATGTCAATTAAAGAATTTGGCTATCTGAAAATGAAACAACATTTAACATTTTTTTATTCTAATCATAAAATCATAATATTCCGATTTTAGTGAGTGTTTTCTAAAAATCCGAAAAATGAACTGAATATTTTTCGAAATGTAGTGTACACCTTTGTATTTTTCAGAATATTCACCAAATTCATGTCAATTAAAGAATTTGGCTATCTGAAAATGAAACAACATTTAACATTTTTTTATTCTAATCATAAAATCATAATATTCCGATTTTAGTGAGTGTTTTCTAAAAATCCGAAAAATGAACTGAATATTTTTCGAAATGTAGTGTACACCTTTGTATTTTTCAGAATATTCACCAAATTCATGTCAATTAAAGAATTTGGCTATCTGAAAATGAAACAACATTTAACATTTTTTTATTCTAATCATAAAATCATAATATTCCGATTTTAGTGAGTGTTTTCTAAAAATCCGAAAATGAAATGAATATTTTTAGAAATGTGGTGTACACCTTTGTATTTTTCAGAATATTCACCAAATTCATGTCAATTAAAGAATTTGGCTATCTGAAAATGAAACAACATTTAACATTTTTTTATTCTAATCATAAAATCATAATATTCCGATTTTAGTGAGTGTTTTCTAAAAATCCGAAAAATGAACTGAATATTTTTCGAAATGTAGTGTACACCTTTGTATTTTTCAGAATATTCACCAAATTCATGTCAATTAAAGAATTTGGCTATCTGAAAATGAAACAACATTTAACATTTTTTTATTCTAATCATAAAATCATAATATTCCGATTTTAGTGAGTGTTTTCTAAAAATCCGAAAATGAAATGAATATTTTTAGAAATGTGGTGTACACCTTTGTATTTTTCAGAATATTCACCAAATTCATGTCAATTAAAGAATTTGGCTATCTGAAAATGAAACAACATTTAACATTTTTTTATTCTAATCATAAAATCATAATATTCCGATTTTAGTGAGTGTTTTCTAAAAATCCGAAAAATGAACTGAATATTTTTCGAAATGTAGTGTACACCTTTGTATTTTTCAGAATATTCACCAAATTCATGTCAATTAAAGAATTTGGCTATCTGAAAATGAAACAACATTTAACATTTTTTTATTCTAATCATAAAATCATAATATTCCGATTTTAGTGAGTGTTTTCTAAAAATCCGAAAATGAAATGAATATTTTTAGAAATGTGGTGTACACCTTTGTATTTTTCAGAATATTCACCAAATTCATGTCAATTAAAGAATTTGGCTATCTGAAAATGAAACAACATTTAACATTTTTTTATTCTAATCATAAAATCATAATATTCCGATTTTAGTGAGTGTTTTCTAAAAATCCGAAAAATGAACTGAATATTTTTCGAAATGTAGTGTACACCTTTGTATTTTTCAGAATATTCACCAAATTCATGTCAATTAAAGAATTTGGCTATCTGAAAATGAAACAACATTTAACATTTTTTTATTCTAATCATAAAATCATAATATTCCGATTTTAGTGAGTGTTTTCTAAAAATCCGAAAAATGAACTGAATATTTTTCGAAATGTAGTGTACACCTTTGTATTTTTCAGAATATTCACCAAATTCATGTCAATTAAAGAATTTGGCTATCTGAAAATGAAACAACATTTAACATTTTTTTATTCTAATCATAAAATCATAATATTCCGATTTTAGTGAGTGTTTTCTAAAAATCCGAAAATGAGATGAATATTTTTAGAAATGTGGTGTACACCTTTGTATTTTTCAGAATATTCACCAAATTCATGTCAATTAAAGAATTTGGCTATCTGAAAATGAAACAACATTTAACATTTTTTTATTCTAATCATAAAATCATAATATTCCGATTTTAGTGAGTGTTTTCTAAAAATCCGAAAAATGAACTGAATATTTTTCGAAATGTAGTGTACACCTTTGTATTTTTCAGAATATTCACCAAATTCATGTCAATTAAAGAATTTGGCTATCTGAAAATGAAACAACATTTAACATTTTTTTATTCTAATCATAAAATCATAATATTCCGATTTTAGTGAGTGTTTTCTAAAAATCCGAAAATGAAATGAATATTTTTAGAAATGTGGTGTACACCTTTGTATTTTTCAGAATATTCACCAAATTCATGTCAATTAAAGAATTTGGCTATCTGAAAATGAAACAACATTTAACATTTTTTTATTCTAATCATAAAATCATAATATTCCGATTTTAGTGAGTGTTTTCTAAAAATCCGAAAATGAAATGAATATTTTTAGAAATGTGGTGTACACCTTTGTATTTTTCAGAATATTCACCAAATTCATGTCAATTAAAGAATTTGGCTATCTAAAAATGAAACAACATTTAACATTTTTTTATTCTAATCATAAAATCATAATATTCCGATTTTAGTGAGTGTTTTCTAAAAATCCGAAAAATCCCATGAATATTTTGAATTGAGATGTACACCTTTGTATTTTTCAGAATATTCACCAAATTCGTGTCAATTAAAGAATTTGGCTATCTGAAAATGAAACAACATTTAACATTTTTTTATTCTAATCATAAAATCATAATATTCCGATTTTAGTGAGTGTTTTCTAAAAATCCGAAAATGAAATGAATATTTTTAGAAATGTGGTGTACACCTTTGTATTTTTCAGAATATTCACCAAATTCATGTCAATTAAAGAATTTGGCTATCTGAAAATGAAACAACATTTAACATTTTTTTATTCTAATCATAAAATCATAATATTCCGATTTTAGTGAGTGTTTTCTAAAAATCCGAAAATGAAATGAATATTTTTAGAAATGTGGTGTACACCTTTGTATTTTTCAGAATATTCACCAAATTCATGTCAATTAAAGAATTTGGCTATCTAAAAATGAAACAACATTTAACATTTTTTTATTCTAATCATAAAATCATAATATTCCGATTTTAGTGAGTGTTTTCTAAAAATCCGAAAAATCCCATGAATATTTTGAATTGAGATGTACACCTTTGTATTTTTCAGAATATTCACCAAATTCGTGTCAATTAAAGAATTTGGCTATCTGAAAATGAAACAACATTTAACATTTTTTTATTCTAATCATAAAATCATAATATTCCGATTTTAGTGAGTGTTTTCTAAAAATCCGAAAAATCCCATGAATATTTTGAATTGAGATGTACACCTTTGTATTTTTCAGAATATTCACCAAATTCGTGTCAATTAAAGAATTTGGCTATCTGAAAATGAAACAACATTTAACATTTTTTTATTCTAATCATAAAATCATAATATTCCGATTTTAGTGAGTGTTTTCTAAAAATCCGAAAAATGAACTGAATATTTTTAGAAATGTGGTGTACACCTTTGTATTTTTCAGAATATTCACGAAATTCATGTCAATTAAAGAATTTGGCTATCTGAAAATGAAACAACATTTAACATTTTTTTATTCTAATCATAAAATCATAATATTCCGATTTTAGTGAGTGTTTTCTAAAAATCCGAAAAATCCCATGAATATTTTGAATTGAGATGTACACCTTTGTATTTTTCAGAATATTCACCAAATTCATGTCAATTAAAGAATTTGGCTATCTGAAAATGAAACAACATTTAACATTTTTTTATTCTAATCATAAAATCATAATATTCCGATTTTAGTGAGTGTTTTCTAAAAATCCGAAAATGAAATGAATATTTTTAGAAATGTGGTGTACACCTTTGTATTTTTCAGAATATTCACCAAATTCATGTCAATTAAAGAATTTGGCTATCTGAAAATGAAACAACATTTAACATTTTTTTATTCTAATCATAAAATCATAATATTCCGATTTTAGTGAGTGTTTTCTAAAAATCCGAAAAATCCCATGAATATTTTGAATTGAGATGTACACCTTTGTATTTTTCAGAATATTCACCAAATTCATGTCAATTAAAGAATTTGGCTATCTGAAAATGAAACAACATTTAACATTTTTTTATTCTAATCATAAAATCATAATATTCCGATTTTAGTGAGTGTTTTCTAAAAATCCGAAAAATCCCATGAATATTTTGAATTGAGATGTACACCTTTGTATTTTTCAGAATATTCACCAAATTCATGTCAATTAAAGAATTTGGCTATCTGAAAATGAAACAACATTTAACATTTTTTTATTCTAATCATAAAATCATAATATTCCGATTTTAGTGAGTGTTTTCTAAAAATCCGAAAATGAACTGAATATTTAGAATTGAGATGTACACCTTTGTATTTTTCAGAATATTCACCAAATTCATGTCAATTAAAGAATTTGGCTATCTGAAAATGAAACAACATTTAAAGGCAGCTTGTCAGTTATTACGATCCAAATCCAAGGCAAAAAATCAAAGTTCGAATGGGAGCCCAGGTGGTCCAAAGAACATTACCAATATGTAGCCACATTCAAATAATTGTGTTTCGCCCCAATTCCGACCGCGTTGCACGGACACCGACCGCGTCGCACGGACACGCGCGCATTCAAATTTTGATTTTTTCAACTTTGGACCGCTGCTGTGACACGTGTATTTATCGGTGAGATTTCGCATAAATTGCATTGTACTAATTAGAGAACGCACTAATTTTTGAAACTAAGAACAAGTAGGGTCAAATTAACTGAACAGCTGTCTTTAACATTTTTTTATTCTAATCATAAAATCATAATATTCCGATTTTAGTGAGTGTTTTCTAAAAATCCGAAAAATCCCATGAATATTTTTAGAAATGTGGTGTACACCTTTGTATTTTTCAGAATATTCACCAAATTCATGTCAATTAAAGAATTTGGCTATCTGAAAATGAAACAACATTTAACATTTTTTTATTCTAATCATAAAATCATAATATTCCGATTTTAGTGAGTGTTTTCTAAAAATCCGAAAAATCCCATGAATATTTTTAGAAATGTGGTGTACACCTTTGTATTTTTCAGAATATTCACCAAATTCATGTCAATTAAAGAATTTGGCTATCTGAAAATGAAACAACATTTAACATTTTTTTATTCTAATCATAAAATCATAATATTCCGATTTTAGTGAGTGTTTTCTAAAAATCCGAAAAATCCCATGAATATTTTGAATTGAGATGTACACCTTTGTATTTTTCAGAATATTCACCAAATTCATGTCAATTAAAGAATTTGGCTATCTGAAAATGAAACAACATTTAACATTTTTTTATTCTAATCATAAAATCATAATATTCCGATTTTAGTGAGTGTTTTCTAAAAATCCGAAAATGAAATGAATATTTTTAGAAATGTGGTGTACACCTTTGTATTTTTCAGAATATTCACCAAATTCATGTCAATTAAAGAATTTGGCTATCTGAAAATGAAACAACATTTAACATTTTTTTATTCTAATCATAAAATCATAATATTCCGATTTTAGTGAGTGTTTTCTAAAAATCCGAAAATGAACTGAATATTTAGAATTGAGATGTACACCTTTGTATTTTTCAGAATATTCACCAAATTCATGTCAATTAAAGAATTTGGCTATCTGAAAATGAAACAACATTTAACATTTTTTTATTCTAATCATAAAATCATAATATTCCGATTTTAGTGAGTGTTTTCTAAAAATCCGAAAAATGAACTGAATATTTTTCGAAATGTAGTGTACACCTTTGTATTTTTCAGAATATTCACCAAATTCATGTCAATTAAAGAATTTGGCTATCTGAAAATGAAACAACATTTAACATTTTTTTATTCTAATCATAAAATCATAATATTCCGATTTTAGTGAGTGTTTTCTAAAAATCCGAAAATGAACTGAATATTTAGAATTGAGATGTACACCTTTGTATTTTTCAGAATATTCACCAAATTCATGTCAATTAAAGAATTTGGCTATCTGAAAATGAAACAACATTTAACATTTTTTTATTCTAATCATATATTCATAATATTCCGATTTTAGTGAGTGTTTTCTAAAAATCCGAAAATGAACTGAATATTTAGAATTGAGATGTACACCTTTGTATTTTTCAGAATATTCACCAAATTCATGTCAATTAAAGAATTTGGCTATCTGAAAATGAAACAACATTTAACATTTTTTTATTCTAATCATAAAATCATAATATTCCGATTTTAGTGAGTGTTTTCTAAAAATCCGAAAATGAACTGAATATTTAGAATTGAGATGTACACCTTTGTATTTTTCAGAATATTCACCAAATTCATGTCAATTAAAGAATTTGGCTATCTGAAAATGAAACAACATTTAACATTTTTTTATTCTAATCATAAAATCATAATATTCCGATTTTAGTGAGTGTTTTCTAAAAATCCGAAAAATCCCATGAATATTTTGAATTGAGATGTACACCTTTGTATTTTTCAGAATATTCACCAAATTCATGTCAATTAAAGAATTTGGCTATCTGAAAATGAAACAACATTTAACATTTTTTTATTCTAATCATAAAATCATAATATTCCGATTTTAGTGAGTGTTTTCTAAAAATCCGAAAATGAACTGAATATTTAGAATTGAGATGTACACCTTTGTATTTTTCAGAATATTCACCAAATTCATGTCAATTAAAGAATTTGGCTATCTGAAAATGAAACAACATTTAACATTTTTTTATTCTAATCATAAAATCATAATATTCCGATTTTAGTGAGTGTTTTCTAAAAATCCGAAAATGAACTGAATATTTAGAATTGAGATGTACACCTTTGTATTTTTCAGAATATTCACCAAATTCATGTCAATTAAAGAATTTGGCTATCTGAAAATGAAACAACATTTAACATTTTTTTATTCTAATCATAAAATCATAATATTCCGATTTTAGTGAGTGTTTTCTAAAAATCCGAAAATGAACTGAATATTTAGAATTGAGATGTACACCTTTGTATTTTTCAGAATATTCACCAAATTCATGTCAATTAAAGAATTTGGCTATCTGAAAATGAAACAACATTTAACATTTTTTTATTCTAATCATATATTCATAATATTCCGATTTTAGTGAGTGTTTTCTAAAAATCCGAAAAATGAACTGAATATTTTTAGAAATGTGGTGTACACCTTTGTATTTTTCAGAATATTCACCAAATTCATGTCAATTAAAGAATTTGGCTATCTGAAAATGAAACAACATTTAACATTTTTTTATTCTAATCATAAAATCATAATATTCCGATTTTAGTGAGTGTTTTCTAAAAATCCGAAAATGAAATGAATATTTTTAGAAATGTGGTGTACACCTTTGTATTTTTCAGAATATTCACCAAATTCATGTCAATTAAAGAATTTGGCTATCTGAAAATGAAACAACATTTAACATTTTTTTATTCTAATCATAAAATCATAATATTCCGATTTTAGTGAGTGTTTTCTAAAAATCCGAAAATGAAATGAATATTTTTAGAAATGTGGTGTACACCTTTGTATTTTTCAGAATATTCACCAAATTCATGTCAATTAAAGAATTTGGCTATCTAAAAATGAAACAACATTTAACATTTTTTTATTCTAATCATAAAATCATAATATTCCGATTTTAGTGAGTGTTTTCTAAAAATCCGAAAAATCCCATGAATATTTTGAATTGAGATGTACACCTTTGTATTTTTCAGAATATTCACCAAATTCGTGTCAATTAAAGAATTTGGCTATCTGAAAATGAAACAACATTTAACATTTTTTTATTCTAATCATAAAATCATAATATTCCGATTTTAGTGAGTGTTTTCTAAAAATCCGAAAAATGAACTGAATATTTTTAGAAATGTGGTGTACACCTTTGTATTTTTCAGAATATTCACGAAATTCATGTCAATTAAAGAATTTGGCTATCTGAAAATGAAACAACATTTAACATTTTTTTATTCTAATCATAAAATCATAATATTCCGATTTTAGTGAGTGTTTTCTAAAAATCCGAAAAATCCCATGAATATTTTGAATTGAGATGTACACCTTTGTATTTTTCAGAATATTCACCAAATTCATGTCAATTAAAGAATTTGGCTATCTGAAAATGAAGCAACATTTAACATTTTTTTATTCTAATCATAAAATCATAATATTCCGATTTTAGTGAGTGTTTTCTAAAAATCCGAAAATGAAATGAATATTTTTAGAAATGTGGTGTACACCTTTGTATTTTTCAGAATATTCACCAAATTCATGTCAATTAAAGAATTTGGCTATCTGAAAATGAAACAACATTTAACATTTTTTTATTCTAATCATAAAATCATAATATTCCGATTTTAGTGAGTGTTTTCTAAAAATCCGAAAAATCCCATGAATATTTTGAATTGAGATGTACACCTTTGTATTTTTCAGAATATTCACCAAATTCATGTCAATTAAAGAATTTGGCTATCTGAAAATGAAACAACATTTAACATTTTTTTATTCTAATCATAAAATCATAATATTCCGATTTTAGTGAGTGTTTTCTAAAAATCCGAAAAATCCCATGAATATTTTGAATTGAGATGTACACCTTTGTATTTTTCAGAATATTCACCAAATTCATGTCAATTAAAGAATTTGGCTATCTGAAAATGAAACAACATTTAACATTTTTTTATTCTAATCATAAAATCATAATATTCCGATTTTAGTGAGTGTTTTCTAAAAATCCGAAAATGAACTGAATATTTAGAATTGAGATGTACACCTTTGTATTTTTCAGAATATTCACCAAATTCATGTCAATTAAAGAATTTGGCTATCTGAAAATGAAACAACATTTAACATTTTTTTATTCTAATCATAAAATCATAATATTCCGATTTTAGTGAGTGTTTTCTAAAAATCCGAAAAATCCCATGAATATTTTTAGAAATGTGGTGTACACCTTTGTATTTTTCAGAATATTCACCAAATTCATGTCAATTAAAGAATTTGGCTATCTGAAAATGAAACAACATTTAACATTTTTTTATTCTAATCATAAAATCATAATATTCCGATTTTAGTGAGTGTTTTCTAAAAATCCGAAAAATCCCATGAATATTTTTAGAAATGTGGTGTACACCTTTGTATTTTTCAGAATATTCACCAAATTCATGTCAATTAAAGAATTTGGCTATCTGAAAATGAAACAACATTTAACATTTTTTTATTCTAATCATAAAATCATAATATTCCGATTTTAGTGAGTGTTTTCTAAAAATCCGAAAAATCCCATGAATATTTTGAATTGAGATGTACACCTTTGTATTTTTCAGAATATTCACCAAATTCATGTCAATTAAAGAATTTGGCTATCTGAAAATGAAACAACATTTAACATTTTTTTATTCTAATCATAAAATCATAATATTCCGATTTTAGTGAGTGTTTTCTAAAAATCCGAAAATGAACTGAATATTTAGAATTGAGATGTACACCTTTGTATTTTTCAGAATATTCACCAAATTCATGTCAATTAAAGAATTTGGCTATCTGAAAATGAAACAACATTTAACATTTTTTTATTCTAATCATAAAATCATAATATTCCGATTTTAGTGAGTGTTTTCTAAAAATCCGAAAAATGAACTGAATATTTTTCGAAATGTAGTGTACACCTTTGTATTTTTCAGAATATTCACCAAATTCATGTCAATTAAAGAATTTGGCTATCTGAAAATGAAACAACATTTAACATTTTTTTATTCTAATCATAAAATCATAATATTCCGATTTTAGTGAGTGTTTTCTAAAAATCCGAAAATGAACTGAATATTTAGAATTGAGATGTACACCTTTGTATTTTTCAGAATATTCACCAAATTCATGTCAATTAAAGAATTTGGCTATCTGAAAATGAAACAACATTTAACATTTTTTTATTCTAATCATAAAATCATAATATTCCGATTTTAGTGAGTGTTTTCTAAAAATCCGAAAAATCCCATGAATATTTTTAGAAATGTGGTGTACACCTTTGTATTTTTCAGAATATTCACCAAATTCATGTCAATTAAAGAATTTGGCTATCTGAAAATGAAACAACATTTAACATTTTTTTATTCTAATCATAAAATCATAATATTCCGATTTTAGTGAGTGTTTTCTAAAAATCCGAAAAATCCCATGAATATTTTTAGAAATGTGGTGTACACCTTTGTATTTTTCAGAATATTCACCAAATTCATGTCAATTAAAGAATTTGGCTATCTGAAAATGAAACAACATTTAACATTTTTTTATTCTAATCATAAAATCATAATATTCCGATTTTAGTGAGTGTTTTCTAAAAATCCGAAAAATCCCATGAATATTTTGAATTGAGATGTACACCTTTGTATTTTTCAGAATATTCACCAAATTCATGTCAATTAAAGAATTTGGCTATCTGAAAATGAAACAACATTTAACATTTTTTTATTCTAATCATAAAATCATAATATTCCGATTTTAGTGAGTGTTTTCTAAAAATCCGAAAATGAACTGAATATTTAGAATTGAGATGTACACCTTTGTATTTTTCAGAATATTCACCAAATTCATGTCAATTAAAGAATTTGGCTATCTGAAAATGAAACAACATTTAACATTTTTTTATTCTAATCATAAAATCATAATATTCCGATTTTAGTGAGTGTTTTCTAAAAATCCGAAAAATGAACTGAATATTTTTCGAAATGTAGTGTACACCTTTGTATTTTTCAGAATATTCACCAAATTCATGTCAATTAAAGAATTTGGCTATCTGAAAATGAAACAACATTTAACATTTTTTTATTCTAATCATAAAATCATAATATTCCGATTTTAGTGAGTGTTTTCTAAAAATCCGAAAATGAACTGAATATTTAGAATTGAGATGTACACCTTTGTATTTTTCAGAATATTCACCAAATTCATGTCAATTAAAGAATTTGGCTATCTGAAAATGAAACAACATTTAACATTTTTTTATTCTAATCATAAAATCATAATATTCCGATTTTAGTGAGTGTTTTCTTAAAATCCGAAAATGAACTGAATATTTAGAATTGAGATGTACACCTTTGTATTTTTCAGAATATTCACCAAATTCATGTCAATTAAAGAATTTGGCTATCTGAAAATGAAACAACATTTAACATTTTTTTATTCTAATCATAAAATCATAATATTCCGATTTTAGTGAGTGTTTTCTTAAAATCCGAAAATGAACTGAATATTTAGAATTGAGATGTACACCTTTGTATTTTTCAGAATATTCACCAAATTCATGTCAATTAAAGAATTTGGCTATCTGAAAATGAAACAACATTTAACATTTTTTTATTCTAATCATAAAATCATAATATTCCGATTTTAGTGAGTGTTTTCTAAAAATCCGAAAATGAACTGAATATTTAGAATTGAGATGTACACCTTTGTATTTTTCAGAATATTCACCAAATTCATGTCAATTAAAGAATTTGGCTATCTGAAAATGAAACAACATTTAACATTTTTTTATTCTAATCATAAAATCATAATATTCCGATTTTAGTGAGTGTTTTCTAAAAATCCGAAAAATGAACTGAATATTTTTCGAAATGTAGTGTACACCTTTGTATTTTTCAGAATATTCACCAAATTCATGTCAATTAAAGAATTTGGCTATCTGAAAATGAAACAACATTTAACATTTTTTTATTCTAATCATAAAATCATAATATTCCGATTTTAGTGAGTGTTTTCTAAAAATCCGAAAATGAACTGAATATTTAGAATTGAGATGTACACCTTTGTATTTTTCAGAATATTCACCAAATTCATGTCAATTAAAGAATTTGGCTATCTGAAAATGAAACAACATTTAACATTTTTTTATTCTAATCATAAAATCATAATATTCCGATTTTAGTGAGTGTTTTCTTAAAATCCGAAAATGAACTGAATATTTAGAATTGAGATGTACACCTTTGTATTTTTCAGAATATTCACCAAATTCATGTCAATTAAAGAATTTGGCTATCTGAAAATGAAACAACATTTAACATTTTTTTATTCTAATCATAAAATCATAATATTCCGATTTTAGTGAGTGTTTTCTTAAAATCCGAAAATGAACTGAATATTTAGAATTGAGATGTACACCTTTGTATTTTTCAGAATATTCACCAAATTCATGTCAATTAAAGAATTTGGCTATCTGAAAATGAAACAACATTTAACATTTTTTTATTCTAATCATAAAATCATAATATTCCGATTTTAGTGAGTGTTTTCTTAAAATCCGAAAATGAACTGAATATTTAGAATTGAGATGTACACCTTTGTATTTTTCAGAATATTCACCAAATTCATGTCAATTAAAGAATTTGGCTATCTGAAAATGAAACAACATTTAACATTTTTTTATTCTAATCATAAAATCATAATATTCCGATTTTAGTGAGTGTTTTCTAAAAATCCGAAAATGAACTGAATATTTTTCGAAATGTGGTGTACACCTTTGTATTTTTCAGAATATTCACCAAATTCATGTCAATTAAAGAATTTGGCTATCTGAAAATGAAACAACATTTAACATTTTTTTATTCTAATCATAAAATCATAATATTCCGATTTTAGTGAGTGTTTTCTAAAAATCCGAAAAATGAACTGAATATTTTTCGAAATGTAGTGTACACCTTTGTATTTTTCAGAATATTCACCAAATTCATGTCAATTAAAGAATTTGGCTATCTGAAAATGAAACAACATTTAACATTTTTTTATTCTAATCATAAAATCATAATATTCCGATTTTAGTGAGTGTTTTCTAAAAATCCGAAAATGAACTGAATATTTTTCGAAATGTGGTGTACACCTTTGTATTTTTCAGAATATTCACCAAATTCATGTCAATTAAAGAATTTGGCTATCTGAAAATGAAACAACATTTAACATTTTTTTATTCTAATCATAAAATCATAATATTCCGATTTTAGTGAGTGTTTTCTAAAAATCCGAAAATGAACTGAATATTTTTCGAAATGTGGTGTACACCTTTGTATTTTTCAGAATATTCACCAAATTCATGTCAATTAAAGAATTTGGCTATCTGAAAATGAAACAACATTTAACATTTTTTTATTCTAATCATAAAATCATAATATTCCGATTTTAGTGAGTGTTTTCTAAAAATCCGAAAATGAACTGAATATTTAGAATTGAGATGTACACCTTTGTATTTTTCAGAATATTCACCAAATTCATGTCAATTAAAGAATTTGGCTATCTGAAAATGAAACAACATTTAACATTTTTTTATTCTAATCATAAAATCATAATATTCCGATTTTAGTGAGTGTTTTCTAAAAATCCGAAAATGAACTGAATATTTTTCGAAATGTGGTGTACACCTTTGTATTTTTCAGAATATTCACCAAATTCATGTCAATTAAAGAATTTGGCTATCTGAAAATGAAACAACATTTAACATTTTTTTATTCTAATCATAAAATCATAATATTCCGATTTTAGTGAGTGTTTTCTAAAAATCCGAAAATGAACTGAATATTTTTCGAAATGTGGTGTACACCTTTGTATTTTTCAGAATATTCACCAAATTCATGTCAATTAAAGAATTTGGCTATCTGAAAATGAAACAACATTTAACATTTTTTTATTCTAATCATAAAATCATAATATTCCGATTTTAGTGAGTGTTTTCTAAAAATCCGAAAATGAACTGAATATTTTTCGAAATGTGGTGTACACCTTTGTATTTTTCAGAATATTCACCAAATTCATGTCAATTAAAGAATTTGGCTATCTGAAAATGAAACAACATTTAACATTTTTTTATTCTAATCATAAAATCATAATATTCCGATTTTAGTGAGTGTTTTCTAAAAATCCGAAAATGAACTGAATATTTTTCGAAATGTGGTGTACACCTTTGTATTTTTCAGAATATTCACCAAATTCATGTCAATTAAAGAATTTGGCTATCTGAAAATGAAACAACATTTAACATTTTTTTATTCTAATCATAAAATCATAATATTCCGATTTTAGTGAGTGTTTTCTAAAAATCCGAAAAATGAACTGAATATTTTTCGAAATGTAGTGTACACCTTTGTATTTTTCAGAATATTCACCAAATTCATGTCAATTAAAGAATTTGGCTATCTGAAAATGAAACAACATTTAACATTTTTTTATTCTAATCATAAAATCATAATATTCCGATTTTAGTGAGTGTTTTCTTAAAATCCGAAAATGAACTGAATATTTAGAATTGAGATGTACACCTTTGTATTTTTCAGAATATTCACCAAATTCATGTCAATTAAAGAATTTGGCTATCTGAAAATGAAACAACATTTAACATTTTTTTATTCTAATCATAAAATCATAATATTCCGATTTTAGTGAGTGTTTTCTAAAAATCCGAAAAATCCCATGAATATTTAGAATTGAGATGTACACCTTTGTATTTTTCAGAATATTCACCAAATTCATGTCAATTAAAGAATTTGGCTATCTGAAAATGAAACAACATTTAACATTTTTTTATTCTAATCATAAAATCATAATATTCCGATTTTAGTGAGTGTTTTCTAAAAATCCGAAAATGAACTGAATATTTTTCGAAATGTGGTGTACACCTTTGTATTTTTCAGAATATTCACCAAATTCATGTCAATTAAAGAATTTGGCTATCTGAAAATGAAACAACATTTAACATTTTTTTATTCTAATCATAAAATCATAATATTCCGATTTTAGTGAGTGTTTTCTTAAAATCCGAAAATGAACTGAATATTTAGAATTGAGATGTACACCTTTGTATTTTTCAGAATATTCACCAAATTCATGTCAATTAAAGAATTTGGCTATCTGAAAATGAAACAACATTTAACATTTTTTTATTCTAATCATAAAATCATAATATTCCGATTTTAGTGAGTGTTTTCTAAAAATCCGAAAATGAACTGAATATTTTTCGAAATGTGGTGTACACCTTTGTATTTTTCAGAATATTCACCAAATTCATGTCAATTAAAGAATTTGGCTATCTGAAAATGAAACAACATTTAACATTTTTTTATTCTAATCATAAAATCATAATATTCCGATTTTAGTGAGTGTTTTCTAAAAATCCGAAAAATGAACTGAATATTTTTCGAAATGTAGTGTACACCTTTGTATTTTTCAGAATATTCACCAAATTCATGTCAATTAAAGAATTTGGCTATCTGAAAATGAAACAACATTTAACATTTTTTTATTCTAATCATAAAATCATAATATTCCGATTTTAGTGAGTGTTTTCTTAAAATCCGAAAATGAACTGAATATTTAGAATTGAGATGTACACCTTTGTATTTTTCAGAATATTCACCAAATTCATGTCAATTAAAGAATTTGGCTATCTGAAAATGAAACAACATTTAACATTTTTTTATTCTAATCATAAAATCATAATATTCCGATTTTAGTGAGTGTTTTCTAAAAATCCGAAAAATCCCATGAATATTTAGAATTGAGATGTACACCTTTGTATTTTTCAGAATATTCACCAAATTCATGTCAATTAAAGAATTTGGCTATCTGAAAATGAAACAACATTTAACATTTTTTTATTCTAATCATAAAATCATAATATTCCGATTTTAGTGAGTGTTTTCTAAAAATCCGAAAATGAACTGAATATTTAGAATTGAGATGTACACCTTTGTATTTTTCAGAATATTCACCAAATTCATGTCAATTAAAGAATTTGGCTATCTGAAAATGAAACAACATTTAACATTTTTTTATTCTAATCATAAAATCATAATATTCCGATTTTAGTGAGTGTTTTCTAAAAATCCGAAAATGAACTGAATATTTTTCGAAATGTGGTGTACACCTTTGTATTTTTCAGAATATTCACCAAATTCATGTCAATTAAAGAATTTGGCTATCTTGAAATGAAACAACATTTAACATTTTTTTATTCTAATCATAAAATCATAATATTCCGATTTTAGTGAGTGTTTTCTAAAAATCCGAAAAATGAACTGAATATTTTTCGAAATGTAGTGTACACCTTTGTATTTTTCAGAATATTCACCAAATTCATGTCAATTAAAGAATTTGGCTATCTGAAAATGAAACAACATTTAACATTTTTTTATTCTAATCATAAAATCATAATATTCCGATTTTAGTGAGTGTTTTCTAAAAATCCGAAAATGAACTGAATATTTTTCGAAATGTGGTGTACACCTTTGTATTTTTCAGAATATTCACCAAATTCATGTCAATTAAAGAATTTGGCTATCTGAAAATGAAACAACATTTAACATTTTTTTATTCTAATCATAAAATCATAATATTCCGATTTTAGTGAGTGTTTTCTAAAAATCCGAAAATGAACTGAATATTTTTCGAAATGTGGTGTACACCTTTGTATTTTTCAGAATATTCACCAAATTCATGTCAATTAAAGAATTTGGCTATCTGAAAATGAAACAACATTTAACATTTTTTTATTCTAATCATAAAATCATAATATTCCGATTTTAGTGAGTGTTTTCTAAAAATCCGAAAATGAACTGAATATTTTTCGAAATGTGGTGTACACCTTTGTATTTTTCAGAATATTCACCAAATTCATGTCAATTAAAGAATTTGGCTATCTGAAAATGAAACAACATTTAACATTTTTTTATTCTAATCATAAAATCATAATATTCCGATTTTAGTGAGTGTTTTCTAAAAATCCGAAAATGAACTGAATATTTAGAATTGAGATGTACACCTTTGTATTTTTCAGAATATTCACCAAATTCATGTCAATTAAAGAATTTGGCTATCTGAAAATGAAACAACATTTAACATTTTTTTATTCTAATCATAAAATCATAATATTCCGATTTTAGTGAGTGTTTTCTAAAAATCCGAAAATGAACTGAATATTTTTCGAAATGTGGTGTACACCTTTGTATTTTTCAGAATATTCACCAAATTCATGTCAATTAAAGAATTTGGCTATCTGAAAATGAAAC
This sequence comes from Caenorhabditis virilis, assembly GCA_964036255.1. Taxonomy (NCBI): domain Eukaryota; kingdom Metazoa; phylum Nematoda; class Chromadorea; order Rhabditida; family Rhabditidae; genus Caenorhabditis; species Caenorhabditis virilis. Next base: position 7,153,321 of record OZ038416.1, read on the forward strand.
AACATTTAACATTTTTTTATTCTAATCATAAAATCATAATATTCCGATTTTAGTGAGTGTTTTCTAAAAATCCGAAAATGAACTGAATATTTTTCGAAATGTGGTGTACACCTTTGTATTTTTCAGAATATTCACCAAATTCATGTCAATTAAAGAATTTGGCTATCTGAAAATGAAACAACATTTAACATTTTTTTATTCTAATCATAAAATCATAATATTCCGATTTTAGTGAGTGTTTTCTAAAAATCCGAAAATGAACTGAATATTTTTCGAAATGTGGTGTACACCTTTGTATTTTTCAGAATATTCACCAAATTCATGTCAATTAAAGAATTTGGCTATCTGAAAATGAAACAACATTTAACATTTTTTTATTCTAATCATAAAATCATAATATTCCGATTTTAGTGAGTGTTTTCTAAAAATCCGAAAATGAACTGAATATTTTTCGAAATGTGGTGTACACCTTTGTATTTTTCAGAATATTCACCAAATTCATGTCAATTAAAGAATTTGGCTATCTGAAAATGAAACAACATTTAACATTTTTTTATTCTAATCATAAAATCATAATATTCCGATTTTAGTGAGTGTTTTCTAAAAATCCGAAAAATGAACTGAATATTTTTCGAAATGTAGTGTACACCTTTGTATTTTTCAGAATATTCACCAAATTCATGTCAATTAAAGAATTTGGCTATCTGAAAATGAAACAACATTTAACATTTTTTTATTCTAATCATAAAATCATAATATTCCGATTTTAGTGAGTGTTTTCTTAAAATCCGAAAATGAACTGAATATTTAGAATTGAGATGTACACCTTTGTATTTTTCAGAATATTCACCAAATTCATGTCAATTAAAGAATTTGGCTATCTGAAAATGAAACAACATTTAACATTTTTTTATTCTAATCATAAAATCATAATATTCCGATTTTAGTGAGTGTTTTCTAAAAATCCGAAAAATCCCATGAATATTTAGAATTGAGATGTACACCTTTGTATTTTTCAGAATATTCACCAAATTCATGTCAATTAAAGAATTTGGCTATCTGAAAATGAAACAACATTTAACATTTTTTTATTCTAATCATAAAATCATAATATTCCGATTTTAGTGAGTGTTTTCTAAAAATCCGAAAATGAACTGAATATTTAGAATTGAGATGTACACCTTTGTATTTTTCAGAATATTCACCAAATTCATGTCAATTAAAGAATTTGGCTATCTGAAAATGAAACAACATTTAACATTTTTTTATTCTAATCATAAAATCATAATATTCCGATTTTAGTGAGTGTTTTCTAAAAATCCGAAAATGAACTGAATATTTTTCGAAATGTGGTGTACACCTTTGTATTTTTCAGAATATTCACCAAATTCATGTCAATTAAAGAATTTGGCTATCTGAAAATGAAACAACATTTAACATTTTTTTATTCTAATCATAAAATCATAATATTCCGATTTTAGTGAGTGTTTTCTTAAAATCCGAAAATGAACTGAATATTTAGAATTGAGATGTACACCTTTGTATTTTTCAGAATATTCACCAAATTCATGTCAATTAAAGAATTTGGCTATCTGAAAATGAAACAACATTTAACATTTTTTTATTCTAATCATAAAATCATAATATTCCGATTTTAGTGAGTGTTTTCTAAAAATCCGAAAATGAACTGAATATTTTTCGAAATGTGGTGTACACCTTTGTATTTTTCAGGATATTCACCAAATTCATGTCAATTAAAGAATTTGGCTATCTGAAAATGAAACAACATTTAACATTTTTTTATTCTAATCATAAAATCATAATATTCCGATTTTAGTGAGTGTTTTCTAAAAATCCGAAAATGAACTGAATATTTTTCGAAATGTGGTGTACACCTTTGTATTTTTCAGAATATTCACCAAATTCATGTCAATTAAAGAATTTGGCTATCTGAAAATGAAACAACATTTAACATTTTTTTATTCTAATCATAAAATCATAATATTCCGATTTTAGTGAGTGTTTTCTAAAAATCCGAAAATGAACTGAATATTTTTCGAAATGTGGTGTACACCTTTGTATTTTTCAGAATATTCACCAAATTCATGTCAATTAAAGAATTTGGCTATCTGAAAATGAAACAACATTTAACATTTTTTTATTCTAATCATAAAATCATAATATTCCGATTTTAGTGAGTGTTTTCTAAAAATCCGAAAAATGAACTGAATATTTTTCGAAATGTAGTGTACACCTTTGTATTTTTCAGAATATTCACCAAATTCATGTCAATTAAAGAATTTGGCTATCTGAAAATGAAACAACATTTAACATTTTTTTATTCTAATCATAAAATCATAATATTCCGATTTTAGTGAGTGTTTTCTTAAAATCCGAAAATGAACTGAATATTTAGAATTGAGATGTACACCTTTGTATTTTTCAGAATATTCACCAAATTCATGTCAATTAAAGAATTTGGCTATCTGAAAATGAAACAACATTTAACATTTTTTTATTCTAATCATAAAATCATAATATTCCGATTTTAGTGAGTGTTTTCTAAAAATCCGAAAAATCCCATGAATATTTAGAATTGAGATGTACACCTTTGTATTTTTCAGAATATTCACCAAATTCATGTCAATTAAAGAATTTGGCTATCTGAAAATGAAACAACATTTAACATTTTTTTATTCTAATCATAAAATCATAATATTCCGATTTTAGTGAGTGTTTTCTAAAAATCCGAAAATGAACTGAATATTTAGAATTGAGATGTACACCTTTGTATTTTTCAGAATATTCACCAAATTCATGTCAATTAAAGAATTTGGCTATCTGAAAATGAAACAACATTTAACATTTTTTTATTCTAATCATAAAATCATAATATTCCGATTTTAGTGAGTGTTTTCTAAAAATCCGAAAATGAACTGAATATTTTTCGAAATGTGGTGTACACCTTTGTATTTTTCAGAATATTCACCAAATTCATGTCAATTAAAGAATTTGGCTATCTTGAAATGAAACAACATTTAACATTTTTTTATTCTAATCATAAAATCATAATATTCCGATTTTAGTGAGTGTTTTCTAAAAATCCGAAAATGAACTGAATATTTTTCGAAATGTGGTGTACACCTTTGTATTTTTCAGAATATTCACCAAATTCATGTCAATTAAAGAATTTGGCTATCTGAAAATGAAACAACATTTAACATTTTTTTATTCTAATCATAAAATCATAATATTCCGATTTTAGTGAGTGTTTTCTAAAAATCCGAAAAATGAACTGAATATTTTTCGAAATGTAGTGTACACCTTTGTATTTTTCAGAATATTCACCAAATTCATGTCAATTAAAGAATTTGGCTATCTGAAAATGAAACAACATTTAACATTTTTTTATTCTAATCATAAAATCATAATATTCCGATTTTAGTGAGTGTTTTCTAAAAATCCGAAAATGAACTGAATATTTTTCGAAATGTGGTGTACACCTTTGTATTTTTCAGAATATTCACCAAATTCATGTCAATTAAAGAATTTGGCTATCTGAAAATGAAACAACATTTAACATTTTTTTATTCTAATCATAAAATCATAATATTCCGATTTTAGTGAGTGTTTTCTAAAAATCCGAAAATGAACTGAATATTTTTCGAAATGTAGTGTACACCTTTGTATTTTTCAGAATATTCACCAAATTCATGTCAATTAAAGAATTTGGCTATCTGAAAATGAAACAACATTTAACATTTTTTTATTCTAATCATAAAATCATAATATTCCGATTTTAGTGAGTGTTTTCTAAAAATCCGAAAAATGAACTGAATATTTTTCGAAATGTAGTGTACACCTTTGTATTTTTCAGAATATTCACCAAATTCATGTCAATTAAAGAATTTGGCTATCTGAAAATGAAACAACATTTAACATTTTTTTATTCTAATCATAAAATCATAATATTCCGATTTTAGTGAGTGTTTTCTAAAAATCCGAAAATGAACTGAATATTTTTCGAAATGTGGTGTACACCTTTGTATTTTTCAGAATATTCACCAAATTCATGTCAATTAAAGAATTTGGCTATCTGAAAATGAAACAACATTTAACATTTTTTTATTCTAATCATAAAATCATAATATTCCGATTTTAGTGAGTGTTTTCTAAAAATCCGAAAAATGAACTGAATATTTTTCGAAATGTAGTGTACACCTTTGTATTTTTCAGAATATTCACCAAATTCATGTCAATTAAAGAATTTGGCTATCTGAAAATGAAACAACATTTAACATTTTTTTATTCTAATCATAAAATCATAATATTCCGATTTTAGTGAGTGTTTTCTAAAAATCCGAAAATGAACTGAATATTTTTCGAAATGTGGTGTACACCTTTGTATTTTTCAGAATATTCACCAAATTCATGTCAATTAAAGAATTTGGCTATCTTGAAATGAAACAACATTTAACATTTTTTTATTCTAATCATAAAATCATAATATTCCGATTTTAGTGAGTGTTTTCTAAAAATCCGAAAATGAACTGAATATTTAGAATTGAGATGTACACCTTTGTATTTTTCAGAATATTCACCAAATTCATGTCAATTAAAGAATTTGGCTATCTGAAAATGAAACAACATTTAACATTTTTTTATTCTAATCATAAAATCATAATATTCCGATTTTAGTGAGTGTTTTCTAAAAATCCGAAAAATCCCATGAATATTTAGAATTGAGATGTACACCTTTGTATTTTTCAGAATATTCACCAAATTCATGTCAATTAAAGAATTTGGCTATCTGAAAATGAAACAACATTTAACATTTTTTTATTCTAATCATAAAATCATAATATTCCGATTTTAGTGAGTGTTTTCTAAAAATCCGAAAAATCCCATGAATATTTAGAATTGAGATGTACACCTTTGTATTTTTCAGAATATTCACCAAATTCATGTCAATTAAAGAATTTGGCTATCTGAAAATGAAACAACATTTAACATTTTTTTATTCTAATCATAAAATCATAATATTCCGATTTTAGTGAGTGTTTTCTAAAAATCCGAAAAATGAACTGAATATTTTTCGAAATGTAGTGTACACCTTTGTATTTTTCAGAATATTCACCAAATTCATGTCAATTAAAGAATTTGGCTATCTGAAAATGAAACAACATTTAACATTTTTTTATTCTAATCATAAAATCATAATATTCCGATTTTAGTGAGTGTTTTCTAAAAATCCGAAAATGAACTGAATATTTTTCGAAATGTGGTGTACACCTTTGTATTTTTCAGAATATTCACCAAATTCATGTCAATTAAAGAATTTGGCTATCTGAAAATGAAACAACATTTAACATTTTTTTATTCTAATCATAAAATCATAATATTCCGATTTTAGTGAGTGTTTTCTAAAAATCCGAAAATGAACTGAATATTTTTCGAAATGTAGTGTACACCTTTGTATTTTTCAGAATATTCACCAAATTCATGTCAATTAAAGAATTTGGCTATCTGAAAATGAAACAACATTTAACATTTTTTTATTCTAATCATAAAATCATAATATTCCGATTTTAGTGAGTGTTTTCTAAAAATCCGAAAAATGAACTGAATATTTTTCGAAATGTAGTGTACACCTTTGTATTTTTCAGAATATTCACCAAATTCATGTCAATTAAAGAATTTGGCTATCTGAAAATGAAACAACATTTAACATTTTTTTATTCTAATCATAAAATCATAATATTCCGATTTTAGTGAGTGTTTTCTAAAAATCCGAAAATGAACTGAATATTTTTCGAAATGTGGTGTACACCTTTGTATTTTTCAGAATATTCACCAAATTCATGTCAATTAAAGAATTTGGCTATCTTGAAATGAAACAACATTTAACATTTTTTTATTCTAATCATAAAATCATAATATTCCGATTTTAGTGAGTGTTTTCTAAAAATCCGAAAATGAACTGAATATTTAGAATTGAGATGTACACCTTTGTATTTTTCAGAATATTCACCAAATTCATGTCAATTAAAGAATTTGGCTATCTGAAAATGAAACAACATTTAACATTTTTTTATTCTAATCATAAAATCATAATATTCCGATTTTAGTGAGTGTTTTCTAAAAATCCGAAAAATCCCATGAATATTTAGAATTGAGATGTACACCTTTGTATTTTTCAGAATATTCACCAAATTCATGTCAATTAAAGAATTTGGCTATCTGAAAATGAAACAACATTTAACATTTTTTTATTCTAATCATAAAATCATAATATTCCGATTTTAGTGAGTGTTTTCTAAAAATCCGAAAAATCCCATGAATATTTAGAATTGAGATGTACACCTTTGTATTTTTCAGAATATTCACCAAATTCATGTCAATTAAAGAATTTGGCTATCTGAAAATGAAACAACATTTAACATTTTTTTATTCTAATCATAAAATCATAATATTCCGATTTTAGTGAGTGTTTTCTAAAAATCCGAAAAATCCCATGAATATTTAGAATTGAGATGTACACCTTTGTATTTTTCAGAATATTCACCAAATTCATGTCAATTAAAGAATTTGGCTATCTGAAAATGAAACAACATTTAACATTTTTTTATTCTAATCATAAAATCATAATATTCCGATTTTAGTGAGTGTTTTCTAAAAATCCGAAAATGAACTGAATATTTTTCGAAATGTGGTGTACACCTTTGTATTTTTCAGAATATTCACCAAATTCATGTCAATTAAAGAATTTGGCTATCTTGAAATGAAACAACATTTAACATTTTTTTATTCTAATCATAAAATCATAATATTCCGATTTTAGTGAGTGTTTTCTAAAAATCCGAAAATGAACTGAATATTTAGAATTGAGATGTACACCTTTGTATTTTTCAGAATATTCACCAAATTCATGTCAATTAAAGAATTTGGCTATCTGAAAATGAAACAACATTTAACATTTTTTTATTCTAATCATAAAATCATAATATTCCGATTTTAGTGAGTGTTTTCTAAAAATCCGAAAAATGAACTGAATATTTTTCGAAATGTAGTGTACACCTTTGTATTTTTCAGAATATTCACCAAATTCATGTCAATTAAAGAATTTGGCTATCTGAAAATGAAACAACATTTAACATTTTTTTATTCTAATCATAAAATCATAATATTCCGATTTTAGTGAGTGTTTTCTAAAAATCCGAAAAATCCCATGAATATTTAGAATTGAGATGTACACCTTTGTATTTTTCAGAATATTCACCAAATTCATGTCAATTAAAGAATTTGGCTATCTGAAAATGAAACAACATTTAACATTTTTTTATTCTAATCATAAAATCATAATATTCCGATTTTAGTGAGTGTTTTCTAAAAATCCGAAAATGAACTGAATATTTAGAATTGAGATGTACACCTTTGTATTTTTCAGAATATTCACCAAATTCATGTCAATTAAAGAATTTGGCTATCTGAAAATGAAACAACATTTAACATTTTTTTATTCTAATCATAAAATCATAATATTCCGATTTTAGTGAGTGTTTTCTAAAAATCCGAAAAATCCCATGAATATTTAGAATTGAGATGTACACCTTTGTATTTTTCAGAATATTCACCAAATTCATGTCAATTAAAGAATTTGGCTATCTGAAAATGAAACAACATTTAACATTTTTTTATTCTAATCATAAAATCATAATATTCCGATTTTAGTGAGTGTTTTCTAAAAATCCGAAAAATCCCATGAATATTTAGAATTGAGATGTACACCTTTGTATTTTTCAGAATATTCACCAAATTCATGTCAATTAAAGAATTTGGCTATCTGAAAATGAAACAACATTTAACATTTTTTTATTCTAATCATAAAATCATAATATTCCGATTTTAGTGAGTGTTTTCTAAAAATCCGAAAATGAACTGAATATTTAGAATTGAGATGTACACCTTTGTATTTTTCAGAATATTCACCAAATTCATGTCAATTAAAGAATTTGGCTATCTGAAAATGAAACAACATTTAACATTTTTTTATTCTAATCATAAAATCATAATATTCCGATTTTAGTGAGTGTTTTCTAAAAATCCGAAAAATCCCATGAATATTTAGAATTGAGATGTACACCTTTGTATTTTTCAGAATATTCACCAAATTCATGTCAATTAAAGAATTTGGCTATCTGAAAATGAAACAACATTTAACATTTTTTTATTCTAATCATAAAATCATAATATTCCGATTTTAGTGAGTGTTTTCTAAAAATCCGAAAAATCCCATGAATATTTAGAATTGAGATGTACACCTTTGTATTTTTCAGAATATTCACCAAATTCATGTCAATTAAAGAATTTGGCTATCTGAAAATGAAACAACATTTAACATTTTTTTATTCTAATCATAAAATCATAATATTCCGATTTTAGTGAGTGTTTTCTAAAAATCCGAAAATGAACTGAATATTTAGAATTGAGATGTACACCTTTGTATTTTTCAGAATATTCACCAAATTCATGTCAATTAAAGAATTTGGCTATCTGAAAATGAAACAACATTTAACATTTTTTTATTCTAATCATAAAATCATAATATTCCGATTTTAGTGAGTGTTTTCTAAAAATCCGAAAATGAACTGAATATTTTTCGAAATGTGGTGTACACCTTTGTATTTTTCAGAATATTCACCAAATTCATGTCAATTAAAGAATTTGGCTATCTGAAAATGAAACAACATTTAACATTTTTTTATTCTAATCATAAAATCATAATATTCCGATTTTAGTGAGTGTTTTCTAAAAATCCGAAAAATGAACTGAATATTTTTCGAAATGTGGTGTACACCTTTGTATTTTTCAGAATATTCACCAAATTCATGTCAATTAAAGAATTTGGCTATCTGAAAATGAAACAACATTTAACATTTTTTTATTCTAATCATAAAATCATAATATTCCGATTTTAGTGAGTGTTTTCTAAAAATCCGAAAATGAACTGAATATTTAGAATTGAGATGTACACCTTTGTATTTTTCAGAATATTCACCAAATTCATGTCAATTAAAGAATTTGGCTATCTGAAAATGAAACAACATTTAACATTTTTTTTATTCTAATCATAAAATCATAATATTCCGATTTTAGTGAGTGTTTTCTAAAAATCCGAAAATGAACTGAATATTTAGAATTGAGATGTACACCTTTGTATTTTTCAGAATATTCACCAAATTCATGTCAATTAAAGAATTTGGCTATCTGAAAATGAAACAACATTTAACATTTTTTTTATTCTAATCATAAAATCATAATATTCCGATTTTAGTGAGTGTTTTCTAAAAATCCGAAAATGAACTGAATATTTAGAATTGAGATGTACACCTTTGTATTTTTCAGAATATTCACCAAATTCATGTCAATTAAAGAATTTGGCTATCTGAAAATGAAACAACATTTAACATTTTTTTTATTCTAATCATAAAATCATAATATTCCGATTTTAGTGAGTGTTTTCTAAAAATCCGAAAATGAACTGAATATTTAGAATTGAGATGTACACCTTTGTATTTTTCAGAATATTCACCAAATTCATGTCAATTAAAGAATTTGGCTATCTGAAAATGAAACAACATTTAACATTTTTTTATTCTAATCATAAAATCATAATATTCCGATTTTAGTGAGTGTTTTCTAAAAATCCGAAAAATCCCATGAATATTTTTAGAAATGTGGTGTACACCTTTGTATTTTTCAGAATATTGACCAAATTCATGTCAATTAAAGAATTTGGCTATCTGAAAATGAAACAACATTTAACATTTTTTTATTCTAATCATAAAATCATAATGTTCCGATTTTAGTGAGTGTTTTCTAAAAATCCGAAAAATGAACTGAATATTTTTAGAAATGTGGTGTACACCTTTGTATTTTTCAGAATATTCACCAAATTCATGTCAATTAAAGAATTTGGCTATCTGAAAATGAAACAACATTTAACATTTTTTTATTCTAATCATAAAATCATAATATTCCGATTTTAGTGAGTGTTTTCTAAAAATCCGAAAAATCCCATGAATATTTAGAATTGAGATGTACACCTTTGTATTTTTCAGAATATTGACCAAATTCATGTCAATTAAAGAATTTGGCTATCTGAAAATGAAACAACATTTAACATTTTTTTATTCTAATCATAAAATCATAATATTCCGATTTTAGTGAGTGTTTTCTAAAAATCCGAAAATGAACTGAATATTTAGAATTGAGATGTACACCTTTGTATTTTTCAGAATATTCACCAAATTCATGTCAATTAAAGAATTTGGCTATCTGAAAATGAAACAACATTTAACATTTTTTTATTCTAATCATAAAATCATAATATTCCGATTTTAGTGAGTGTTTTCTAAAAATCCGAAAAATCCCATGAATATTTTTAGAAATGTGGTGTACACCTTTGTATTTTTCAGAATATTCACCAAATTCATGTCAATTAAAGAATTTGGCTATCTGAAAATGAAACAACATTTAACATTTTTTTATTCTAATCATAAAATCATAATATTCCGATTTTAGTGAGTGTTTTCTAAAAATCCGAAAAATGAACTGAGTATTTAAAATTGAGATGTACACCTTTGTATTTTTCAGAATATTCACCAAATTCATGTCAATTAAATAATTTGGCTATCTGAAAATGAAACAACATTTAACATTTTTTTATTCTAATCATAAAATCATAATATTCCGATTTTAGTGAGTGTTTTCTAAAAATCCGAAAAATCCCATGAATATTTAGAATTGAGATGTACACCTTTGTATTTTTCAGAATATTCACCACATTCATGTCAATTAAAGAATTTGGCTATCTGAAAATGAAACAACATTTAACATTTTTTTATTCTAATCATAAAATCATAATATTCCGATTTTAGTGAGTGTTTTCTAAAAATCCGAAAAATCCCATGAATATTTAGAATTGAGATGTACACCTTTGTATTTTTCAGAATATTCACCAAATTCATGTCAATTAAAGAATTTGGCTATCTGAAAATGAAACAACATTTAACATTTTTTTATTCTAATCATAAAATCATAATATTCCGATTTTAGTGAGTGTTTTCTAAAAATCCGAAAAATCCCATGAATATTTAGAATTGAGATGTACACCTTTGTATTTTTCAGAATATTCACCAAATTCATGTCAATTAAAGAATTTGGCTATCTGAAAATGAAACAACATTTAACATTTTTTTATTCTAATCATAAAATCATAATATTCCGATTTTAGTGAGTGTTTTCTAAAAATCCGAAAATGAACTGAATATTTAGAATTGAGATGTACACCTTTGTATTTTTCAGAATATTCACCAAATTCATGTCAATTAAAGAATTTGGCTATCTGAAAATGAAACAACATTTAACATTTTTTTATTCTAATCATAAAATCATAATATTCCGATTTTAGTGAGTGTTTTCTAAAAATCCGAAAAATCCCATGAATATTTAGAATTGAGATGTACACCTTTGTATTTTTCAGAATATTCACCAAATTCATGTCAATTAAAGAATTTGGCTATCTGAAAATGAAACAACATTTAACATTTTTTTATTCTAATCATAAAATCATAATATTCCGATTTTAGTGAGTGTTTTCTAAAAATCCGAAAATGAACTGAATATTTAGAATTGAGATGTACACCTTTGTATTTTTCAGAATATTCACCAAATTCATGTCAATTAAAGAATTTGGCTATCTGAAAATGAAACAACATTTAACATTTTTTTATTCTAATCATAAAATCATAATATTCCGATTTTAGTGAGTGTTTTCTAAAAATCCGAAAATGAACTGAATATTTTTCGAAATGTGGTGTACACCTTTGTATTTTTCAGAATATTCACCAAATTCATGTCAATTAAAGAATTTGGCTATCTTGAAATGAAACAACATTTAACATTTTTTTATTCTAATCATAAAATCATAATATTCCGATTTTAGTGAGTGTTTTCTAAAAATCCGAAAATGAACTGAATATTTTTCGAAATGTGGTGTACACCTTTGTATTTTTCAGAATATTCACCAAATTCATGTCAATTAAAGAATTTGGCTATCTTGAAATGAAACAACATTTAACATTTTTTTATTCTAATCATAAAATCATAATATTCCGATTTTAGTGAGTGTTTTCTAAAAATCCGAAAATGAACTGAATATTTTTCGAAATGTGGTGTACACCTTTGTATTTTTCAGAATATTCACCAAATTCATGTCAATTAAAGAATTTGGCTATCTGAAAATGAAACAACATTTAACATTTTTTTATTCTAATCATAAAATCATAATATTCCGATTTTAGTGAGTGTTTTCTAAAAATCCGAAAAATGAACTGAATATTTTTCGAAATGTAGTGTACACCTTTGTATTTTTCAGAATATTCACCAAATTCATGTCAATTAAAGAATTTGGCTATCTGAAAATGAAACAACATTTAACATTTTTTTATTCTAATCATAAAATCATAATATTCCAAATGTTGTTTCATTTTCAGATAGCCAAATTCTTTAATTGACATGAATTTGGTGAATATTCTGAAAAATACAAAGGTGTACACCACATTTCTAAAAATATTCATGGGATTTTTCGGATTTTTAGAAAACACTCACTAAAATCGGAATATTATCATTTTATGATTAGAATAAAAAAATGTTAAATGTTGTTTCATTTTCAGATAGCCAAATTCTTTAATTGACATGAATTTGGTGAATATTCTGAAAAATACAAAGGTGTACACCACATTTCTAAAAATATTCATGGGATTTTTCGGATTTTAAGAAAACACTCACTAAAATCGGAATATTATGATTTTATGATTAGAATAAAAAAATTTTAAATGTTGTTTCATTTTCATATAACCAAATTCTTTAATTGACATGAATTTGGTGAATATTCTGAAAAATACAAAGGTGTACACCACATTTCTAAAAATATTCATGGGATTTTTCGGATTTTAAGAAAACACTCACTAAAATCGGAATATTATCATTTTATGATTAGAATAAAAAAATGTTAAATGTTGTTTCATTTTCAGATAGCCAAATTCTTTAATTGACATGAATTTGGTGAATATTCTGAAAAATACAAAGGTGTACACCACATTTCTAAAAATATTCATGGGATTTTTCGGATTTTTAGAAAACACTCACTAAAATCGGTATATTATGATTTTATGATTAGAATAAAAAAATTTTAAATGTTGTTTCATTTTCAGATAACCAAATTCTTTAATTGACATGAATTTGGTGAATATTCTGAAAAATACAAAGGTGTACACCACATTTCTAAAAATATTCATGGGATTTTTCGGATTTTAAGAAAACACTCACTAAAATCGGAATATTATCATTTTATGATTAGAATAAAAAAATGTTAAATGTTGTTTCATTTTCAGATAGCCAAATTCTTTAATTGACATGAATTTGGTGAATATTCTGAAAAATACAAAGGTGTACACCACATTTCTAAAAATATTCATGGGATTTTTCGGATTTTTAGAAAACACTCACTAAAATCGGAATATTATCATTTTATGATTAGAATAAAAAAATGTTAAATGTTGTTTCATTTTCAGATAGCCAAATTCTTTAATTGACATGAATTTGGTGAATATTCTGAAAAATACAAAGGTGTACACCACATTTCTAAAAATATTCATGGGATTTTTCGGATTTTAAGAAAACACTCACTAAAATCGGAATATTATGATTTTATGATTAGAATAAAAAAATTTTAAATGTTGTTTCATTTTCAGATAACCAAATTCTTTAATTGACATGAATTTGGTGAATATTCTGAAAAATACAAAGGTGTACACCACATTTCTAAAAATATTCATGGGATTTTTCGGATTTTAAGAAAACACTCACTAAAATCTGAATATTATCATTTTATGATTAGAATAAAAAAATGTTAAATGTTGTTTCATTTTCAGATAGCCAAATTCTTTAATTGACATGAATTTGGTGAATATTCTGAAAAATACAAAGGTGTACACCACATTTCTAAAAATATTCATGGGATTTTTCGGATTTTAAGAAAACACTCACTAAAATCGGAATATTATCATTTTATGATTAGAATAAAAAAATGTTAAATGTTGTTTCATTTTCAGATAGCCAAATTCTTTAATTGACATGAATTTGGTGAATATTCTGAAAAATACAAAGGTGTACACCACATTTCTAAAAATATTCATGGGATTTTTCGGATTTTTAGAAAACACTCACTAAAATCGGAATATTATCATTTTATGATTAGAATAAAAAAATGTTAAATGTTGTTTCATTTTCAGATAGCCAAATTCTTTAATTGACATGAATTTGGTGAATATTCTGAAAAATACAAAGGTGTACACCACATTTCTAAAAATATTCATGGGATTTTTCGGATTTTTAGAAAACACTCACTAAAATCGGAATATTATCATTTTATGATTAGAATAAAAAAATGTTAAATGTTGTTTCATTTTCAGATAGCCAAATTCTTTAATTGACATGAATTTGGTGAATATTCTGAAAAATACAAAGGTGTACACCACATTTCTAAAAATATTCATGGGATTTTTCGGATTTTAAGAAAACACTCACTAAAATCGGAATATTATCATTTTATGATTAGAATAAAAAAATGTTAAATGTTGTTTCATTTTCAGATAGCCAAATTCTTTAATTGACATGAATTTGGTGAATATTCTGAAAAATACAAAGGTGTACACCACATTTCTAAAAATATTCAGTTCATTTTTCGGATTTTTAGAAAACACTCACTAAAATCGGAATATTATGATTTTATGATTAGAATAAAAAAATGTTAAATGTTGTTTCATTTTCAGATAGCCAAATTCTTTAATTGACATGAATTTGGTGAATATTCTGAAAAATACAAAGGTGTACACTACATTTCGAAAAATATTCAGTTCATTTTTCGGATTTTTAGAAAACACTCACTAAAATTGGAATATTATGATTTTATGATTAGAATAAAAAAATGTTAAATGTTGTTTCATTTTCAGATAGCCAAATTCTTTAATTGACATGAATTTGGTGAATATTCTGAAAAATACAAAGGTGTACACCACATTTCGAAAAATATTCAGTTCATTTTCGGATTTTTAGAAAACACTCACTAAAATCGGAATATTATGATTTTATGATTAGAATAAAAAAATGTTAAATGTTGTTTCATTTTCAGATAGCCAAATTCTTTAATTGACATGAATTTGGTGAATATTCTGAAAAATACAAAGGTGTACATCTCAATTCTAAATATTCAGTTCATTTTTCGGATTTTTAGAAAACACTCACTAAAATCGGAATATTATGATTTTATGATTAGAATAAAAAAATGTTAAATGTTGTTTCATTTTCAGATAGCCAAATTCTTTAATTGACATGAATTTGGTGAATATTCTGAAAAATACAAAGGTGTACATCTCAATTCTAAATATTCAGTTCATTTTCGGATTTTTAGAAAACACTCACTAAAATCGGAATATTATGATTTTATGATTAGAATAAAAAAATGTTAAATGTTGTTTCATTTTCAGATAGCCAAATTCTTTAATTGACATGAATTTGGTGAATATTCTGAAAAATACAAAGGTGTACATCTCAATTCTAAATATTCAGTTCATTTTCGGATTTTTAGAAAACACTCACTAAAATCGGAATATTATGATTTTATGATTAGAATAAAAAAATGTTAAATGTTGTTTCATTTTCAGATAGCCAAATTCTTTAATTGACATGAATTTGGTGAATATTCTGAAAAATACAAAGGTGTACACCACATTTCTAAAAATATTCAGTTCATTTTTCGGATTTTTAGAAAACACTCACTAAATCGGAATATTATGATTTTATGATTAGAATAAAAAAATGTTAAATGTTGTTTCATTTTCAGATAGCCAAATTCTTTAATTGACATGAATTTGGTGAATATTCTGAAAAATACAAAGGTGTACACCACATTTCTAAAAATATTCAGTTCATTTTTCGGATTTTTAGAAAACACTCACTAAAATCGGAATATTATGATTTTATGATTAGAATAAAAAAATGTTAAATGTTGTTTCATTTTCAGATAGCCAAATTCTTTAATTGACATGAATTTGGTGAATATTCTGAAAAATACAAAGGTGTACATCTCAATTCTAAATATTCAGTTCATTTTCGGATTTTTAGAAAACACTCACTAAAATCGGAATATTATGATTTTATGATTAGAATAAAAAAATGTTAAATGTTGTTTCATTTTCAGATAGCCAAATTCTTTAATTGACATGAATTTGGTGAATATTCTGAAAAATACAAAGGTGTACATCTCAATTCTAAATATTCAGTTCATTTTCGGATTTTTAGAAAACACTCACTAAAATCGGAATATTATCATTTTATGATTAGAATAAAAAAATGTTAAATGTTGTTTCATTTTCAGATAGCCAAATTCTTTAATTGACATGAATTTGGTGAATATTCTGAAAAATACAAAGGTGTACATCTCAATTCTAAATATTCAGTTCATTTTCGGATTTTTAGAAAACACTCACTAAAATCGGAATATTATGATTTTATGATTAGAATAAAAAAATGTTAAATGTTGTTTCATTTTCAGATAGCCAAATTCTTTAATTGACATGAATTTGGTGAATATTCTGAAAAATACAAAGGTGTACACCACATTTCTAAAAATATTCAGTTCATTTTTCGGATTTTTAGAAAACACTCACTAAATCGGAATATTATGATTTTATGATTAGAATAAAAAAATTTTAAATGTTGTTTCATTTTCAGATAGCCAAATTCTTTAATTGACATGAATTTGGTGAATATTCTGAAAAATACAAAGGTGTACACCACATTTCTAAAAATATTCAGTTCATTTTTCGGATTTTTAGAAAACACTCACTAAAATCGGAATATTATGATTTTATGATTAGAATAAAAAAATGTTAAATGTTGTTTCATTTTCAGATAGCCAAATTCTTTAATTGACATGAATTTGGTGAATATTCTGAAAAATACAAAGGTGTACATCTCAATTCTAAATATTCAGTTCATTTTCGGATTTTTAGAAAACACTCACTAAAATCTTAATATTATCATTTTATGATTAGAATAAAAAAATGTTAAATGTTGTTTCATTTTCAGATAGCCAAATTCTTTAATTGACATGAATTTGGTGAATATTCTGAAAAATACAAAGGTGTACATCTCAATTCTAAATATTCAGTTCATTTTCGGATTTTTAGAAAACACTCACTAAAATCTTAATATTATCATTTTATGATTAGAATTAAAAAATGTTAAATGTTGTTTCATTTTCAGATAGCCAAATTCTTTAATTGACATGAATTTGGTCAATATTCTGAAAAATACAAAGGTGTACATCTCAATTCTAAAAATATTCAGTTCATTTTTCGGATTTTTAGAAAACACTCACTAAAATCGGAATATTATGATTTTATGATTAGAATTAAAAAATGTTAAATGTTGTTTCATTTTCAGATAGCCAAATTCTTTAATTGACATGAATTTGGTCAATATTCTGAAAAATACAAAGGTGTACATCTCAATTCTAAATATTCAGTTCATTTTCGGATTTTTAGAAAACACTCACTAAAATCGGAATATTATGATTTTATGATTAGAATTAAAAAATGTTAAATGTTGTTTCATTTTCAGATAGCCAAATTCTTTAATTGACATGAATTTGGTCAATATTCTGAAAAATACAAAGGTGTACATCTCAATTCTAAATATTCAGTTCATTTTCGGATTTTTAGAAAACACTCACTAAAATCGGAATATTATGATTTTATGATTAGAATTAAAAAATGTTAAATGTTGTTTCATTTTCAGATAGCCAAATTCTTTAATTGACATGAATTTGGTGAATATTCTGAAAAATACAAAGGTGTACATCTCAATTCTAAATATTCATGGGATTTTTCGGATTTTTAGAAAACACTCACTAAAATCGGAATATTATGATTTTATGCTTAGAATAAAAAAATGTTAAATGTTGTTTCATTTTCAGATAGCCAAATTCTTTAATTGACATGAATTTGGTGAATATTCTGAAAAATACAAAGGTGTACATCTCAATTCTAAATATTCAGTTCATTTTCGGATTTTTAGAAAACACTCACTAAAATCGGAATATTATGATTTTATGATTAGAATAAAAAAATGTTAAATGTTGTTTCATTTTCAGATAGCCAAATTCTTTAATTGACATGAATTTGGTGAATATTCTGAAAAATACAAAGGTGTACATCTCAATTCTAAATATTCATGGGATTTTTCGGATTTTTAGAAAACACTCACTAAAATCGGAATATTATGATTTTATGCTTAGAATAAAAAAATGTTAAATGTTGTTTCATTTTCAGATAGCCAAATTCTTTAATTGACATGAATTTGGTGAATATTCTGAAAAATACAAAGGTGTACATCTCAATTCTAAATATTCATGGGATTTTTCGGATTTTTAGAAAACACTCACTAAAATCGGAATATTATGATTTTATGATTAGAATAAAAAAATGTTAAATGTTGTTTCATTTTCAGATAGCCAAATTCTTTAATTGACATGAATTTGGTGAATATTCTGAAAAATACAAAGGTGTACATCTCAATTCTAAATATTCATGGGATTTTTCGGATTTTTAGAAAACACTCACTAAAATCGGAATATTATGATTTTATGATTAGAATAAAAAAATGTTAAATGTTGTTTCATTTTCAGATAGCCAAATTCTTTAATTGACATGAATTTGGTGAATATTCTGAAAAATACAAAGGTGTACATCTCAATTCTAAATATTCATGGGATTTTTCGGATTTTTAGAAAACACTCACTAAAATCGGAATATTATGATTTTATGATTAGAATAAAAAAATGTTAAATGTTGTTTCATTTTCAGATAGCCAAATTCTTTAATTGACATGAATTTGGTGAATATTCTGAAAAATACAAAGGTGTACACCACATTTCTAAAAATATTCAGTTCATTTTTCGGATTTTTAGAAAACACTCACTAAAATCGGAACATTATGATTTTATGATTAGAATAAAAAAATGTTAAATGTTGTTTCATTTTCAGATAGCCAAATTCTTTAATTGACATGAATTTGGTGAATATTCTGAAAAATACAAAGGTGTACATCTCAATTCTAAATATTCATGGGATTTTTCGGATTTTTAGAAAACACTCACTAAAATCGGAATATTATGATTTTATGCTTAGAATAAAAAAATGTTAAATGTTGTTTCATTTTCAGATAGCCAAATTCTTTAATTGACATGAATTTGGTGAATATTCTGAAAAATACAAAGGTGTACATCTCAATTCTAAATATTCAGTTCATTTTCGGATTTTTAGAAAACACTCACTAAAATCGGAATATTATGATTTTATGATTAGAATAAAAAAAATGTTAAATGTTGTTTCATTTTCAGATAGCCAAATTCTTTAATTGACATGAATTTGGTGAATATTCTGAAAAATACAAAGGTGTACATCTCAATTCTAAATATTCAGTTCATTTTCGGATTTTTAGAAAACACTCACTAAAATCGGAATATTATGATTTTATGATTAGAATAAAAAAATGTTAAATGTTGTTTCATTTTCAGATAGCCAAATTCTTTAATTGACATGAATTTGGTGAATATTCTGAAAAATACAAAGGTGTACACCACATTTCTAAAAATATTCAGTTCATTTTTCGGATTTTTAGAAAACACTCACTAAAATCGGAACATTATGATTTTATGATTAGAATAAAAAAATGTTAAATGTTGTTTCATTTTCAGATAGCCAAATTCTTTAATTGACATGAATTTGGTGAATATTCTGAAAAATACAAAGGTGTACATCTCAATTCTAAATATTCATGGGATTTTTCGGATTTTTAGAAAACACTCACTAAAATCGGAATATTATGATTTTATGCTTAGAATAAAAAAATGTTAAATGTTGTTTCATTTTCAGATAGCCAAATTCTTTAATTGACATGAATTTGGTGAATATTCTGAAAAATACAAAGGTGTACATCTCAATTCTAAATATTCAGTTCATTTTCGGATTTTTAGAAAACACTCACTAAAATCGGAATATTATGATTTTATGATTAGAATAAAAAAAATGTTAAATGTTGTTTCATTTTCAGATAGCCAAATTCTTTAATTGACATGAATTTGGTGAATATTCTGAAAAATACAAAGGTGTACATCTCAATTCTAAATATTCAGTTCATTTTCGGATTTTTAGAAAACACTCACTAAAATCGGAATATTATGATTTTATGATTAGAATAAAAAAATGTTAAATGTTGTTTCATTTTCAGATAGCCAAATTCTTTAATTGACATGAATTTGGTGAATATTCTGAAAAATACAAAGGTGTACACCACATTTCTAAAAATATTCAGTTCATTTTTCGGATTTTTAGAAAACACTCACTAAAATCGGAACATTATGATTTTATGATTAGAATAAAAAAATGTTAAATGTTGTTTCATTTTCAGATAGCCAAATTCTTTAATTGACATGAATTTGGTGAATATTCTGAAAAATACAAAGGTGTACATCTCAATTCTAAATATTCATGGGATTTTTCGGATTTTTAGAAAACACTCACTAAAATCGGAATATTATGATTTTATGCTTAGAATAAAAAAATGTTAAATGTTGTTTCATTTTCAGATAGCCAAATTCTTTAATTGACATGAATTTGGTGAATATTCTGAAAAATACAAAGGTGTACATCTCAATTCTAAATATTCAGTTCATTTTCGGATTTTTAGAAAACACTCACTAAAATCGGAATATTATGATTTTATGATTAGAATAAAAAAAATGTTAAATGTTGTTTCATTTTCAGATAGCCAAATTCTTTAATTGACATGAATTTGGTGAATATTCTGAAAAATACAAAGGTGTACATCTCAATTCTAAATATTCAGTTCATTTTCGGATTTTTAGAAAACACTCACTAAAATCGGAATATTATGATTTTATGATTAGAATAAAAAAATGTTAAATGTTGTTTCATTTTCAGATAGCCAAATTCTTTAATTGACATGAATTTGGTGAATATTCTGAAAAATACAAAGGTGTACATCTCAATTCTAAATATTCAGTTCATTTTCGGATTTTTAGAAAACACTCACTAAAATCGGAATATTATGATTTTATGATTAGAATAAAAAAAAATGTTAAATGTTGTTTCATTTTCAGATAGCCAAATTCTTTAATTGACATGAATTTGGTGAATATTCTGAAAAATACAAAGGTGTACATCTCAATTCTAAATATTCAGTTCATTTTCGGATTTTTAGAAAACACTCACTAAAATCGGAATATTATGATTTTATGATTAGAATAAAAAAATGTTAAATGTTGTTTCATTTTCAGATAGCCAAATTCTTTAATTGACATGAATTTAATGAATATTCTGAAAAATACAAAGGTGTACACCACATTTCTAAAAATATTCAGTTCATTTTTCGGATTTTTAGAAAACACTCACTAAAATCGGAACATTATGATTTTATGATTAGAATAAAAAAATGTTAAATGTTGTTTCATTTTCAGATAGCCAAATTCTTTAATTGACATGAATTTGGTGAATATTCTGAAAAATACAAAGGTGTACATCTCAATTCTAAATATTCATGGGATTTTTTGGATTTTTAGAAAACACTCACTAAAATCGGAATATTATGATTTTATGCTTAGAATAAAAAAATGTTAAATGTTGTTTCATTTTCAGATAGCCAAATTCTTTAATTGACATGAATTTGGTGAATATTCTGAAAAATACAAAGGTGTACATCTCAATTCTAAATATTCATGGGATTTTTCGGATTTTTAGAAAACACTCACTAAAATCGGAATATTATGATTTTATGATTAGAATAAAAAAATGTTAAATGTTGTTTCATTTTCAGATAGCCAAATTCTTTAATTGACATGAATTTGGTGAATATTCTGAAAAATACAAAGGTGTACATCTCAATTCTAAATATTCATGGGATTTTTCGGATTTTTAGAAAACACTCACTAAAATCGGAATATTATGATTTTATGATTAGAATAAAAAAATGTTAAATGTTGTTTCATTTTCAGATAGCCAAATTCTTTAATTGACATGAATTTGGTGAATATTCTGAAAAATACAAAGGTGTACATCTCAATTCTAAATATTCAGTTCATTTTCGGATTTTTAGAAAACACTCACTAAAATCGGAATATTATGATTTTATGATTAGAATAAAAAAAAATGTTAAATGTTGTTTCATTTTCAGATAGCCAAATTCTTTAATTGACATGAATTTGGTGAATATTCTGAAAAATACAAAGGTGTACATCTCAATTCTAAATATTCAGTTCATTTTCGGATTTTTAGAAAACACTCACTAAAATCGGAATATTATGATTTTATGATTAGAATAAAAAAATGTTAAATGTTGTTTCATTTTCAGATAGCCAAATTCTTTAATTGACATGAATTTGGTGAATATTCTGAAAAATACAAAGGTGTACATCTCAATTCTAAATATTCAGTTCATTTTCGGATTTTTAGAAAACACTCACTAAAATCGGAATATTATGATTTTATGATTAGAATAAAAAAAAATGTTAAATGTTGTTTCATTTTCAGATAGCCAAATTCTTTAATTGACATGAATTTGGTGAATATTCTGAAAAATACAAAGGTGTACATCTCAATTCTAAATATTCAGTTCATTTTCGGATTTTTAGAAAACACTCACTAAAATCGGAATATTATGATTTTATGATTAGAATAAAAAAATGTTAAATGTTGTTTCATTTTCAGATAGCCAAATTCTTTAATTGACATGAATTTGGTGAATATTCTGAAAAATACAAAGGTGTACACCACATTTCTAAAAATATTCAGTTCATTTTTCGGATTTTTAGAAAACACTCACTAAAATCGGAATATTATGATTTTATGATTAGAATAAAAAAATGTTAAATGTTGTTTCATTTTCAGATAGCCAAATTCTTTAATTGACATGAATTTGGTGAATATTCTGAAAAATACAAAGGTGTACATCTCAATTCTAAATATTCATGGGATTTTTCGGATTTTTAGAAAACACTCACTAAAATCGGAATATTATGATTTTATGATTAGAATAAAAAAATGTTAAATGTTGTTTCATTTTCAGATAGCCAAATTCTTTAATTGACATGAATTTGGTGAATATTCTGAAAAATACAAAGGTGTACATCTCAATTCTAAATATTCATGGGATTTTTCGGATTTTTAGAAAACACTCACTAAAATCGGAATATTATGATTTTATGATTAGAATAAAAAAATGTTAAATGTTGTTTCATTTTCAGATAGCCAAATTCTTTAATTGACATGAATTTGGTGAATATTCTGAAAAATACAAAGGTGTACATCTCAATTCTAAATATTCAGTTCATTTTCGGATTTTTAGAAAACACTCACTAAAATCGGAATATTATGATTTTATGATTAGAATAAAAAAATGTTAAATGTTGTTTCATTTTCAGATAGCCAAATTCTTTAATTGACATGAATTTGGTGAATATTCTGAAAAATACAAAGGTGTACATCTCAATTCTAAATATTCATGGGATTTTTCGGATTTTTAGAAAACACTCACTAAAATCGGAATATTATGATTTTATGATTAGAATAAAAAAATGTTAAATGTTGTTTCATTTTCAGATAGCCAAATTCTTTAATTGACATGAATTTGGTGAATATTCTGAAAAATACAAAGGTGTACATCTCAATTCTAAATATTCAGTTCATTTTCGGATTTTTAGAAAACACTCACTAAAATCGGAATATTATGATTTTATGATTAGAATAAAAAAAAATGTTAAATGTTGTTTCATTTTCAGATAGCCAAATTCTTTAATTGACATGAATTTGGTCAATATTCTGAAAAATACAAAGGTGTACATCTCAATTCTAAAAATATTCAGTTCATTTTTCGGATTTTTAGAAAACACTCACTAAAATCGGAATATTATGATTTTATGATTAGAATAAAAAAAAATGTTAAATGTTGTTTCATTTTCAGATAGCCAAATTCTTTAATTGACATGAATTTGGTCAATATTCTGAAAAATACAAAGGTGTACACCACATTTCTAAAAATATTCATGGGATTTTTCGGATTTTTAGAAAACACTCACTAAAATCGGAATATTATGATTTTATGATTAGAATAAAAAAATGTTAAATGTTGTTTCATGTTCAGATAGCCAAATTCTTTAATTGACATGAATTTGGTGAATATTCTGAAAAATACAACGATGTACACCACATTTCTAAAAATATTCATGGGATTTTTCGGATTTTTAGAAAACACTCACTAAAATCGGAATATTATGATTTTATGCTTAGAATAAAAAAATGTTAAATGTTGTTTCATTTTCAGATAGCCAAATTCTTTAATTGACATGAATTTGGTGAATATTCTGAAAAATACAACGATGTACACCACATTTCTAAAAATATTCATGGGATTTTTCGGATTTTTAGAAAACACTCACTAAAATCGGAATATTA
This sequence comes from Caenorhabditis virilis, assembly GCA_964036255.1. Lineage (NCBI taxonomy): Eukaryota > Metazoa > Nematoda > Chromadorea > Rhabditida > Rhabditidae > Caenorhabditis > Caenorhabditis virilis. The sequence continues at coordinate 7,177,977 of OZ038416.1, forward strand.
TGATTTTATGATTAGAATAAAAAAAAATGTTAAATGTTGTTTCATTTTCAGATAGCCAAATTCTTTAATTGACATGAATTTGGTCAATATTCTGAAAAATACAAAGGTGTACACCACATTTCTAAAAATATTCAGTTCATTTTTCGGATTTTTAGAAAACACTCACTAAAATCGGAATATTATGATTTTATGCTTAGAATAAAAAAATGTTAAATGTTGTTTCATTTTCAGATAGCCAAATTCTTTAATTGACATGAATTTGGTGAATATTCTGAAAAATACAAAGGTGTACATCTCAATTCTAAATATTCATGGGATTTTTCGGATTTTTAGAAAACACTCACTAAAATCGGAATATTATGATTTTATGATTAGAATAAAAAAATGTTAAATGTTGTTTCATTTTCAGATAGCCAAATTCTTTAATTGACATGAATTTGGTGAATATTCTGAAAAATACAAAGGTGTACATCTCAATTCTAAATATTCAGTTCATTTTTCGGATTTTTAGAAAACACTCACTAAAATCGGAATATTATGATTTTATGCTTAGAATAAAAAAATGTTAAATGTTGTTTCATTTTCAGATAGCCAAATTCTTTAATTGACATGAATTTGGTGAATATTCTGAAAAATACAAAGGTGTACATCTCAATTCTAAATATTCATGGGATTTTTCGGATTTTTAGAAAACACTCACTAAAATCGGAATATTATGATTTTATGATTAGAATAAAAAAATGTTAAATGTTGTTTCATTTTCAGATAGCCAAATTCTTTAATTGACATGAATTTGGTGAATATTCTGAAAAATACAAAGGTGTACATCTCAATTCTAAATATTCAGTTCATTTTCGGATTTTTAGAAAACACTCACTAAAATCGGAATATTATGATTTTATGATTAGAATAAAAAAAAATGTTAAATGTTGTTTCATTTTCAGATAGCCAAATTCTTTAATTGACATGAATTTGGTGAATATTCTGAAAAATACAAAGGTGTACATCTCAATTCTAAATATTCAGTTCATTTTCGGATTTTTAGAAAACACTCACTAAAATCGGAATATTATGATTTTATGATTAGAATAAAAAAATGTTAAATGTTGTTTCATTTTCAGATAGCCAAATTCTTTAATTGACATGAATTTGGTGAATATTCTGAAAAATACAAAGGTGTACATCTCAATTCTAAATATTCAGTTCATTTTCGGATTTTTAGAAAACACTCACTAAAATCGGAATATTATGATTTTATGATTAGAATAAAAAAAAATGTTAAATGTTGTTTCATTTTCAGATAGCCAAATTCTTTAATTGACATGAATTTGGTGAATATTCTGAAAAATACAAAGGTGTACATCTCAATTCTAAATATTCAGTTCATTTTCGGATTTTTAGAAAACACTCACTAAAATCGGAATATTATGATTTTATGATTAGAATAAAAAAATGTTAAATGTTGTTTCATTTTCAGATAGCCAAATTCTTTAATTGACATGAATTTGGTGAATATTCTGAAAAATACAAAGGTGTACACCACATTTCTAAAAATATTCAGTTCATTTTTCGGATTTTTAGAAAACACTCACTAAAATCGGAATATTATGATTTTATGATTAGAATAAAAAAAAATGTTAAATGTTGTTTCATTTTCAGATAGCCAAATTCTTTAATTGACATGAATTTGGTGAATATTCTGAAAAATACAAAGGTGTACATCTCAATTCTAAATATTCAGTTCATTTTCGGATTTTTAGAAAACACTCACTAAAATCGGAATATTATGATTTTATGATTAGAATAAAAAAATGTTAAATGTTGTTTCATTTTCAGATAGCCAAATTCTTTAATTGACATGAATTTGGTGAATATTCTGAAAAATACAAAGGTGTACATCTCAATTCTAAATATTCATGGGATTTTTCGGATTTTTAGAAAACACTCACTAAAATCGGAATATTATGATTTTATGATTAGAATAAAAAAATGTTAAATGTTGTTTCATTTTCAGATAGCCAAATTCTTTAATTGACATGAATTTGGTGAATATTCTGAAAAATACAAAGGTGTACATCTCAATTCTAAATATTCAGTTCATTTTCGGATTTTTAGAAAACACTCACTAAAATCGGAATATTATGATTTTATGATTAGAATAAAAAAATGTTAAATGTTGTTTCATTTTCAGATAGCCAAATTCTTTAATTGACATGAATTTGGTGAATATTCTGAAAAATACAAAGGTGTACATCTCAATTCTAAATATTCAGTTCATTTTCGGATTTTTAGAAAACACTCACTAAAATCGGAATATTATGATTTTATGATTAGAATAAAAAAATGTTAAATGTTGTTTCATTTTCAGATAGCCAAATTCTTTAATTGACATGAATTTGGTGAATATTCTGAAAAATACAAAGGTGTACACCACATTTCTAAAAATATTCAGTTCATTTTTCGGATTTTTAGAAAACACTCACTAAAATCGGAATATTATGATTTTATGATTAGAATAAAAAAAAATGTTAAATGTTGTTTCATTTTCAGATAGCCAAATTCTTTAATTGACATGAATTTGGTGAATATTCTGAAAAATACAAAGGTGTACATCTCAATTCTAAATATTCAGTTCATTTTCGGATTTTTAGAAAACACTCACTAAAATCGGAATATTATGATTTTATGATTAGAATAAAAAAATGTTAAATGTTGTTTCATTTTCAGATAGCCAAATTCTTTAATTGACATGAATTTGGTGAATATTCTGAAAAATACAAAGGTGTACATCTCAATTCTAAATATTCATGGGATTTTTCGGATTTTTAGAAAACACTCACTAAAATCGGAATATTATGATTTTATGATTAGAATAAAAAAATGTTAAATGTTGTTTCATTTTCAGATAGCCAAATTCTTTAATTGACATGAATTTGGTGAATATTCTGAAAAATACAAAGGTGTACACCACATTTCTAAAAATATTCAGTTCATTTTTCGGATTTTTAGAAAACACTCACTAAAATCGGAATATTATGATTTTATGATTAGAATAAAAAAAAATGTTAAATGTTGTTTCATTTTCAGATAGCCAAATTCTTTAATTGACATGAATTTGGTGAATATTCTGAAAAATACAAAGGTGTACATCTCAATTCTAAATATTCAGTTCATTTTCGGATTTTTAGAAAACACTCACTAAAATCGGAATATTATGATTTTATGATTAGAATAAAAAAATGTTAAATGTTGTTTCATTTTCAGATAGCCAAATTCTTTAATTGACATGAATTTGGTGAATATTCTGAAAAATACAAAGGTGTACATCTCAATTCTAAATATTCATGGGATTTTTCGGATTTTTAGAAAACACTCACTAAAATCGGAATATTATGATTTTATGATTAGAATAAAAAAATGTTAAATGTTGTTTCATTTTCAGATAGCCAAATTCTTTAATTGACATGAATTTGGTGAATATTCTGAAAAATACAAAGGTGTACATCTCAATTCTAAATATTCAGTTCATTTTCGGATTTTTAGAAAACACTCACTAAAATCGGAATATTATGATTTTATGATTAGAATAAAAAAAAATGTTAAATGTTGTTTCATTTTCAGATAGCCAAATTCTTTAATTGACATGAATTTGGTGAATATTCTGAAAAATACAAAGGTGTACATCTCAATTCTAAATATTCAGTTCATTTTCGGATTTTTAGAAAACACTCACTAAAATCGGAATATTATGATTTTATGATTAGAATAAAAAAATGTTAAATGTTGTTTCATTTTCAGATAGCCAAATTCTTTAATTGACATGAATTTGGTGAATATTCTGAAAAATACAAAGGTGTACATCTCAATTCTAAATATTCAGTTCATTTTCGGATTTTTAGAAAACACTCACTAAAATCGGAATATTATGATTTTATGATTAGAATAAAAAAATGTTAAATGTTGTTTCATTTTCAGATAGCCAAATTCTTTAATTGACATGAATTTGGTGAATATTCTGAAAAATACAAAGGTGTACATCTCAATTCTAAATATTCATGGGATTTTTCGGATTTTTAGAAAACACTCACTAAAATCGGAATATTATGATTTTATGATTAGAATAAAAAAATGTTAAATGTTGTTTCATGTTCAGATAGCCAAATTCTTTAATTGACATGAATTTGGTGAATATTCTGAAAAATACAAAGGTGTACATCTCAATTCTAAAAATATTCAGTTCATTTTTCGGATTTTTAGAAAACACTCACTAAAATCGGAATATTATGATTTTATGATTAGAATAAAAAAAAATGTTAAATGTTGTTTCATTTTCAGATAGCCAAATTCTTTAATTGACATGAATTTGGTCAATATTCTGAAAAATACAAAGGTGTACACCACATTTCTAAAAATATTCATGGGATTTTTCGGATTTTTAGAAAACACTCACTAAAATCGGAATATTATGATTTTATGATTAGAATAAAAAAATGTTAAATGTTGTTTCATTTTCAGATAGCCAAATTCTTTAATTGACATGAATTTGGTGAATATTCTGAAAAATACAACGATGTACACCACATTTCTAAAAATATTCATGGGATTTTTCGGATTTTTAGAAAACACTCACTAAAATCGGAATATTATGATTTTATGCTTAGAATAAAAAAATGTTAAATGTTGTTTCATTTTCAGATAGCCAAATTCTTTAATTGACATGAATTTGGTGAATATTCTGAAAAATACAACGATGTACACCACATTTCTAAAAATATTCATGGGATTTTTCGGATTTTTAGAAAACACTCACTAAAATCGGAATATTATGATTTTATGATTAGAATAAAAAAAAATGTTAAATGTTGTTTCATTTTCAGATAGCCAAATTCTTTAATTGACATGAATTTGGTCAATATTCTGAAAAATACAAAGGTGTACATCTCAATTCTAAAAATATTCAGTTCATTTTTCGGATTTTTAGAAAACACTCACTAAAATCGGAATATTATGATTTTATGATTAGAATAAAAAAAAATGTTAAATGTTGTTTCATTTTCAGATAGCCAAATTCTTTAATTGACATGAATTTGGTCAATATTCTGAAAAATACAAAGGTGTACACCACATTTCTAAAAATATTCAGTTCATTTTTCGGATTTTTAGAAAACACTCACTAAAATCGGAATATTATGATTTTATGCTTAGAATAAAAAAATGTTAAATGTTGTTTCATTTTCAGATAGCCAAATTCTTTAATTGACATGAATTTGGTGAATATTCTGAAAAATACAAAGGTGTACATCTCAATTCTAAATATTCATGGGATTTTTCGGATTTTTAGAAAACACTCACTAAAATCGGAATATTATGATTTTATGATTAGAATAAAAAAATGTTAAATGTTGTTTCATTTTCAGATAGCCAAATTCTTTAATTGACATGAATTTGGTGAATATTCTGAAAAATACAAAGGTGTACATCTCAATTCTAAATATTCAGTTCATTTTTCGGATTTTTAGAAAACACTCACTAAAATCGGAATATTATGATTTTATGCTTAGAATAAAAAAATGTTAAATGTTGTTTCATTTTCAGATAGCCAAATTCTTTAATTGACATGAATTTGGTGAATATTCTGAAAAATACAAAGGTGTACATCTCAATTCTAAATATTCATGGGATTTTTCGGATTTTTAGAAAACACTCACTAAAATCGGAATATTATGATTTTATGATTAGAATAAAAAAATGTTAAATGTTGTTTCATTTTCAGATAGCCAAATTCTTTAATTGACATGAATTTGGTGAATATTCTGAAAAATACAAAGGTGTACATCTCAATTCTAAATATTCAGTTCATTTTCGGATTTTTAGAAAACACTCACTAAAATCGGAATATTATGATTTTATGATTAGAATAAAAAAAAATGTTAAATGTTGTTTCATTTTCAGATAGCCAAATTCTTTAATTGACATGAATTTGGTGAATATTCTGAAAAATACAAAGGTGTACATCTCAATTCTAAATATTCAGTTCATTTTCGGATTTTTAGAAAACACTCACTAAAATCGGAATATTATGATTTTATGATTAGAATAAAAAAATGTTAAATGTTGTTTCATTTTCAGATAGCCAAATTCTTTAATTGACATGAATTTGGTGAATATTCTGAAAAATACAAAGGTGTACATCTCAATTCTAAATATTCAGTTCATTTTCGGATTTTTAGAAAACACTCACTAAAATCGGAATATTATGATTTTATGATTAGAATAAAAAAAAATGTTAAATGTTGTTTCATTTTCAGATAGCCAAATTCTTTAATTGACATGAATTTGGTGAATATTCTGAAAAATACAAAGGTGTACATCTCAATTCTAAATATTCAGTTCATTTTCGGATTTTTAGAAAACACTCACTAAAATCGGAATATTATGATTTTATGATTAGAATAAAAAAATGTTAAATGTTGTTTCATTTTCAGATAGCCAAATTCTTTAATTGACATGAATTTGGTGAATATTCTGAAAAATACAAAGGTGTACACCACATTTCTAAAAATATTCAGTTCATTTTTCGGATTTTTAGAAAACACTCACTAAAATCGGAATATTATGATTTTATGATTAGAATAAAAAAAAATGTTAAATGTTGTTTCATTTTCAGATAGCCAAATTCTTTAATTGACATGAATTTGGTGAATATTCTGAAAAATACAAAGGTGTACATCTCAATTCTAAATATTCAGTTCATTTTCGGATTTTTAGAAAACACTCACTAAAATCGGAATATTATGATTTTATGATTAGAATAAAAAAATGTTAAATGTTGTTTCATTTTCAGATAGCCAAATTCTTTAATTGACATGAATTTGGTGAATATTCTGAAAAATACAAAGGTGTACATCTCAATTCTAAATATTCATGGGATTTTTCGGATTTTTAGAAAACACTCACTAAAATCGGAATATTATGATTTTATGATTAGAATAAAAAAATGTTAAATGTTGTTTCATTTTCAGATAGCCAAATTCTTTAATTGACATGAATTTGGTGAATATTCTGAAAAATACAAAGGTGTACATCTCAATTCTAAATATTCATGGGATTTTTCGGATTTTTAGAAAACACTCACTAAAATCGGAATATTATGATTTTATGATTAGAATAAAAAAATGTTAAATGTTGTTTCATTTTCAGATAGCCAAATTCTTTAATTGACATGAATTTGGTGAATATTCTGAAAAATACAAAGGTGTACATCTCAATTCTAAATATTCAGTTCATTTTCGGATTTTTAGAAAACACTCACTAAAATCGGAATATTATGATTTTATGATTAGAATAAAAAAATGTTAAATGTTGTTTCATTTTCAGATAGCCAAATTCTTTAATTGACATGAATTTGGTGAATATTCTGAAAAATACAAAGGTGTACATCTCAATTCTAAATATTCATGGGATTTTTCGGATTTTTAGAAAACACTCACTAAAATCGGAATATTATGATTTTATGATTAGAATAAAAAAATGTTAAATGTTGTTTCATTTTCAGATAGCCAAATTCTTTAATTGACATGAATTTGGTGAATATTCTGAAAAATACAAAGGTGTACATCTCAATTCTAAATATTCAGTTCATTTTCGGATTTTTAGAAAACACTCACTAAAATCGGAATATTATGATTTTATGATTAGAATAAAAAAATGTTAAATGTTGTTTCATTTTCAGATAGCCAAATTCTTTAATTGACATGAATTTGGTGAATATTCTGAAAAATACAAAGGTGTACATCTCAATTCTAAAAATATTCAGTTCATTTTTCGGATTTTTAGAAAACACTCACTAAAATCGGAATATTATGATTTTATGATTAGAATAAAAAAAAATGTTAAATGTTGTTTCATTTTCAGATAGCCAAATTCTTTAATTGACATGAATTTGGTCAATATTCTGAAAAATACAAAGGTGTACATCTCAATTCTAAAAATATTCAGTTCATTTTTCGGATTTTTAGAAAACACTCACTAAAATCGGAATATTATGATTTTATGATTAGAATAAAAAAAAATGTTAAATGTTGTTTCATTTTCAGATAGCCAAATTCTTTAATTGACATGAATTTGGTCAATATTCTGAAAAATACAAAGGTGTACATCTCAATTCTAAAAATATTCAGTTCATTTTTCGGATTTTTAGAAAACACTCACTAAAATCGGAATATTATGATTTTATGATTAGAATAAAAAAAAATGTTAAATGTTGTTTCATTTTCAGATAGCCAAATTCTTTAATTGACATGAATTTGGTCAATATTCTGAAAAATACAAAGGTGTACACCACATTTCTAAAAATATTCATGGGATTTTTCGGATTTTTAGAAAACACTCACTAAAATCGGAATATTATGATTTTATGATTAGAATAAAAAAATGTTAAATGTTGTTTCATGTTCAGATAGCCAAATTCTTTAATTGACATGAATTTGGTGAATATTCTGAAAAATACAACGATGTACACCACATTTCTAAAAATATTCATGGGATTTTTCGGATTTTTAGAAAACACTCACTAAAATCGGAATATTATGATTTTATGCTTAGAATAAAAAAATGTTAAATGTTGTTTCATTTTCAGATAGCCAAATTCTTTAATTGACATGAATTTGGTGAATATTCTGAAAAATACAACGATGTACACCACATTTCTAAAAATATTCATGGGATTTTTCGGATTTTTAGAAAACACTCACTAAAATCGGAATATTATGATTTTATGATTAGAATAAAAAAAAATGTTAAATGTTGTTTCATTTTCAGATAGCCAAATTCTTTAATTGACATGAATTTGGTCAATATTCTGAAAAATACAAAGGTGTACATCTCAATTCTAAAAATATTCAGTTCATTTTTCGGATTTTTAGAAAACACTCACTAAAATCGGAATATTATGATTTTATGATTAGAATAAAAAAAAATGTTAAATGTTGTTTCATTTTCAGATAGCCAAATTCTTTAATTGACATGAATTTGGTCAATATTCTGAAAAATACAAAGGTGTACACCACATTTCTAAAAATATTCAGTTCATTTTTCGGATTTTTAGAAAACACTCACTAAAATCGGAATATTATGATTTTATGATTAGAATAAAAAAATGTTAAATGTTGTTTCATTTTCAGATAGCCAAATGCTTTAATTGACATGAATTTGGTGAATATTCTGAAAAATACAACGATGTACACCACATTTCTAAAAATATTCATGGGATTTTTCGGATTTTTAGAAAACACTCACTAAAATCGGAATATTATGATTTTATGATTAGAATAAAAAAATGTTAAATGTTGTTTCATGTTCAGATAGCCAAATTCTTTAATTGACATGAATTTGGTGAATATTCTGAAAAATACAACGATGTACACCACATTTCTAAAAATATTCATGGGATTTTTCGGATTTTTAGAAAACACTCACTAAAATCGGAATATTATGATTTTATGATTAGAATAAAAAAAAATGTTAAATGTTGTTTCATTTTCAGATAGCCAAATTCTTTAATTGACATGAATTTGGTGAATATTCTGAAAAATACAAAGGTGTACATCTCAATTCTAAATATTCAGTTCATTTTCGGATTTTTAGAAAACACTCACTAAAATCGGAATATTATGATTTTATGATTAGAATAAAAAAATGTTAAATGTTGTTTCATTTTCAGATAGCCAAATTCTTTAATTGACATGAATTTGGTGAATATTCTGAAAAATACAAAGGTGTACATCTCAATTCTAAATATTCATGGGATTTTTCGGATTTTTAGAAAACACTCACTAAAATCGGAATATTATGATTTTATGATTAGAATAAAAAAATGTTAAATGTTGTTTCATTTTCAGATAGCCAAATTCTTTAATTGACATGAATTTGGTGAATATTCTGAAAAATACAAAGGTGTACATCTCAATTCTAAATATTCATGGGATTTTTCGGATTTTTAGAAAACACTCACTAAAATCGGAATATTATGATTTTATGATTAGAATAAAAAAATGTTAAATGTTGTTTCATTTTCAGATAGCCAAATTCTTTAATTGACATGAATTTGGTGAATATTCTGAAAAATACAAAGGTGTACATCTCAATTCTAAATATTCAGTTCATTTTCGGATTTTTAGAAAACACTCACTAAAATCGGAATATTATGATTTTATGATTAGAATAAAAAAATGTTAAATGTTGTTTCATTTTCAGATAGCCAAATTCTTTAATTGACATGAATTTGGTGAATATTCTGAAAAATACAAAGGTGTACATCTCAATTCTAAATATTCAGTTCATTTTCGGATTTTTAGAAAACACTCACTAAAATCGGAATATTATGATTTTATGATTAGAATAAAAAAATGTTAAATGTTGTTTCATTTTCAGATAGCCAAATTCTTTAATTGACATGAATTTGGTGAATATTCTGAAAAATACAAAGGTGTACATCTCAATTCTAAATATTCATGGGATTTTTCGGATTTTTAGAAAACACTCACTAAAATCGGAATATTATGATTTTATGATTAGAATAAAAAAATGTTAAATGTTGTTTCATTTTCAGATAGCCAAATTCTTTAATTGACATGAATTTGGTGAATATTCTGAAAAATACAAAGGTGTACATCTCAATTCTAAATATTCAGTTCATTTTCGGATTTTTAGAAAACACTCACTAAAATCGGAATATTATGATTTTATGATTAGAATAAAAAAATGTTAAATGTTGTTTCATTTTCAGATAGCCAAATTCTTTAATTGACATGAATTTGGTGAATATTCTGAAAAATACAAAGGTGTACATCTCAATTCTAAAAATATTCAGTTCATTTTTCGGATTTTTAGAAAACACTCACTAAAATCGGAATATTATGATTTTATGATTAGAATAAAAAAAATGTTAAATGTTGTTTCATTTTCAGATAGCCAAATTCTTTAATTGACATGAATTTGGTCAATATTCTGAAAAATACAAAGGTGTACATCTCAATTCTAAAAATATTCAGTTCATTTTTCGGATTTTTAGAAAACACTCACTAAAATCGGAATATTATGATTTTATGATTAGAATAAAAAAAAATGTTAAATGTTGTTTCATTTTCAGATAGCCAAATTCTTTAATTGACATGAATTTGGTCAATATTCTGAAAAATACAAAGGTGTACATCTCAATTCTAAAAATATTCAGTTCATTTTTCGGATTTTTAGAAAACACTCACTAAAATCGGAATATTATGATTTTATGATTAGAATAAAAAAAAATGTTAAATGTTGTTTCATTTTCAGATAGCCAAATTCTTTAATTGACATGAATTTGGTGAATATTCTGAAAAATACAACGATGTACACCACATTTCTAAAAATATTCATGGGATTTTTCGGATTTTTAGAAAACACTCACTAAAATCGGAATATTATGATTTTATGATTAGAATAAAAAAAAATGTTAAATGTTGTTTCATTTTCAGATAGCCAAATTCTTTAATTGACATGAATTTGGTCAATATTCTGAAAAATACAAAGGTGTACATCTCAATTCTAAAAATATTCAGTTCATTTTTCGGATTTTTAGAAAACACTCACTAAAATCGGAATATTATGATTTTATGATTAGAATAAAAAAAAATGTTAAATGTTGTTTCATTTTCAGATAGCCAAATTCTTTAATTGACATGAATTTGGTCAATATTCTGAAAAATACAAAGGTGTACACCACATTTCTAAAAATATTCAGTTCATTTTTCGGATTTTTAGAAAACACTCACTAAAATCGGAATATTATGATTTTATGATTAGAATAAAAAAATGTTAAATGTTGTTTCATTTTCAGATAGCCAAATGCTTTAATTGACATGAATTTGGTGAATATTCTGAAAAATACAACGATGTACACCACATTTCTAAAAATATTCATGGGATTTTTCGGATTTTTAGAAAACACTCACTAAAATCGGAATATTATGATTTTATGATTAGAATAAAAAAATGTTAAATGTTGTTTCATGTTCAGATAGCCAAATTCTTTAATTGACATGAATTTGGTGAATATTCTGAAAAATACAACGATGTACACCACATTTCTAAAAATATTCATGGGATTTTTCGGATTTTTAGAAAACACTCACTAAAATCGGAATATTATGATTTTATGATTAGAATAAAAAAAAATGTTAAATGTTGTTTCATTTTCAGATAGCCAAATTCTTTAATTGACATGAATTTGGTGAATATTCTGAAAAATACAAAGGTGTACATCTCAATTCTAAATATTCAGTTCATTTTCGGATTTTTAGAAAACACTCACTAAAATCGGAATATTATGATTTTATGATTAGAATAAAAAAATGTTAAATGTTGTTTCATTTTCAGATAGCCAAATTCTTTAATTGACATGAATTTGGTGAATATTCTGAAAAATACAAAGGTGTACATCTCAATTCTAAATATTCATGGGATTTTTCGGATTTTTAGAAAACACTCACTAAAATCGGAATATTATGATTTTATGATTAGAATAAAAAAATGTTAAATGTTGTTTCATTTTCAGATAGCCAAATTCTTTAATTGACATGAATTTGGTGAATATTCTGAAAAATACAAAGGTGTACATCTCAATTCTAAATATTCATGGGATTTTTCGGATTTTTAGAAAACACTCACTAAAATCGGAATATTATGATTTTATGATTAGAATAAAAAAATGTTAAATGTTGTTTCATTTTCAGATAGCCAAATTCTTTAATTGACATGAATTTGGTGAATATTCTGAAAAATACAAAGGTGTACATCTCAATTCTAAATATTCAGTTCATTTTCGGATTTTTAGAAAACACTCACTAAAATCGGAATATTATGATTTTATGATTAGAATAAAAAAATGTTAAATGTTGTTTCATTTTCAGATAGCCAAATTCTTTAATTGACATGAATTTGGTGAATATTCTGAAAAATACAAAGGTGTACATCTCAATTCTAAATATTCAGTTCATTTTCGGATTTTTAGAAAACACTCACTAAAATCGGAATATTATGATTTTATGATTAGAATAAAAAAATGTTAAATGTTGTTTCATTTTCAGATAGCCAAATTCTTTAATTGACATGAATTTGGTGAATATTCTGAAAAATACAAAGGTGTACATCTCAATTCTAAATATTCATGGGATTTTTCGGATTTTTAGAAAACACTCACTAAAATCGGAATATTATGATTTTATGATTAGAATAAAAAAATGTTAAATGTTGTTTCATTTTCAGATAGCCAAATTCTTTAATTGACATGAATTTGGTGAATATTCTGAAAAATACAAAGGTGTACATCTCAATTCTAAATATTCAGTTCATTTTCGGATTTTTAGAAAACACTCACTAAAATCGGAATATTATGATTTTATGATTAGAATAAAAAAATGTTAAATGTTGTTTCATTTTCAGATAGCCAAATTCTTTAATTGACATGAATTTGGTGAATATTCTGAAAAATACAAAGGTGTACATCTCAATTCTAAAAATATTCAGTTCATTTTTCGGATTTTTAGAAAACACTCACTAAAATCGGAATATTATGATTTTATGATTAGAATAAAAAAAATGTTAAATGTTGTTTCATTTTCAGATAGCCAAATTCTTTAATTGACATGAATTTGGTCAATATTCTGAAAAATACAAAGGTGTACATCTCAATTCTAAAAATATTCAGTTCATTTTTCGGATTTTTAGAAAACACTCACTAAAATCGGAATATTATGATTTTATGATTAGAATAAAAAAAAATGTTAAATGTTGTTTCATTTTCAGATAGCCAAATTCTTTAATTGACATGAATTTGGTCAATATTCTGAAAAATACAAAGGTGTACATCTCAATTCTAAAAATATTCAGTTCATTTTTCGGATTTTTAGAAAACACTCACTAAAATCGGAATATTATGATTTTATGATTAGAATAAAAAAAATGTTAAATGTTGTTTCATTTTCAGATAGCCAAATTCTTTAATTGACATGAATTTGGTCAATATTCTGAAAAATACAAAGGTGTACACCACATTTCTAAAAATATTCAGTTCATTTTTCGGATTTTTAGAAAACACTCACTAAAATCGGAATATTATGATTTTATGATTAGAATAAAAAAATGTTAAATGTTGTTTCATTTTCAGATAGCCAAATTCTTTAATTGACATGAATTTGGTGAATATTCTGAAAAATACAACGATGTACACCACATTTCTAAAAATATTCATGGGATTTTTCGGATTTTTAGAAAACACTCACTAAAATCGGAATATTATGATTTTATGATTAGAATAAAAAAATGTTAAATGTTGTTTCATGTTCAGATAGCCAAATTCTTTAATTGACATGAATTTGGTGAATATTCTGAAAAATACAACGATGTACACCACATTTCTAAAAATATTCATGGGATTTTTCGGATTTTTAGAAAACACTCACTAAAATCGGAATATTATGATTTTATGATTAGAATAAAAAAATGTTAAATGTTGTTTCATTTTCAGATAGCCAAATTCTTTAATTGACATGAATTTGGTGAATATTCTGAAAAATACAAAGGTGTACACCACATTTCTAAAAATATTCATGGGATTTTTCGGATTTTTAGAAAACACTCACTAAAATCGGAATATTATGATTTTATGATTAGAATAAAAAAATGTTAAATGTTGTATCATTTTCAGATAGCCAAATTCTTTAATTGACATGAATTTGGTCAATATTCTGAAAAATACAAAGGTGTACACCACATTTCTAAAAATATTCATGGGATTTTTCGGATTTTTAGAAAACACTCACTAAAATCGGAATATTATGATTTTATGATTAGAATAAAAAAATGTTAAATGTTGTTTCATTTTCAGATAGCCAAATTCTTTAATTGACATGAATTTGGTGAATATTCTGAAAAATACAAAGGTGTACATCTCAATTCTAAATATTCAGTTCATTTTCGGATTTTTAGAAAACACTCACTAAAATCGGAATATTATGATTTTATGATTAGAATAAAAAAATGTTAAATGTTGTTTCATTTTCAGATAGCCAAATTCTTTAATTGACATGAATTTGGTGAATATTCTGAAAAATACAAAGGTGTACACCACATTTCTAAAAATATTCATGGGATTTTTCGGATTTTTAGAAAACACTCACTAAAATCGGAATATTATGATTTTATGATTAGAATAAAAAAATGTTAAATGTTGTTTCATTTTCAGATAGCCAAATTCTTTAATTGACATGAATTTGGTGAATATTCTGAAAAATACAAAGGTGTACACCACATTTCTAAAAATATTCAGTTCATTTTTCGGATTTTTAGAAAACACTCACTAAAATCGGAATATTATGATTTTATGATTAGAATAAAAAAATGTTAAATGTTGTTTCATTTTTAGATAGCCAAATTCTTTAATTGACATGAATTTGGTGAATA
Source organism: Caenorhabditis virilis (assembly GCA_964036255.1). Taxonomy (NCBI): domain Eukaryota; kingdom Metazoa; phylum Nematoda; class Chromadorea; order Rhabditida; family Rhabditidae; genus Caenorhabditis; species Caenorhabditis virilis. Next base: position 7,193,475 of record OZ038416.1, read on the forward strand.
TTCTGAAAAATACAAAGGTGTACACCACATTTCTAAAAATATTCAGTTCATTTTTCGGATTTTTAGAAAACACTCACTAAAATCGGAATATTATGATTTTATGATTAGAATAAAAAAATGTTAAATGTTGTTTCATTTTTAGATAGCCAAATTCTTTAATTGACATGAATTTGGTGAATATTCTGAAAAATACAAAGGTGTACACCACATTTCTAAAAATATTCATGGGATTTTTCGGATTTTTAGAAAACACTCACTAAAATCGGAATATTATGATTTTATGATTAGAATAAAAAAATGTTAAATGTTGTTTCATTTTCAGATAGCCAAATTCTTTAATTGACATGAATTTGGTGAATATTCTGAAAAATACAACGATGTACACCACATTTCTAAAAATATTCAGTTCATTTTTCGGATTTTTAGAAAACACTCACTAAAATCGGAATATTATGATTTTATGATTAGAATAAAAAAATGTTAAATGTTGTTTCATTTTCAGATAGCCAAATTCTTTAATTGACATGAATTTGGTGAATATTCTGAAAAATACAAAGGTGTACATCTCAATTCTAAATATTCAGTTCATTTTCGGATTTTTAGAAAACACTCACTAAAATCGGAATATTATGATTTTATGATTAGAATAAAAAAATGTTAAATGTTGTTTCATTTTCAGATAGCCAAATTCTTTAATTGACATGAATTTGGTGAATATTCTGAAAAATACAAAGGTGTACACCACATTTCTAAAAATATTCATGGGATTTTTCGGATTTTTAGAAAACACTCACTAAAATCGGAATATTATGATTTTATGATTAGAATAAAAAAATGTTAAATGTTGTTTCATTTTCAGATAGCCAAATTCTTTAATTGACATGAATTTGGTGAATATTCTGAAAAATACAAAGGTGTACACCACATTTCTAAAAATATTCAGTTCATTTTTCGGATTTTTAGAAAACACTCACTAAAATCGGAATATTATGATTTTATGATTAGAATAAAAAAATGTTAAATGTTGTTTCATTTTTAGATAGCCAAATTCTTTAATTGACATGAATTTGGTGAATATTCTGAAAAATACAAAGGTGTACACCACATTTCTAAAAATATTCAGTTCATTTTTCGGATTTTTAGAAAACACTCACTAAAATCGGAATATTATGATTTTATGATGAGAATAAAAAAATGTTAAATGTTGTTTCATTTTCAGATAGCCAAATTCTTTAATTGACATGAATTTGGTGAATATTCTGAAAAATACAAAGGTGTACATCTCAATTCTAAATATTCAGTTCATTTTCGGATTTTTAGAAAACACTCACTAAAATCGGAATATTATGATTTTATGATTAGAATAAAAAAATGTTAAATGTTGTTTCATTTTCAGATAGCCAAATTCTTTAATTGACATGAATTTGGTGAATATTCTGAAAAATACAAAGGTGTACACCACATTTATAAAAATATTCAGTTCATTTTTCGGATTTTTAGAAAACACTCACTAAAATCGGAATATTATGATTTTATGATTAGAATAAAAAAATGTTAAATGTTGTTTCATTTTCAGATAGCCAAATTCTTTAATTGACATGAATTTGGTGAATATTCTGAAAAATACAAAGGTGTACATCTCAATTCTAAATATTCAGTTCATTTTCGGATTTTTAGAAAACACTCACTAAAATCGGAATATTATGATTTTATGATTAGAATAAAAAAATGTTAAATGTTGTTTCATTTTCAGATAGCCAAATTCTTTAATTGACATGAATTTGGTGAATATTCTGAAAAATACAAAGGTGTACACCACATTTCTAAAAATATTCAGTTCATTTTTCGGATTTTTAGAAAACACTCACTAAAATCGGAATATTATGATTTTATGATTAGAATAAAAAAATGTTAAATGTTGTTTCATTTTCAGATAGCCAAATTCTTTAATTGACATGAATTTGGTGAATATTCTGAAAAATACAAAGGTGTACATCTCAATTCTAAAAATATTCATGGGATTTTTCGGATTTTTAGAAAACACTCACTAAAATCGGAATATTATGATTTTATGATTAGAATAAAAAAATGTTAAATGTTGTTTCATTTTCAGATAGCCAAATTCTTTAATTGACATGAATTTGGTGAATATTCTGAAAAATACAAAGGTGTACATCTCAATTCTAAATATTCAGTTCATTTTCGGATTTTTAGAAAACACTCACTAAAATCGGAATATTATGATTTTATGATTAGAATAAAAAAATGTTAAATGTTGTTTCATTTTCAGATAGCCAAATTCTTTAATTGACATGAATTTGGTGAATATTCTGAAAAATACAAAGGTGTACACCACATTTCTAAAAATATTCATGGGATTTTTCGGATTTTTAGAAAACACTCACTAAAATCGGAATATTATGATTTTATGATTAGAATAAAAAAATGTTAAATGTTGTTTCATTTTCAGATAGCCAAATTCTTTAATTGACATGAATTTGGTGAATATTCTGAAAAATACAAAGGTGTACACCACATTTCTAAAAATATTCAGTTCATTTTTCGGATTTTTAGAAAACACTCACTAAAATCGGAATATTATGATTTTATGATTAGAATAAAAAAATGTTAAATGTTGTTTCATTTTTAGATAGCCAAATTCTTTAATTGACATGAATTTGGTGAATATTCTGAAAAATACAAAGGAGTACACCACATTTCTGAAAATATTCAGTTCATTTTTCGGATTTTTAGAAAACACTCACTAAAATCGGAATATTATGATTTTATGATGAGAATAAAAAAATGTTAAATGTTGTTTCATTTTTAGATAGCCAAATTCTTTAATTGACATGAATTTGGTGAATATTCTGAAAAATACAAAGGTGTACACCACATTTCTAAAAATATTCAGTTCATTTTTCGGATTTTTAGAAAACACTCACTAAAATCGGAATATTATGATTTTATGATTAGAATAAAAAAATGTTAAATGTTGTTTCATTTTTAGATAGCCAAATTCTTTAATTGACATGAATTTGGTGAATATTCTGAAAAATACAAAGGTGTACACCACATTTCTAAAAATATTCAGTTCATTTTTCGGATTTTTAGAAAACACTCACTAAAATCGGAATATTATGATTTTATGATTAGAATAAAAAAATGTTAAATGTTGTTTCATTTTTAGATAGCCAAATTCTTTAATTGACATGAATTTGGTGAATATTCTGAAAAATACAAAGGTGTACATCTCAATTCTAAAAATATTCATGGGATTTTTCGGATTTTTAGAAAACACTCACTAAAATCGGAATATTATGATTTTATGATTAGAATAAAAAAATGTTAAATGTTGTTTCATTTTCAGATAGCCAAATTCTTTAATTGACATGAATTTGGTGAATATTCTGAAAAATACAAAGGTGTACACCACATTTCTAAAAATATTCATGGGATTTTTCGGATTTTTAGAAAACACTCACTAAAATCGGAATATTATGATTTTATGATTAGAATAAAAAAATGTTAAATGTTGTTTCATTTTCAGATAGCCAAATTCTTTAATTGACATGAATTTGGTGAATATTCTGAAAAATACAAAGGTGTACACCACATTTCTAAAAATATTCAGTTCATTTTTCGGATTTTTAGAAAACACTCACTAAAATCGGAATATTATGATTTTATGATTAGAATAAAAAAATGTTAAATGTTGTTTCATTTTTAGATAGCCAAATTCTTTAATTGACATGAATTTGGTGAATATTCTGAAAAATACAAAGGTGTACACCACATTTCTAAAAATATTCAGTTCATTTTTCGGATTTTTAGAAAACACTCACTAAAATCGGAATATTATGATTTTATGATTAGAATAAAAAAATGTTAAATGTTGTTTCATTTTTAGATAGCCAAATTCTTTAATTGACATGAATTTGGTGAATATTCTGAAAAATACAAAGGTGTACATCTCAATTCTAAATATTCAGTTCATTTTCGGATTTTTAGAAAACACTCACTAAAATCGGAATATTATGATTTTATGATTAGAATAAAAAAATGTTAAATGTTGTTTCATTTTTAGATAGCCAAATTCTTTAATTGACATGAATTTGGTGAATATTCTGAAAAATACAAAGGTGTACATCTCAATTCTAAATATTCAGTTCATTTTCGGATTTTTAGAAAACACTCACTAAAATCGGAATATTATGATTTTATGATTAGAATAAAAAAATGTTAAATGTTGTTTCATTTTCAGATAGCCAAATTCTTTAATTGACATGAATTTGGTGAATATTCTGAAAAATACAACGATGTACACCACATTTCTAAAAATATTCATGGGATTTTTCGGATTTTTAGAAAACACTCACTAAAATCGGAATATTATGATTTTATGATTAGAATAAAAAAATGTTAAATGTTGTTTCATTTTCAGATAGCCAAATTCTTTAATTGACATGAATTTGGTGAATATTCTGAAAAATACAAAGGTGTACACCACATTTCTAAAAATATTCATGGGATTTTTCGGATTTTTAGAAAACACTCACTAAAATCGGAATATTATGATTTTATGATTAGAATAAAAAAATGTTAAATGTTGTTTCATTTTCAGATAGCCAAATTCTTTAATTGACATGAATTTGGTGAATATTCTGAAAAATACAAAGGTGTACATCTCAATTCTAAATATTCAGTTCATTTTCGGATTTTTAGAAAACACTCACTAAAATCGGAATATTATGATTTTATGATTAGAATAAAAAAATGTTAAATGTTGTTTCATTTTCAGATAGCCAAATTCTTTAATTGACATGAATTTGGTGAATATTCTGAAAAATACAAAGGTGTACATCTCAATTCTAAATATTCAGTTCATTTTCGGATTTTTAGAAAACACTCACTAAAATCGGAATATTATGATTTTATGATTAGAATAAAAAAATGTTAAATGTTGTTTCATTTTCAGATAGCCAAATTCTTTAATTGACATGAATTTGGTGAATATTCTGAAAAATACAAAGGTGTACACCACATTTCTAAAAATATTCATGGGATTTTTCGGATTTTTAGAAAACACTCACTAAAATCGGAATATTATGATTTTATGATTAGAATAAAAAAATGTTAAATGTTGTTTCATTTTCAGATAGCCAAATTCTTTAATTGACATGAATTTGGTGAATATTCTGAAAAATACAAAGGTGTACACCACATTTCTAAAAATATTCAGTTCATTTTTCGGATTTTTAGAAAACACTCACTAAAATCGGAATATTATGATTTTATGATTAGAATAAAAAAATGTTAAATGTTGTTTCATTTTTAGATAGCCAAATTCTTTAATTGACATGAATTTGGTGAATATTCTGAAAAATACAAAGGTGTACACCACATTTCTAAAAATATTCAGTTCATTTTTCGGATTTTTAGAAAACACTCACTAAAATCGGAATATTATGATTTTATGATTAGAATAAAAAAATGTTAAATGTTGTTTCATTTTTAGATAGCCAAATTCTTTAATTGACATGAATTTGGTGAATATTCTGAAAAATACAAAGGTGTACATCTCAATTCTAAATATTCAGTTCATTTTCGGATTTTTAGAAAACACTCACTAAAATCGGAATATTATGATTTTATGATTAGAATAAAAAAATGTTAAATGTTGTTTCATTTTTAGATAGCCAAATTCTTTAATTGACATGAATTTGGTGAATATTCTGAAAAATACAAAGGTGTACATCTCAATTCTAAATATTCAGTTCATTTTCGGATTTTTAGAAAACACTCACTAAAATCGGAATATTATGATTTTATGATTAGAATAAAAAAATGTTAAATGTTGTTTCATTTTTAGATAGCCAAATTCTTTAATTGACATGAATTTGGTGAATATTCTGAAAAATACAAAGGTGTACATCTCAATTCTAAATATTCAGTTCATTTTCGGATTTTTAGAAAACACTCACTAAAATCGGAATATTATGATTTTATGATTAGAATAAAAAAATGTTAAATGTTGTTTCATTTTCAGATAGCCAAATTCTTTAATTGACATGAATTTGGTGAATATTCTGAAAAATACAAAGGTGTACACCACATTTCTAAAAATATTCATGGGATTTTTCGGATTTTTAGAAAACACTCACTAAAATCGGAATATTATGATTTTATGATTAGAATAAAAAAATGTTAAATGTTGTTTCATTTTCAGATAGCCAAATTCTTTAATTGACATGAATTTGGTGAATATTCTGAAAAATACAACGATGTACACCACATTTCTAAAAATATTCATGGGATTTTTCGGATTTTTAGAAAACACTCACTAAAATCGGAATATTATGATTTTATGATTAGAATAAAAAAATGTTAAATGTTGTTTCATTTTTAGATAGCCAAATTCTTTAATTGACATGAATTTGGTGAATATTCTGAAAAATACAAAGGTGTACATCTCAATTCTAAATATTCAGTTCATTTTCGGATTTTTAGAAAACACTCACTAAAATCGGAATATTATGATTTTATGATTAGAATAAAAAAATGTTAAATGTTGTTTCATTTTCAGATAGCCAAATTCTTTAATTGACATGAATTTGGTGAATATTCTGAAAAATACAAAGGTGTACACCACATTTCTAAAAATATTCATGGGATTTTTCGGATTTTTAGAAAACACTCACTAAAATCGGAATATTATGATTTTATGATTAGAATAAAAAAATGTTAAATGTTGTTTCATTTTCAGATAGCCAAATTCTTTAATTGACATGAATTTGGTGAATATTCTGAAAAATACAACGATGTACACCACATTTCTAAAAATATTCATGGGATTTTTCGGATTTTTAGAAAACACTCACTAAAATCGGAATATTATGATTTTATGATTAGAATAAAAAAATGTTAAATGTTGTTTCATTTTCAGATAGCCAAATTCTTTAATTGACATGAATTTGGTGAATATTCTGAAAAATACAAAGGTGTACACCACATTTCTAAAAATATTCATGGGATTTTTCGGATTTTTAGAAAACACTCACTAAAATCGGAATATTATGATTTTATGATTAGAATAAAAAAATGTTAAATGTTGTTTCATTTTCAGATAGCCAAATTCTTTAATTGACATGAATTTGGTGAATATTCTGAAAAATACAAAGGTGTACATCTCAATTCTAAATATTCAGTTCATTTTCGGATTTTTAGAAAACACTCACTAAAATCGGAATATTATGATTTTATGATTAGAATAAAAAAATGTTAAATGTTGTTTCATTTTCAGATAGCCAAATTCTTTAATTGACATGAATTTGGTGAATATTCTGAAAAATACAAAGGTGTACATCTCAATTCTAAATATTCAGTTCATTTTCGGATTTTTAGAAAACACTCACTAAAATCGGAATATTATGATTTTATGATTAGAATAAAAAAGCCAAATTCTTTAATTGACATGAATTTGGTGAATATTCTGAAAAATACAAAGGTGTACACCACATTTCTAAAAATATTCAGTTCATTTTTCGGATTTTTAGAAAACACTCACTAAAATCGGAATATTATGATTTTATGATTAGAATAAAAAAATGTTAAATGTTGTTTCATTTTCAGATAGCCAAATTCTTTAATTGACATGAATTTGGTGAATATTCTGAAAAATACAAAGGTGTACACCACATTTGCTGATAGAAGTGGTTTGGCGAATAGGTTTTTGTGCATTGTTAGTTGAATATTTGATTTTGACGGTACGTCTTGTTGGACCCTTTTTCTTTGAACTTGGAAAAAATAAAGTTCATTTTATTTTATTTATTGTGCTTCTTCAAAGAAAAAGGGTCCAACAAGACGTACCGTCAAAATCAAATATACACCACATTTCTAAAAATATTCATGGGATTTTTCGGATTTTTAGAAAACACTCACTAAAATCGGAATATTATGATTTTATGATTAGAATAAAAAAATGTTAAATGTTGTTTCATTTTCAGATAGCCAAATTCTTTAATTGACATGAATTTGGTGAATATTCTGAAAAATACAAAGGTGTACACCACATTTCTAAAAATATTCAGTTCATTTTTCGGATTTTTAGAAAACACTCACTAAAATCGGAATATTATGATTTTATGATTAGAATAAAAAAATGTTAAATGTTGTTTCATTTTTAGATAGCCAAATTCTTTAATTGACATGAATTTGGTGAATATTCTGAAAAATACAAAGGTGTACACCACATTTCTAAAAATATTCAGTTCATTTTTCGGATTTTTAGAAAACACTCACTAAAATCGGAATATTATGATTTTATGATTAGAATAAAAAAATGTTAAATGTTGTTTCATTTTCAGATAGCCAAATTCTTTAATTGACATGAATTTGGTGAATATTCTGAAAAATACAAAGGTGTACATCTCAATTCTAAATATTCAGTTCATTTTCGGATTTTTAGAAAACACTCACTAAAATCGGAATATTATGATTTTATGATTAGAATAAAAAAATGTTAAATGTTGTTTCATTTTCAGATAGCCAAATTCTTTAATTGACATGAATTTGGTGAATATTCTGAAAAATACAAAGGTGTACATCTCAATTCTAAATATTCAGTTCATTTTCGGATTTTTAGAAAACACTCACTAAAATCGGAATATTATGATTTTATGATTAGAATAAAAAAGCCAAATTCTTTAATTGACATGAATTTGGTGAATATTCTGAAAAATACAAAGGTGTACACCACATTTCTAAAAATATTCAGTTCATTTTTCGGATTTTTAGAAAACACTCACTAAAATCGGAATATTATGATTTTATGATTAGAATAAAAAAATGTTAAATGTTGTTTCATTTTCAGATAGCCAAATTCTTTAATTGACATGAATTTGGTGAATATTCTGAAAAATACAAAGGTGTACACCACATTTCTAAAAATATTCATGGGATTTTTCGGATTTTTAGAAAACACTCACTAAAATCGGAATATTATGATTTTATGATTAGAATAAAAAAATGTTAAATGTTGTTTCATTTTCAGATAGCCAAATTCTTTAATTGACATGAATTTGGTGAATATTCTGAAAAATACAAAGGTGTACACCACATTTCTAAAAATATTCATGGGATTTTTCGGATTTTTAGAAAACACTCACTAAAATCGGAATATTATGATTTTATGATTAGAATAAAAAAATGTTAAATGTTGTTTCATTTTTAGATAGCCAAATTCTTTAATTGACATGAATTTGGTGAATATTCTGAAAAATACAAAGGTGTACACCACATTTCTAAAAATATTCAGTTCATTTTTCGGATTTTTAGAAAACACTCACTAAAATCGGAATATTATGATTTTATGATTAGAATAAAAAAATGTTAAATGTTGTTTCATTTTCAGATAGCCAAATTCTTTAATTGACATGAATTTGGTGAATATTCTGAAAAATACAAAGGTGTACATCTCAATTCTAAATATTCAGTTCATTTTCGGATTTTTAGAAAACACTCACTAAAATCGGAATATTATGATTTTATGATTAGAATAAAAAAATGTTAAATGTTGTTTCATTTTCAGATAGCCAAATTCTTTAATTGACATGAATTTGGTGAATATTCTGAAAAATACAAAGGTGTACATCTCAATTCTAAATATTCAGTTCATTTTCGGATTTTTAGAAAACACTCACTAAAATCGGAATATTATGATTTTATGATTAGAATAAAAAAATGTTAAATGTTGTTTCATTTTCAGATAGCCAAATTCTTTAATTGACATGAATTTGGTGAATATTCTGAAAAATACAAAGGTGTACACCACATTTCTAAAAATATTCATGGGATTTTTCGGATTTTTAGAAAACACTCACTAAAATCGGAATATTATGATTTTATGATTAGAATAAAAAAATGTTAAATGTTGTTTCATTTTCAGATAGCCAAATTCTTTAATTGACATGAATTTGGTGAATATTCTGAAAAATACAAAGGTGTACACCACATTTCTAAAAATATTCATGGGATTTTTCGGATTTTTAGAAAACACTCACTAAAATCGGAATATTATGATTTTATGATTAGAATAAAAAAATGTTAAATGTTGTTTCATTTTTAGATAGCCAAATTCTTTAATTGACATGAATTTGGTGAATATTCTGAAAAATACAAAGGTGTACACCACATTTCTAAAAATATTCAGTTCATTTTTCGGATTTTTAGAAAACACTCACTAAAATCGGAATATTATGATTTTATGATTAGAATAAAAAAATGTTAAATGTTGTTTCATTTTCAGATAGCCAAATTCTTTAATTGACATGAATTTGGTGAATATTCTGAAAAATACAAAGGTGTACATCTCAATTCTAAATATTCAGTTCATTTTCGGATTTTTAGAAAACACTCACTAAAATCGGAATATTATGATTTTATGATTAGAATAAAAAAATGTTAAATGTTGTTTCATTTTCAGATAGCCAAATTCTTTAATTGACATGAATTTGGTGAATATTCTGAAAAATACAAAGGTGTACATCTCAATTCTAAATATTCAGTTCATTTTCGGATTTTTAGAAAACACTCACTAAAATCGGAATATTATGATTTTATGATTAGAATAAAAAAATGTTAAATGTTGTTTCATTTTCAGATAGCCAAATTCTTTAATTGACATGAATTTGGTGAATATTCTGAAAAATACAAAGGTGTACACCACATTTCTAAAAATATTCATGGGATTTTTCGGATTTTTAGAAAACACTCACTAAAATCGGAATATTATGATTTTATGATTAGAATAAAAAAATGTTAAATGTTGTTTCATTTTCAGATAGCCAAATTCTTTAATTGACATGAATTTGGTGAATATTCTGAAAAATACAAAGGTGTACACCACATTTCTAAAAATATTCATGGGATTTTTCGGATTTTTAGAAAACACTCACTAAAATCGGAATATTATGATTTTATGATTAGAATAAAAAAATGTTAAATGTTGTTTCATTTTTAGATAGCCAAATTCTTTAATTGACATGAATTTGGTGAATATTCTGAAAAATACAAAGGTGTACACCACATTTCTAAAAATATTCAGTTCATTTTTCGGATTTTTAGAAAACACTCACTAAAATCGGAATATTATGATTTTATGATTAGAATAAAAAAATGTTAAATGTTGTTTCATTTTCAGATAGCCAAATTCTTTAATTGACATGAATTTGGTGAATATTCTGAAAAATACAAAGGTGTACATCTCAATTCTAAATATTCAGTTCATTTTCGGATTTTTAGAAAACACTCACTAAAATCGGAATATTATGATTTTATGATTAGAATAAAAAAATGTTAAATGTTGTTTCATTTTCAGATAGCCAAATTCTTTAATTGACATGAATTTGGTGAATATTCTGAAAAATACAAAGGTGTACATCTCAATTCTAAATATTCAGTTCATTTTCGGATTTTTAGAAAACACTCACTAAAATCGGAATATTATGATTTTATGATTACAATAAAAAAATGTTAAATGTTGTTTCATTTTTAGATAGCCAAATTCTTTAATTGACATGAATTTGGTGAATATTCTGAAAAATACAAAGGTGTACACCACATTTCTAAAAATATTCAGTTCATTTTTCGGATTTTTAGAAAACACTCACTAAAATCGGAATATTATGATTTTATGATTAGAATAAAAAAATGTTAAATGTTGTTTCATTTTTAGATAGCCAAATTCTTTAATTGACATGAATTTGGTGAATATTCTGAAAAATACAAAGGTGTACATCTCAATTCTAAATATTCAGTTCATTTTCGGATTTTTAGAAAACACTCACTAAAATCGGAATATTATGATTTTATGATTAGAATAAAAAAATGTTAAATGTTGTTTCATTTTCAGATAGCCAAATTCTTTAATTGACATGAATTTGGTGAATATTCTGAAAAATACAAAGGTGTACATCTCAATTCTAAATATTCAGTTCATTTTCGGATTTTTAGAAAACACTCACTAAAATCGGAATATTATGATTTTATGATTAGAATAAAAAAGCCAAATTCTTTAATTGACATGAATTTGGTGAATATTCTGAAAAATACAAAGGTGTACACCACATTTCTAAAAATATTCAGTTCATTTTTCGGATTTTTAGAAAACACTCACTAAAATCGGAATATTATGATTTTATGATTAGAATAAAAAAATGTTAAATGTTGTTTCATTTTCAGATAGCCAAATTCTTTAATTGACATGAATTTGGTGAATATTCTGAAAAATACAAAGGTGTACACCACATTTCTAAAAATATTCATGGGATTTTTCGGATTTTTAGAAAACACTCACTAAAATCGGAATATTATGATTTTATGATTAGAATAAAAAAATGTTAAATGTTGTTTCATTTTCAGATAGCCAAATTCTTTAATTGACATGAATTTGGTGAATATTCTGAAAAATACAAAGGTGTACACCACATTTCTAAAAATATTCAGTTCATTTTTCGGATTTTTAGAAAACACTCACTAAAATCGGAATATTATGATTTTATGATTAGAATAAAAAAATGTTAAATGTTGTTTCATTTTTAGATAGCCAAATTCTTTAATTGACATGAATTTGGTGAATATTCTGAAAAATACAAAGGTGTACACCACATTTCTAAAAATATTCAGTTCATTTTTCGGATTTTTAGAAAACACTCACTAAAATCGGAATATTATGATTTTATGATTAGAATAAAAAAATGTTAAATGTTGTTTCATTTTCAGATAGCCAAATTCTTTAATTGACATGAATTTGGTGAATATTCTGAAAAATACAAAGGTGTACATCTCAATTCTAAATATTCAGTTCATTTTCGGATTTTTAGAAAACACTCACTAAAATCGGAATATTATGATTTTATGATTAGAATAAAAAAATGTTAAATGTTGTTTCATTTTCAGATAGCCAAATTCTTTAATTGACATGAATTTGGTGAATATTCTGAAAAATACAAAGGTGTACACCACATTTATAAAAATATTCAGTTCATTTTTCGGATTTTTAGAAAACACTCACTAAAATCGGAATATTATGATTTTATGATTAGAATAAAAAAATGTTAAATGTTGTTTCATTTTCAGATAGCCAAATTCTTTAATTGACATGAATTTGGTGAATATTCTGAAAAATACAAAGGTGTACATCTCAATTCTAAATATTCAGTTCATTTTCGGATTTTTAGAAAACACTCACTAAAATCGGAATATTATGATTTTATGATTAGAATAAAAAAATGTTAAATGTTGTTTCATTTTCAGATAGCCAAATTCTTTAATTGACATGAATTTGGTGAATATTCTGAAAAATACAAAGGTGTACACCACATTTCTAAAAATATTCATGGGATTTTTCGGATTTTTAGAAAACACTCACTAAAATCGGAATATTATGATTTTATGATTAGAATAAAAAAATGTTAAATGTTGTTTCATTTTCAGATAGCCAAATTCTTTAATTGACATGAATTTGGTGAATATTCTGAAAAATACAAAGGTGTACATCTCAATTCTAAATATTCAGTTCATTTTCGGATTTTTAGAAAACACTCACTAAAATCGGAATATTATGATTTTATGATTAGAATAAAAAAATGTTAAATGTTGTTTCATTTTCAGATAGCCAAATTCTTTAATTGACATGAATTTGGTGAATATTCTGAAAAATACAAAGGTGTACACCACATTTCTAAAAATATTCAGTTCATTTTTCGGATTTTTAGAAAACACTCACTAAAATCGGAATATTATGATTTTATGATTAGAATAAAAAAATGTTAAATGTTGTTTCATTTTCAGATAGCCAAATTCTTTAATTGACATGAATTTGGTGAATATTCTGAAAAATACAAAGGTGTACATCTCAATTCTAAATATTCAGTTCATTTTCGGATTTTTAGAAAACACTCACTAAAATCGGAATATTATGATTTTATGATTAGAATAAAAAAATGTTAAATGTTGTTTCATTTTCAGATAGCCAAATTCTTTAATTGACATGAATTTGGTGAATATTCTGAAAAATACAAAGGTGTACATCTCAATTCTAAATATTCAGTTCATTTTCGGATTTTTAGAAAACACTCACTAAAATCGGAATATTATGATTTTATGATTAGAATAAAAAAATGTTAAATGTTGTTTCATTTTCAGATAGCCAAATTCTTTAATTGACATGAATTTGGTGAATATTCTGAAAAATACAAAGGTGTACACCACATTTATAAAAATATTCAGTTCATTTTTCGGATTTTTAGAAAACACTCACTAAAATCGGAATATTATGATTTTATGATTAGAATAAAAAAATGTTAAATGTTGTTTCATTTTCAGATAGCCAAATTCTTTAATTGACATGAATTTGGTGAATATTCTGAAAAATACAAAGGTGTACATCTCAATTCTAAATATTCAGTTCATTTTCGGATTTTTAGAAAACACTCACTAAAATCGGAATATTATGATTTTATGATTAGAATAAAAAAATGTTAAATGTTGTTTCATTTTCAGATAGCCAAATTCTTTAATTGACATGAATTTGGTGAATATTCTGAAAAATACAAAGGTGTACACCACATTTATAAAAATATTCAGTTCATTTTTCGGATTTTTAGAAAACACTCACTAAAATCGGAATATTATGATTTTATGATTAGAATAAAAAAATGTTAAATGTTGTTTCATTTTCAGATAGCCAAATTCTTTAATTGACATGAATTTGGTGAATATTCTGAAAAATACAAAGGTGTACATCTCAATTCTAAATATTCAGTTCATTTTCGGATTTTTAGAAAACACTCACTAAAATCGGAATATTATGATTTTATGATTAGAATAAAAAAATGTTAAATGTTGTTTCATTTTCAGATAGCCAAATTCTTTAATTGACATGAATTTGGTGAATATTCTGAAAAATACAAAGGTGTACACCACATTTCTAAAAATATTCAGTTCATTTTTCGGATTTTTAGAAAACACTCACTAAAATCGGAATATTATGATTTTATGATTAGAATAAAAAAATGTTAAATGTTGTTTCATTTTCAGATAGCCAAATTCTTTAATTGACATGAATTTGGTGAATATTCTGAAAAATACAAAGGTGTACACCACATTTCTAAAAATATTCATGGGATTTTTCGGATTTTTAGAAAACACTCACTAAAATCGGAATATTATGATTTTATGATTAGAATAAAAAAATGTTAAATGTTGTTTCATTTTCAGATAGCCAAATTCTTTAATTGACATGAATTTGGTGAATATTCTGAAAAATACAAAGGTGTACACCACATTTCTAAAAATATTCAGTTCATTTTTCGGATTTTTAGAAAACACTCACTAAAATCGGAATATTATGATTTTATGATTAGAATAAAAAAATGTTAAATGTTGTTTCATTTTTAGATAGCCAAATTCTTTAATTGACATGAATTTGGTGAATATTCTGAAAAATACAAAGGTGTACACCACATTTCTAAAAATATTCAGTTCATTTTTCGGATTTTTAGAAAACACTCACTAAAATCGGAATATTATGATTTTATGATTAGAATAAAAAAATGTTAAATGTTGTTTCATTTTCAGATAGCCAAATTCTTTAATTGACATGAATTTGGTGAATATTCTGAAAAATACAAAGGTGTACATCTCAATTCTAAATATTCAGTTCATTTTCGGATTTTTAGAAAACACTCACTAAAATCGGAATATTATGATTTTATGATTAGAATAAAAAAATGTTAAATGTTGTTTCATTTTCAGATAGCCAAATTCTTTAATTGACATGAATTTGGTGAATATTCTGAAAAATACAAAGGTGTACATCTCAATTCTAAATATTCAGTTCATTTTCGGATTTTTAGAAAACACTCACTAAAATCGGAATATTATGATTTTATGATTAGAATAAAAAAATGTTAAATGTTGTTTCATTTTCAGATAGCCAAATTCTTTAATTGACATGAATTTGGTGAATATTCTGAAAAATACAAAGGTGTACACCACATTTCTAAAAATATTCAGTTCATTTTTCGGATTTTTAGAAAACACTCACTAAAATCGGAATATTATGATTTTATGATTAGAATAAAAAAATGTTAAATGTTGTTTCATTTTCAGATAGCCAAATTCTTTAATTGACATGAATTTGGTGAATATTCTGAAAAATACAAAGGTGTACATCTCAATTCTAAATATTCAGTTCATTTTCGGATTTTTAGAAAACACTCACTAAAATCGGAATATTATGATTTTATGATTAGAATAAAAAAATGTTAAATGTTGTTTCATTTTCAGATAGCCAAATTCTTTAATTGACATGAATTTGGTGAATATTCTGAAAAATACAAAGGTGTACATCTCAATTCTAAATATTCAGTTCATTTTCGGATTTTTAGAAAACACTCACTAAAATCGGAATATTATGATTTTATGATTAGAATAAAAAAATGTTAAATGTTGTTTCATTTTCAGATAGCCAAATTCTTTAATTGACATGAATTTGGTGAATATTCTGAAAAATACAAAGGTGTACACCACATTTCTAAAAATATTCAGTTCATTTTTCGGATTTTTAGAAAACACTCACTAAAATCGGAATATTATGATTTTATGATTAGAATAAAAAAATGTTAAATGTTGTTTCATTTTCAGATAGCCAAATTCTTTAATTGACATGAATTTGGTGAATATTCTGAAAAATACAAAGGTGTACATCTCAATTCTAAATATTCAGTTCATTTTCGGATTTTTAGAAAACACTCACTAAAATCGGAATATTATGATTTTATGATTAGAATAAAAAAATGTTAAATGTTGTTTCATTTTCAGATAGCCAAATTCTTTAATTGACATGAATTTGGTGAATATTCTGAAAAATACAAAGGTGTACATCTCAATTCTAAATATTCAGTTCATTTTCGGATTTTTAGAAAACACTCACTAAAATCGGAATATTATGATTTTATGATTAGAATAAAAAAATGTTAAATGTTGTTTCATTTTCAGATAGCCAAATTCTTTAATTGACATGAATTTGGTGAATATTCTGAAAAATACAAAGGTGTACACCACATTTCTAAAAATATTCAGTTCATTTTTCGGATTTTTAGAAAACACTCACTAAAATCGGAATATTATGATTTTATGATTAGAATAAAAAAATGTTAAATGTTGTTTCATTTTCAGATAGCCAAATTCTTTAATTGACATGAATTTGGTGAATATTCTGAAAAATACAAAGGTGTACATCTCAATTCTAAATATTCAGTTCATTTTCGGATTTTTAGAAAACACTCACTAAAATCGGAATATTATGATTTTATGATTAGAATAAAAAAATGTTAAATGTTGTTTCATTTTCAGATAGCCAAATTCTTTAATTGACATGAATTTGGTGAATATTCTGAAAAATACAAAGGTGTACATCTCAATTCTAAATATTCAGTTCATTTTCGGATTTTTAGAAAACACTCACTAAAATCGGAATATTATGATTTTATGATTAGAATAAAAAAATGTTAAATGTTGTTTCATTTTCAGATAGCCAAATTCTTTAATTGACATGAATTTGGTGAATATTCTGAAAAATACAAAGGTGTACATCTCAATTCTAAATATTCAGTTCATTTTCGGATTTTTAGAAAACACTCACTAAAATCGGAATATTATGATTTTATGATTAGAATAAAAAAATGTTAAATGTTGTTTCATTTTCAGATAGCCAAATTCTTTAATTGACATGAATTTGGTGAATATTCTGAAAAATACAAAGGTGTACACCACATTTATAAAAATATTCAGTTCATTTTTCGGATTTTTAGAAAACACTCACTAAAATCGGAATATTATGATTTTATGATTAGAATAAAAAAATGTTAAATGTTGTTTCATTTTCAGATAGCCAAATTCTTTAATTGACATGAATTTGGTGAATATTCTGAAAAATACAAAGGTGTACATCTCAATTCTAAATATTCAGTTCATTTTCGGATTTTTAGAAAACACTCACTAAAATCGGAATATTATGATTTTATGATTAGAATAAAAAAATGTTAAATGTTGTTTCATTTTCAGATAGCCAAATTCTTTAATTGACATGAATTTGGTGAATATTCTGAAAAATACAAAGGTGTACACCACATTTCTAAAAATATTCAGTTCATTTTTCGGATTTTTAGAAAACACTCACTAAAATCGGAATATTATGATTTTATGATTAGAATAAAAAAATGTTAAATGTTGTTTCATTTTCAGATAGCCAAATTCTTTAATTGACATGAATTTGGTGAATATTCTGAAAAATACAAAGGTGTACATCTCAATTCTAAATATTCAGTTCATTTTCGGATTTTTAGAAAACACTCACTAAAATCGGAATATTATGATTTTATGATTAGAATAAAAAAATGTTAAATGTTGTTTCATTTTCAGATAGCCAAATTCTTTAATTGACATGAATTTGGTGAATATTCTGAAAAATACAAAGGTGTACACCACATTTCTAAAAATATTCAGTTCATTTTTCGGATTTTTAGAAAACACTCACTAAAATCGGAATATTATGATTTTATGATTAGAATAAAAAAATGTTAAATGTTGTTTCATTTTCAGATAGCCAAATTCTTTAATTGACATGAATTTGGTGAATATTCTGAAAAATACAAAGGTGTACACCACATTTCTAAAAATATTCATGGGATTTTTCGGATTTTTAGAAAACACTCACTAAAATCGGAATATTATGATTTTATGATTAGAATAAAAAAATGTTAAATGTTGTTTCATTTTCAGATAGCCAAATTCTTTAATTGACATGAATTTGGTGAATATTCTGAAAAATACAAAGGTGTACACCACATTTCTAAAAATATTCAGTTCATTTTTCGGATTTTTAGAAAACACTCACTAAAATCGGAATATTATGATTTTATGATTAGAATAAAAAAATGTTAAATGTTGTTTCATTTTTAGATAGCCAAATTCTTTAATTGACATGAATTTGGTGAATATTCTGAAAAATACAAAGGTGTACACCACATTTCTAAAAATATTCAGTTCATTTTTCGGATTTTTAGAAAACACTCACTAAAATCGGAATATTATGATTTTATGATTAGAATAAAAAAATGTTAAATGTTGTTTCATTTTCAGATAGCCAAATTCTTTAATTGACATGAATTTGGTGAATATTCTGAAAAATACAAAGGTGTACATCTCAATTCTAAATATTCAGTTCATTTTCGGATTTTTAGAAAACACTCACTAAAATCGGAATATTATGATTTTATGATTAGAATAAAAAAATGTTAAATGTTGTTTCATTTTCAGATAGCCAAATTCTTTAATTGACATGAATTTGGTGAATATTCTGAAAAATACAAAGGTGTACATCTCAATTCTAAATATTCAGTTCATTTTCGGATTTTTAGAAAACACTCACTAAAATCGGAATATTATGATTTTATGATTACAATAAAAAAATGTTAAATGTTGTTTCATTTTTAGATAGCCAAATTCTTTAATTGACATGAATTTGGTGAATATTCTGAAAAATACAAAGGTGTACACCACATTTCTAAAAATATTCAGTTCATTTTTCGGATTTTTAGAAAACACTCACTAAAATCGGAATATTATGATTTTATGATTAGAATAAAAAAATGTTAAATGTTGTTTCATTTTTAGATAGCCAAATTCTTTAATTGACATGAATTTGGTGAATATTCTGAAAAATACAAAGGTGTACATCTCAATTCTAAATATTCAGTTCATTTTCGGATTTTTAGAAAACACTCACTAAAATCGGAATATTATGATTTTATGATTAGAATAAAAAAATGTTAAATGTTGTTTCATTTTCAGATAGCCAAATTCTTTAATTGACATGAATTTGGTGAATATTCTGAAAAATACAAAGGTGTACATCTCAATTCTAAATATTCAGTTCATTTTCGGATTTTTAGAAAACACTCACTAAAATCGGAATATTATGATTTTATGATTAGAATAAAAAAGCCAAATTCTTTAATTGACATGAATTTGGTGAATATTCTGAAAAATACAAAGGTGTACACCACATTTCTAAAAATATTCAGTTCATTTTTCGGATTTTTAGAAAACACTCACTAAAATCGGAATATTATGATTTTATGATTAGAATAAAAAAATGTTAAATGTTGTTTCATTTTCAGATAGCCAAATTCTTTAATTGACATGAATTTGGTGAATATTCTGAAAAATACAAAGGTGTACACCACATTTCTAAAAATATTCATGGGATTTTTCGGATTTTTAGAAAACACTCACTAAAATCGGAATATTATGATTTTATGATTAGAATAAAAAAATGTTAAATGTTGTTTCATTTTTAGATAGCCAAATTCTTTAATTGACATGAATTTGGTGAATATTCTGAAAAATACAAAGGTGTACACCACATTTCTAAAAATATTCAGTTCATTTTTCGGATTTTTAGAAAACACTCACTAAAATCGGAATATTATGATTTTATGATTAGAATAAAAAAAATGTTAAATGTTGTTTCATTTTCAGATAGCCAAATTCTTTAATTGACATGAATTTGGTGAATATTCTGAAAAATACAAAGGTGTACATCTCAATTCTAAATATTCAGTTCATTTTCGGATTTTTAGAAAACACTCACTAAAATCGGAATATTATGATTTTATGATTAGAATAAAAAAATGTTAAATGTTGTTTCATTTTCAGATAGCCAAATTCTTTAATTGACATGAATTTGGTGAATATTCTGAAAAATACAAAGGTGTACACCACATTTATAAAAATATTCAGTTCATTTTTCGGATTTTTAGAAAACACTCACTAAAATCGGAATATTATGATTTTATGATTAGAATAAAAAAATGTTAAATGTTGTTTCATTTTCAGATAGCCAAATTCTTTAATTGACATGAATTTGGTGAATATTCTGAAAAATACAAAGGTGTACATCTCAATTCTAAATATTCAGTTCATTTTCGGATTTTTAGAAAACACTCACTAAAATCGGAATATTATGATTTTATGATTAGAATAAAAAAATGTTAAATGTTGTTTCATTTTCAGATAGCCAAATTCTTTAATTGACATGAATTTGGTGAATATTCTGAAAAATACAAAGGTGTACACCACATTTCTAAAAATATTCATGGGATTTTTCGGATTTTTAGAAAACACTCACTAAAATCGGAATATTATGATTTTATGATTAGAATAAAAAAATGTTAAATGTTGTTTCATTTTCAGATAGCCAAATTCTTTAATTGACATGAATTTGGTGAATATTCTGAAAAATACAAAGGTGTACATCTCAATTCTAAATATTCAGTTCATTTTCGGATTTTTAGAAAACACTCACTAAAATCGGAATATTATGATTTTATGATTAGAATAAAAAAATGTTAAATGTTGTTTCATTTTCAGATAGCCAAATTCTTTAATTGACATGAATTTGGTGAATATTCTGAAAAATACAAAGGTGTACACCACATTTCTAAAAATATTCAGTTCATTTTTCGGATTTTTAGAAAACACTCACTAAAATCGGAATATTATGATTTTATGATTAGAATAAAAAAATGTTAAATGTTGTTTCATTTTCAGATAGCCAAATTCTTTAATTGACATGAATTTGGTGAATATTCTGAAAAATACAAAGGTGTACATCTCAATTCTAAATATTCAGTTCATTTTCGGATTTTTAGAAAACACTCACTAAAATCGGAATATTATGATTTTATGATTAGAATAAAAAAATGTTAAATGTTGTTTCATTTTCAGATAGCCAAATTCTTTAATTGACATGAATTTGGTGAATATTCTGAAAAATACAAAGGTGTACATCTCAATTCTAAATATTCAGTTCATTTTCGGATTTTTAGAAAACACTCACTAAAATCGGAATATTATGATTTTATGATTAGAATAAAAAAATGTTAAATGTTGTTTCATTTTCAGATAGCCAAATTCTTTAATTGACATGAATTTGGTGAATATTCTGAAAAATACAAAGGTGTACACCACATTTATAAAAATATTCAGTTCATTTTTCGGATTTTTAGAAAACACTCACTAAAATCGGAATATTATGATTTTATGATTAGAATAAAAAAATGTTAAATGTTGTTTCATTTTCAGATAGCCAAATTCTTTAATTGACATGAATTTGGTGAATATTCTGAAAAATACAAAGGTGTACATCTCAATTCTAAATATTCAGTTCATTTTCGGATTTTTAGAAAACACTCACTAAAATCGGAATATTATGATTTTATGATTAGAATAAAAAAATGTTAAATGTTGTTTCATTTTCAGATAGCCAAATTCTTTAATTGACATGAATTTGGTGAATATTCTGAAAAATACAAAGGTGTACACCACATTTCTAAAAATATTCAGTTCATTTTTCGGATTTTTAGAAAACACTCACTAAAATCGGAATATTATGATTTTATGATTAGAATAAAAAAATGTTAAATGTTG
This sequence comes from Caenorhabditis virilis, assembly GCA_964036255.1. Taxonomy (NCBI): domain Eukaryota; kingdom Metazoa; phylum Nematoda; class Chromadorea; order Rhabditida; family Rhabditidae; genus Caenorhabditis; species Caenorhabditis virilis. The sequence goes on from OZ038416.1 coordinate 7,216,032, forward strand.
TTTCATTTTCAGATAGCCAAATTCTTTAATTGACATGAATTTGGTGAATATTCTGAAAAATACAAAGGTGTACATCTCAATTCTAAATATTCAGTTCATTTTCGGATTTTTAGAAAACACTCACTAAAATCGGAATATTATGATTTTATGATTAGAATAAAAAAATGTTAAATGTTGTTTCATTTTCAGATAGCCAAATTCTTTAATTCACATGAATTTGGTGAATATTCTGAAAAATACAAAGGTGTACATCTCAATTCTAAATATTCAGTTCATTTTCGGATTTTTAGAAAACACTCACTAAAATCGGAATATTATGATTTTATGATTAGAATAAAAAAATGTTAAATGTTGTTTCATTTTCAGATAGCCAAATTCTTTAATTGACATGAATTTGGTGAATATTCTGAAAAATACAAAGGTGTACACCACATTTATAAAAATATTCAGTTCATTTTTCGGATTTTTAGAAAACACTCACTAAAATCGGAATATTATGATTTTATGATTAGAATAAAAAAATGTTAAATGTTGTTTCATTTTCAGATAGCCAAATTCTTTAATTGACATGAATTTGGTGAATATTCTGAAAAATACAAAGGTGTACATCTCAATTCTAAATATTCAGTTCATTTTCGGATTTTTAGAAAACACTCACTAAAATCGGAATATTATGATTTTATGATTAGAATAAAAAAATGTTAAATGTTGTTTCATTTTCAGATAGCCAAATTCTTTAATTGACATGAATTTGGTGAATATTCTGAAAAATACAAAGGTGTACACCACATTTCTAAAAATATTCATGGGATTTTTCGGATTTTTAGAAAACACTCACTAAAATCGGAATATTATGATTTTATGATTAGAATAAAAAAATGTTAAATGTTGTTTCATTTTCAGATAGCCAAATTCTTTAATTGACATGAATTTGGTGAATATTCTGAAAAATACAAAGGTGTACATCTCAATTCTAAATATTCAGTTCATTTTCGGATTTTTAGAAAACACTCACTAAAATCGGAATATTATGATTTTATGATTAGAATAAAAAAATGTTAAATGTTGTTTCATTTTCAGATAACCAAATTCTTTAATTGACATGAATTTGGTGAATATTCTGAAAAATACAAAGGTGTACACCACATTTCTAAAAATATTCAGTTCATTTTTCGGATTTTTAGAAAACACTCACTAAAATCGGAATATTATCATTTTATGATTAGAATAAAAAAATGTTAAATGTTGTTTCATTTTCGGATAGCCAAATTCTTTAATTGACATGAATTTGGTGAATATTCTGAAAAATACAACGATGTACACCACATTTCTAAAAATATTCATGGGATTTTTCGGATTTTTAGAAAACACTCACTAAAATCGGAATATTATGATTTTATGATTAGAATAAAAAAATGTTAAATGTTGTTTCATTTTCAGATAGCCAAATTCTTTAATTGACATGAATTTGGTGAATATTCTGAAAAATACAAAGGTGTACATCTCAATTCTAAATATTCAGTTCATTTTCGGATTTTTAGAAAACACTCACTAAAATCGGAATATTATGATTTTATGATTAGAATAAAAAAATGTTAAATGTTGTTTCATTTTCAGATAGCCAAATTCTTTAATTGACATGAATTTGGTGAATATTCTGAAAAATACAAAGGTGTACACCACATTTCTAAAAATATTCATGGGATTTTTCGGATTTTTAGAAAACACTCACTAAAATCGGAATATTATGATTTTATGATTAGAATAAAAAAATGTTAAATGTTGTTTCATTTTCAGATAGCCAAATTCTTTAATTGACATGAATTTGGTGAATATTCTGAAAAATACAAAGGTGTACATCTCAATTCTAAATATTCAGTTCATTTTCGGATTTTTAGAAAACACTCACTAAAATCGGAATATTATGATTTTATGATTAGAATAAAAAAATGTTAAATGTTGTTTCATTTTCAGATAGCCAAATTCTTTAATTGACATGAATTTGGTGAATATTCTGAAAAATACAAAGGTGTACATCTCAATTCTAAATATTCAGTTCATTTTCGGATTTTTAGAAAACACTCACTAAAATCGGAATATTATGATTTTATGATTAGAATAAAAAAGCCAAATTCTTTAATTGACATGAATTTGGTGAATATTCTGAAAAATACAAAGGTGTACACCACATTTCTAAAAATATTCAGTTCATTTTTCGGATTTTTAGAAAACACTCACTAAAATCGGAATATTATGATTTTATGATTAGAATAAAAAAATGTTAAATGTTGTTTCATTTTCAGATAGCCAAATTCTTTAATTGACATGAATTTGGTGAATATTCTGAAAAATACAAAGGTGTACACCACATTTCTAAAAATATTCAGTTCATTTTTCGGATTTTTAGAAAACACTCACTAAAATCGGAATATTATGATTTTATGATTAGAATAAAAAAATGTTAAATGTTGTTTCATTTTTAGATAGCCAAATTCTTTAATTGACATGAATTTGGTGAATATTCTGAAAAATACAAAGGTGTACACCACATTTCTAAAAATATTCAGTTCATTTTTCGGATTTTTAGAAAACACTCACTAAAATCGGAATATTATGATTTTATGATTAGAATAAAAAAATGTTAAATGTTGTTTCATTTTCAGATAGCCAAATTCTTTAATTGACATGAATTTGGTGAATATTCTGAAAAATACAAAGGTGTACATCTCAATTCTAAATATTCAGTTCATTTTCGGATTTTTAGAAAACACTCACTAAAATCGGAATATTATGATTTTATGATTAGAATAAAAAAATGTTAAATGTTGTTTCATTTTCAGATAGCCAAATTCTTTAATTGACATGAATTTGGTGAATATTCTGAAAAATACAAAGGTGTACATCTCAATTCTAAATATTCAGTTCATTTTCGGATTTTTAGAAAACACTCACTAAAATCGGAATATTATGATTTTATGATTAGAATAAAAAAAATGTTAAATGTTGTTTCATTTTCAGATAGCCAAATTCTTTAATTGACATGAATTTGGTGAATATTCTGAAAAATACAAAGGTGTACACCACATTTCTAAAAATATTCATGGGATTTTTCGGATTTTTAGAAAACACTCACTAAAATCGGAATATTATGATTTTATGATTAGAATAAAAAAATGTTAAATGTTGTTTCATTTTCAGATAGCCAAATTCTTTAATTGACATGAATTTGGTGAATATTCTGAAAAATACAAAGGTGTACATCTCAATTCTAAATATTCAGTTCATTTTCGGATTTTTAGAAAACACTCACTAAAATCGGAATATTATGATTTTATGATTAGAATAAAAAAATGTTAAATGTTGTTTCATTTTCAGATAGCCAAATTCTTTAATTGACATGAATTTGGTGAATATTCTGAAAAATACAAAGGTGTACACCACATTTCTAAAAATATTCATGGGATTTTTCGGATTTTTAGAAAACACTCACTAAAATCGGAATATTATGATTTTATGATTAGAATAAAAAAATGTTAAATGTTGTTTCATTTTCAGATAGCCAAATTCTTTAATTGACATGAATTTGGTGAATATTCTGAAAAATACAAAGGTGTACATCTCAATTCTAAATATTCAGTTCATTTTCGGATTTTTAGAAAACACTCACTAAAATCGGAATATTATGATTTTATGATTAGAATAAAAAAATGTTAAATGTTGTTTCATTTTCAGATAGCCAAATTCTTTAATTGACATGAATTTGGTGAATATTCTGAAAAATACAAAGGTGTACATCTCAATTCTAAATATTCAGTTCATTTTCGGATTTTTAGAAAACACTCACTAAAATCGGAATATTATGATTTTATGATTAGAATAAAAAAGCCAAATTCTTTAATTGACATGAATTTGGTGAATATTCTGAAAAATACAAAGGTGTACACCACATTTCTAAAAATATTCAGTTCATTTTTCGGATTTTTAGAAAACACTCACTAAAATCGGAATATTATGATTTTATGATTAGAATAAAAAAATGTTAAATGTTGTTTCATTTTTAGATAGCCAAATTCTTTAATTGACATGAATTTGGTGAATATTCTGAAAAATACAAAGGTGTACACCACATTTCTAAAAATATTCAGTTCATTTTTCGGATTTTTAGAAAACACTCACTAAAATCGGAATATTATGATTTTATGATTAGAATAAAAAAATGTTAAATGTTGTTTCATTTTCAGATAGCCAAATTCTTTAATTGACATGAATTTGGTGAATATTCTGAAAAATACAAAGGTGTACATCTCAATTCTAAATATTCAGTTCATTTTCGGATTTTTAGAAAACACTCACTAAAATCGGAATATTATGATTTTATGATTAGAATAAAAAAATGTTAAATGTTGTTTCATTTTCAGATAGCCAAATTCTTTAATTGACATGAATTTGGTGAATATTCTGAAAAATACAAAGGTGTACATCTCAATTCTAAATATTCAGTTCATTTTCGGATTTTTAGAAAACACTCACTAAAATCGGAATATTATGATTTTATGATTAGAATAAAAAAAATGTTAAATGTTGTTTCATTTTCAGATAGCCAAATTCTTTAATTGACATGAATTTGGTGAATATTCTGAAAAATACAAAGGTGTACACCACATTTCTAAAAATATTCATGGGATTTTTCGGATTTTTAGAAAACACTCACTAAAATCGGAATATTATGATTTTATGATTAGAATAAAAAAATGTTAAATGTTGTTTCATTTTCAGATAGCCAAATTCTTTAATTGACATGAATTTGGTGAATATTCTGAAAAATACAAAGGTGTACATCTCAATTCTAAATATTCAGTTCATTTTCGGATTTTTAGAAAACACTCACTAAAATCGGAATATTATGATTTTATGATTAGAATAAAAAAATGTTAAATGTTGTTTCATTTTCAGATAGCCAAATTCTTTAATTGACATGAATTTGGTGAATATTCTGAAAAATACAAAGGTGTACACCACATTTCTAAAAATATTCATGGGATTTTTCGGATTTTTAGAAAACACTCACTAAAATCGGAATATTATGATTTTATGATTAGAATAAAAAAATGTTAAATGTTGTTTCATTTTCAGATAGCCAAATTCTTTAATTGACATGAATTTGGTGAATATTCTGAAAAATACAAAGGTGTACATCTCAATTCTAAATATTCAGTTCATTTTCGGATTTTTAGAAAACACTCACTAAAATCGGAATATTATGATTTTATGATTAGAATAAAAAAATGTTAAATGTTGTTTCATTTTCAGATAGCCAAATTCTTTAATTGACATGAATTTGGTGAATATTCTGAAAAATACAAAGGTGTACATCTCAATTCTAAATATTCAGTTCATTTTCGGATTTTTAGAAAACACTCACTAAAATCGGAATATTATGATTTTATGATTAGAATAAAAAAGCCAAATTCTTTAATTGACATGAATTTGGTGAATATTCTGAAAAATACAAAGGTGTACACCACATTTCTAAAAATATTCAGTTCATTTTTCGGATTTTTAGAAAACACTCACTAAAATCGGAATATTATGATTTTATGATTAGAATAAAAAAATGTTAAATGTTGTTTCATTTTTAGATAGCCAAATTCTTTAATTGACATGAATTTGGTGAATATTCTGAAAAATACAAAGGTGTACACCACATTTCTAAAAATATTCAGTTCATTTTTCGGATTTTTAGAAAACACTCACTAAAATCGGAATATTATGATTTTATGATTAGAATAAAAAAATGTTAAATGTTGTTTCATTTTCAGATAGCCAAATTCTTTAATTGACATGAATTTGGTGAATATTCTGAAAAATACAAAGGTGTACATCTCAATTCTAAATATTCAGTTCATTTTCGGATTTTTAGAAAACACTCACTAAAATCGGAATATTATGATTTTATGATTAGAATAAAAAAATGTTAAATGTTGTTTCATTTTCAGATAGCCAAATTCTTTAATTGACATGAATTTGGTGAATATTCTGAAAAATACAAAGGTGTACATCTCAATTCTAAATATTCAGTTCATTTTCGGATTTTTAGAAAACACTCACTAAAATCGGAATATTATGATTTTATGATTAGAATAAAAAAAATGTTAAATGTTGTTTCATTTTCAGATAGCCAAATTCTTTAATTGACATGAATTTGGTGAATATTCTGAAAAATACAAAGGTGTACACCACATTTCTAAAAATATTCATGGGATTTTTCGGATTTTTAGAAAACACTCACTAAAATCGGAATATTATGATTTTATGATTAGAATAAAAAAATGTTAAATGTTGTTTCATTTTCAGATAGCCAAATTCTTTAATTGACATGAATTTGGTGAATATTCTGAAAAATACAAAGGTGTACATCTCAATTCTAAATATTCAGTTCATTTTCGGATTTTTAGAAAACACTCACTAAAATCGGAATATTATGATTTTATGATTAGAATAAAAAAATGTTAAATGTTGTTTCATTTTCAGATAGCCAAATTCTTTAATTGACATGAATTTGGTGAATATTCTGAAAAATACAAAGGTGTACATCTCAATTCTAAATATTCAGTTCATTTTCGGATTTTTAGAAAACACTCACTAAAATCGGAATATTATGATTTTATGATTAGAATAAAAAAATGTTAAATGTTGTTTCATTTTCAGATAACCAAATTCTTTAATTGACATGAATTTGGTGAATATTCTGAAAAATACAAAGGTGTACACCACATTTCTAAAAATATTCAGTTCATTTTTCGGATTTTTAGAAAACACTCACTAAAATCGGAATATTATCATTTTATGATTAGAATAAAAAAATGTTAAATGTTGTTTCATTTTCAGATAGCCAAATTCTTTAATTGACATGAATTTGGTGAATATTCTGAAAAATACAAAGGTGTACACCACATTTCTAAAAATATTCAGTTCATTTTTCGGATTTTTAGAAAACACTCACTAAAATCGGAATATTATCATTTTATGATTAGAATAAAAAAATGTTAAATGTTGTTTCATTTTCAGATAGCCAAATTCTTTAATTGACATGAATTTGGTGAATATTCTGAAAAATACAAAGGTGTACACCACATTTCTAAAAATATTCAGTTCATTTTTCGGATTTTTAGAAAACACTCACTAAAATCGGAATATTATGATTTTATGATTAGAATAAAAAAATGTTAAATGTTGTTTCATTTTCAGATAGCCAAATTCTTTAATTGACATGAATTTGGTGAATATTCTGAAAAATACAAAGGTGTACATCTCAATTCTAAATATTCAGTTCATTTTCGGATTTTAAGAAAACACTCACTAAAATCGGAATATTATGATTTTATGATTAGAATAAAAAAATGTTAAATGTTGTTTCATTTTCAGATAGCCAAATTCTTTAATTGACATGAATTTGGTGAATATTCTGAAAAATACAAAGGTGTACATCTCAATTCTAAATATTCAGTTCATTTTCGGATTTTAAGAAAACACTCACTAAAATCGGAATATTATGATTTTATGATTAGAATAAAAAAATGTTAAATGTTGTTTCATTTTCAGATAGCCAAATTCTTTAATTGACATGAATTTGGTGAATATTCTGAAAAATACAAAGGTGTACACCACATTTCTAAAAATATTCAGTTCATTTTTCGGATTTTTAGAAAACACTCACTAAAATCGGAATATTATGATTTTATGATTAGAATAAAAAAATGTTAAATGTTGTTTCATTTTCAGATAGCCAAATTCTTTAATTGACATGAATTTGGTGAATATTCTGAAAAATACAAAGGTGTACATCTCAATTCTAAATATTCAGTTCATTTTCGGATTTTAAGAAAACACTCACTAAAATCGGAATATTATGATTTTATGATTAGAATAAAAAAATGTTAAATGTTGTTTCATTTTCAGATAGCCAAATTCTTTAATTGACATGAATTTGGTGAATATTCTGAAAAATACAAAGGTGTACATCTCAATTCTAAATATTCAGTTCATTTTCGGATTTTAAGAAAACACTCACTAAAATCGGAATATTATGATTTTATGATTAGAATAAAAAAATGTTAAATGTTGTTTCATTTTCAGATAGCCAAATTCTTTAATTGACATGAATTTGGTGAATATTCTGAAAAATACAAAGGTGTACATCTCAATTCTAAATATTCAGTTCATTTTCGGATTTTTAGAAAACACTCACTAAAATCGGAATATTATGATTTTATGATTAGAATAAAAAAATGTTAAATGTTGTTTCATTTTCAGATAGCCAAATTCTTTAATTGACATGAATTTGGTGAATATTCTGAAAAATACAAAGGTGTACATCTCAATTCTAAATATTCAGTTCATTTTCGGATTTTTAGAAAACACTCACTAAAATCGGAATATTATGATTTTATGATTAGAATAAAAAAATGTTAAATGTTGTTTCATTTTCAGATAGCCAAATTCTTTAATTGACATGAATTTGGTGAATATTCTGAAAAATACAAAGGTGTACATCTCAATTCTAAATATTCAGTTCATTTTCGGATTTTTAGAAAACACTCACTAAAATCGGAATATTATGATTTTATGATTAGAATAAAAAAATGTTAAATGTTGTTTCATTTTCAGATAGCCAAATTCTTTAATTGACATGAATTTGGTGAATATTCTGAAAAATACAAAGGTGTACATCTCAATTCTAAATATTCAGTTCATTTTCGGATTTTTAGAAAACACTCACTAAAATCGGAATATTATGATTTTATGATTAGAATAAAAAAATGTTAAATGTTGTTTCATTTTCAGATAGCCAAATTCTTTAATTGACATGAATTTGGTGAATATTCTGAAAAATACAAAGGTGTACATCTCAATTCTAAATATTCAGTTCATTTTCGGATTTTTAGAAAACACTCACTAAAATCGGAATATTATGATTTTATGATTAGAATAAAAAAGCCAAATTCTTTAATTGACATGAATTTGGTGAATATTCTGAAAAATACAAAGGTGTACACCACATTTCTAAAAATATTCAGTTCATTTTTCGGATTTTTAGAAAACACTCACTAAAATCGGAATATTATGATTTTATGATTAGAATAAAAAAATGTTAAATGTTGTTTCATTTTCAGATAGCCAAATTCTTTAATTGACATGAATTTGGTGAATATTCTGAAAAATACAAAGGTGTACACCACATTTCTAAAAATATTCAGTTCATTTTTCGGATTTTTAGAAAACACTCACTAAAATCGGAATATTATGATTTTATGATTAGAATAAAAAAATGTTAAATGTTGTTTCATTTTTAGATAGCCAAATTCTTTAATTGACATGAATTTGGTGAATATTCTGAAAAATACAAAGGTGTACACCACATTTCTAAAAATATTCAGTTCATTTTTCGGATTTTTAGAAAACACTCACTAAAATCGGAATATTATGATTTTATGATTAGAATAAAAAAATGTTAAATGTTGTTTCATTTTCAGATAGCCAAATTCTTTAATTGACATGAATTTGGTGAATATTCTGAAAAATACAAAGGTGTACATCTCAATTCTAAATATTCAGTTCATTTTCGGATTTTTAGAAAACACTCACTAAAATCGGAATATTATGATTTTATGATTAGAATAAAAAAATGTTAAATGTTGTTTCATTTTCAGATAGCCAAATTCTTTAATTGACATGAATTTGGTGAATATTCTGAAAAATACAAAGGTGTACATCTCAATTCTAAATATTCAGTTCATTTTCGGATTTTTAGAAAACACTCACTAAAATCGGAATATTATGATTTTATGATTAGAATAAAAAAATGTTAAATGTTGTTTCATTTTCAGATAGCCAAATTCTTTAATTGACATGAATTTGGTGAATATTCTGAAAAATACAAAGGTGTACATCTCAATTCTAAATATTCAGTTCATTTTCGGATTTTTAGAAAACACTCACTAAAATCGGAATATTATGATTTTATGATTAGAATAAAAAAAATGTTAAATGTTGTTTCATTTTCAGATAGCCAAATTCTTTAATTGACATGAATTTGGTGAATATTCTGAAAAATACAAAGGTGTACACCACATTTCTAAAAATATTCATGGGATTTTTCGGATTTTTAGAAAACACTCACTAAAATCGGAATATTATGATTTTATGATTAGAATAAAAAAATGTTAAATGTTGTTTCATTTTCAGATAGCCAAATTCTTTAATTGACATGAATTTGGTGAATATTCTGAAAAATACAAAGGTGTACATCTCAATTCTAAATATTCAGTTCATTTTCGGATTTTTAGAAAACACTCACTAAAATCGGAATATTATGATTTTATGATTAGAATAAAAAAATGTTAAATGTTGTTTCATTTTCAGATAGCCAAATTCTTTAATTGACATGAATTTGGTGAATATTCTGAAAAATACAAAGGTGTACATCTCAATTCTAAATATTCAGTTCATTTTCGGATTTTTAGAAAACACTCACTAAAATCGGAATATTATGATTTTATGATTAGAATAAAAAAAATGTTAAATGTTGTTTCATTTTCAGATAGCCAAATTCTTTAATTGACATGAATTTGGTGAATATTCTGAAAAATACAAAGGTGTACACCACATTTCTAAAAATATTCATGGGATTTTTCGGATTTTTAGAAAACACTCACTAAAATCGGAATATTATGATTTTATGATTAGAATAAAAAAATGTTAAATGTTGTTTCATTTTCAGATAGCCAAATTCTTTAATTGACATGAATTTGGTGAATATTCTGAAAAATACAAAGGTGTACATCTCAATTCTAAATATTCAGTTCATTTTCGGATTTTTAGAAAACACTCACTAAAATCGGAATATTATGATTTTATGATCAGAATAAAAAAATGTTAAATGTTGTTTCATTTTTAGATAGCCAAATTCTTTAATTGACATGAATTTGGTGAATATTCTGAAAAATACAAAGGTGTACACCACATTTCTAAAAATATTCAGTTCATTTTTCGGATTTTTAGAAAACACTCACTAAAATCGGAATATTATGATTTTATGATTAGAATAAAAAAATGTTAAATGTTGTTTCATTTTTAGATAGCCAAATTCTTTAATTGACATGAATTTGGTGAATATTCTGAAAAATACAAAGGTGTACATCTCAATTCTAAATATTCAGTTCATTTTCGGATTTTTAGAAAACACTCACTAAAATCGGAATATTATGATTTTATGATTAGAATAAAAAAATGTTAAATGTTGTTTCATTTTCAGATAGCCAAATTCTTTAATTGACATGAATTTGGTGAATATTCTGAAAAATACAAAAGGTGTACACCACATTTATAAAAATATTCAGTTCATTTTTCGGATTTTTAGAAAACACTCACTAAAATCGGAATATTATGATTTTATGATTAGAATAAAAAAATGTTAAATGTTGTTTCATTTTCAGATAGCCAAATTCTTTAATTGACATGAATTTGGTGAATATTCTGAAAAATACAAAGGTGTACATCTCAATTCTAAATATTCAGTTCATTTTCGGATTTTTAGAAAACACTCACTAAAATCGGAATATTATGATTTTATGATTAGAATAAAAAAATGTTAAATGTTATTTCATTTTCAGATAGCCAAATTCTTTAATTGACATGAATTTGGTGAATATTCTGAAAAATACAAAGGTGTACACCACATTTCTAAAAATATTCATGGGATTTTTCGGATTTTTAGAAAACACTCACTAAAATCGGAATATTATGATTTTATGATTAGAATAAAAAAATGTTAAATGTTGTTTCATTTTCAGATAGCCAAATTCTTTAATTGACATGAATTTGGTGAATATTCTGAAAAATACAAAGGTGTACACCACATTTCTAAAAATATTCAGTTCATTTTTCGGATTTTTAGAAAACACTCACTAAAATCGGAATATTACGATTTTATGATTAGAATAAAAAAATGTTAAATGTTGTTTCATTTTCAGATAGCCAAATTCTTTAATTGACATGAATTTGGTGAATATTCTGAAAAATACAAAGGTGTACATCTCAATTCTAAATATTCAGTTCATTTTCGGATTTTAAGAAAACACTCACTAAAATCGGAATATTATGATTTTATGATTAGAATAAAAAAATGTTAAATGTTGTTTCATTTTCAGATAGCCAAATTCTTTAATTGACATGAATTTGGTGAATATTCTGAAAAATACAAAGGTGTACATCTCAATTCTAAATATTCAGTTCATTTTCGGATTTTTAGAAAACACTCACTAAAATCGGAATATTATGATTTTATGATTAGAATAAAAAAATGTTAAATGTTGTTTCATTTTCAGATAGCCAAATTCTTTAATTGACATGAATTTGGTGAATATTCTGAAAAATACAAAGGTGTACATCTCAATTCTAAATATTCAGTTCATTTTCGGATTTTAAGAAAACACTCACTAAAATCGGAATATTATGATTTTATGATTAGAATAAAAAAATGTTAAATTTTGTTTCATTTTCAGATAGCCAAATTCTTTAATTGACATGAATTTGGTGAATATTCTGAAAAATACAAAGGTGTACATCTCAATTCTAAATATTCAGTTCATTTTCGGATTTTTAGAAAACACTCACTAAAATCGGAATATTATGATTTTATGATTAGAATAAAAAAATGTTAAATGTTGTTTCATTTTCAGATAGCCAAATTCTTTAATTGACATGAATTTGGTGAATATTCTGAAAAATACAAAGGTGTACACCACATTTCGAAAAATATTCAGTTCATTTTTCGGATTTTTAGAAAACACTCACTAAAATCGGAATATTATGATTTTATGATTAGAATAAAAAAATGTTAAATGTTGTTTCATTTTCAGATAGCCAAATTCTTTAATTGACATGAATTTGGTGAATATTCTGAAAAATACAAAGGTGTACATCTCAATTCTAAATATTCAGTTCATTTTCGGATTTTTAGAAAACACTCACTAAAATCGGAATATTATGATTTTATGATTAGAATAAAAAAATGTTAAATGTTGTTTCATTTTCAGATAGCCAAATTCTTTAATTGACATGAATTTGGTGAATATTCTGAAAAATACAAAGGTGTACATCTCAATTCTAAATATTCAGTTCATTTTCGGATTTTTAGAAAACACTCACTAAAATCGGAATATTATGATTTTATGATTAGAATAAAAAAATGTTAAATGTTGTTTCATTTTCAGATAGCCAAATTCTTTAATTGACATGAATTTGGTGAATATTCTGAAAAATACAAAGGTGTACATCTCAATTCTAAATATTCAGTTCATTTTCGGATTTTTAGAAAACACTCACTAAAATCGGAATATTATGATTTTATGATTAGAATAAAAAAATGTTAAATGTTGTTTCATTTTCAGATAGCCAAATTCTTTAATTGACATGAATTTGGTGAATATTCTGAAAAATACAAAGGTGTACATCTCAATTCTAAATATTCAGTTCATTTTCGGATTTTAAGAAAACACTCACTAAAATCGGAATATTATGATTTTATGATTAGAATAAAAAAATGTTAAATGTTGTTTCATTTTCAGATAGCCAAATTCTTTAATTGACATGAATTTGGTGAATATTCTGAAAAATACAAAGGTGTACATCTCAATTCTAAATATTCAGTTCATTTTCGGATTTTTAGAAAACACTCACTAAAATCGGAATATTATGATTTTATGATTAGAATAAAAAAAATGTTAAATGTTGTTTCATTTTCAGATAGCCAAATTCTTTAATTGACATGAATTTGGTGAATATTCTGAAAAATACAAAGGTGTACATCTCAATTCTAAATATTCAGTTCATTTTCGGATTTTTAGAAAACACTCACTAAAATCGGAATATTATGATTTTATGATTAGAATAAAAAAATGTTAAATGTTGTTTCATTTTCAGATAGCCAAATTCTTTAATTGACATGAATTTGGTGAATATTCTGAAAAATACAAAGGTGTACATCTCAATTCTAAATATTCAGTTCATTTTCGGATTTTTAGAAAACACTCACTAAAATCGGAATATTATCATTTTATGATTAGAATAAAAAAATGTTAAATGTTGTTTCATTTTCAGATAGCCAAATTCTTTAATTGACATGAATTTGGTGAATATTCTGAAAAATACAAAGGTGTACATCTCAATTCTAAATATTCAGTTCATTTTCGGATTTTTAGAAAACACTCACTAAAATCGGAATATTATGATTTTATGATTAGAATAAAAAAAATGTTAAATGTTGTTTCATTTTCAGATAGCCAAATTCTTTAATTGACATGAATTTGGTGAATATTCTGAAAAATACAAAGGTGTACATCTCAATTCTAAATATTCAGTTCATTTTCGGATTTTTAGAAAACACTCACTAAAATCGGAATATTATGATTTTATGATTAGAATTAAAAAATGTTAAATGTTGTTTCATTTTCAGATAGCCAAATTCTTTAATTGACATGAATTTGGTCAATATTCTGAAAAATACAAAGGTGTACATCTCAATTCTAAATATTCAGTTCATTTTCGGATTTTTAGAAAACACTCACTAAAATCGGAATATTATGATTTTATGATTAGAATTAAAAAATGTTAAATGTTGTTTCATTTTCAGATAGCCAAATTCTTTAATTGACATGAATTTGGTCAATATTCTGAAAAATACAAAGGTGTACACCACAATTCTAAAAATATTCAGTTCATTTTTCGGATTTTTAGAAAACACTCACTAAAATCGGAATATTATGATTTTATGATTAGAATAAAAAAATGTTAAATGTTGTTTCATTTTCAGATAGCCAAATTCTTTAATTGACATGAATTTGGTGAATATTCTGAAAAATACAAAGGTGTACACCACATTTCTAAAAATATTCAGTTCATTTTTCGGATTTTTAGAAAACACTCACTAAAATCGGAACATTATGATTTTATGATTAGAATAAAAAAATGTTAAATGTTGTTTCATTTTCAGATAGCCAAATTCTTTAATTGACATGAATTTGGTGAATATTCTGAAAAATACAAAGGTGTACATCTCAATTCTAAAAATATTCAGTTCATTTTTCGGATTTTTAGAAAACACTCACTAAAATCGGAATATTATGATTTTATGATTAGAATAAAAAAATGTTAAATGTTGTTTCATTTTCAGATAGCCAAATTCTTTAATTGACATGAATTTGGTGAATATTCTGAAAAATACAAAGGTGTACATCTCAATTCTAAAAATATTCAGTTCATTTTTCGGATTTTTAGAAAACACTCACTAAAATCGGAATATTATGATTTTATGATTAGAATAAAAAAATGTTAAATGTTGTTTCATTTTCAGATAGCCAAATTCTTTAATTGACATGAATTTGGTGAATATTCTGAAAAATACAAAGGTGTACATCTCAATTCTAAAAATATTCAGTTCATTTTTCGGATTTTTAGAAAACACTCACTAAAATCGGAATATTATGATTTTATGATTAGAATAAAAAAATGTTAAATGTTGTTTCATTTTCAGATAGCCAAATTCTTTAATTGACATGAATTTGGTGAATATTCTGAAAAATACAAAGGTGTACATCTCAATTCTAAAAATATTCAGTTCATTTTTCGGATTTTTAGAAAACACTCACTAAAATCGGAATATTATGATTTTATGATTAGAATAAAAAAATGTTAAATGTTGTTTCATTTTCAGATAGCCAAATTCTTTAATTGACATGAATTTGGTGAATATTCTGAAAAATACAAAGGTGTACATCTCAATTCTAAATATTCAGTTCATTTTCGGATTTTTAGAAAACACTCACTAAAATCGGAATATTATGATTTTATGATTAGAATTAAAAAATGTTAAATGTTGTTTCATTTTCAGATAGCCAAATTCTTTAATTGACATGAATTTGGTCAATATTCTGAAAAATACAAAGGTGTACATCTCAATTCTAAATATTCAGTTCATTTTCGGATTTTTAGAAAACACTCACTAAAATCGGAATATTATGATTTTATGATTAGAATTAAAAAATGTTAAATGTTGTTTCATTTTCAGATAGCCAAATTCTTTAATTGACATGAATTTGGTCAATATTCTGAAAAATACAAAGGTGTACACCACAATTCTAAAAATATTCAGTTCATTTTTCGGATTTTTAGAAAACACTCACTAAAATCGGAATATTATGATTTTATGATTAGAATAAAAAAATGTTAAATGTTGTTTCATTTTCAGATAGCCAAATTCTTTAATTGACATGAATTTGGTGAATATTCTGAAAAATACAAAGGTGTACACCACATTTCTAAAAATATTCAGTTCATTTTTCGGATTTTTAGAAAACACTCACTAAAATCGGAACATTATGATTTTATGATTAGAATAAAAAAATGTTAAATGTTGTTTCATTTTCAGATAGCCAAATTCTTTAATTGACATGAATTTGGTGAATATTCTGAAAAATACAAAGGTGTACATCTCAATTCTAAAAATATTCAGTTCATTTTTCGGATTTTTAGAAAACACTCACTAAAATCGGAATATTATGATTTTATGATTAGAATAAAAAAATGTTAAATGTTGTTTCATTTTCAGATAGCCAAATTCTTTAATTGACATGAATTTGGTGAATATTCTGAAAAATACAAAGGTGTACATCTCAATTCTAAAAATATTCAGTTCATTTTTCGGATTTTTAGAAAACACTCACTAAAATCGGAATATTATGATTTTATGATTAGAATAAAAAAATGTTAAATGTTGTTTCATTTTCAGATAGCCAAATTCTTTAATTGACATGAATTTGGTGAATATTCTGAAAAATACAAAGGTGTACATCTCAATTCTAAAAATATTCAGTTCATTTTTCGGATTTTTAGAAAACACTCACTAAAATCGGAATATTATGATTTTATGATTAGAATAAAAAAATGTTAAATGTTGTTTCATTTTCAGATAGCCAAATTCTTTAATTGACATGAATTTGGTGAATATTCTGAAAAATACAAAGGTGTACACCACATTTCTAAAAATATTCAGTTCATTTTTCGGATTTTTAGAAAACACTCACTAAAATCGGAACATTATGATTTTATGATTAGAATAAAAAAATGTTAAATGTTGTTTCATTTTTAGATAGCCAAATTCTTTAATTGACATGAATTTGGTGAATATTCTGAAAAATACAAAGGTGTACATCTCAATTCTAAATATTCATGGGATTTTTCGGATTTTTAGAAAACACTCACTAAAATCGGAATATTATGATTTTATGATTAGAATAAAAAAATGTTAAATGTTGTTTCATTTTCAGATAGCCAAATTCTTTAATTGACATGAATTTGGTGAATATTCTGAAAAATACAAAGGTGTACACCACATTTCTAAAAATATTCAGTTCATTTTTCGGATTTTTAGAAAACACTCACTAAAATCGGAACATTATGATTTTATGATTAGAATAAAAAAATGTTAAATGTTGTTTCATTTTCAGATAGCCAAATTCTTTAATTGACATGAATTTGGTGAATATTCTGAAAAATACAAAGGTGTACATCTCAATTCTAAATATTCATGGGATTTTTCGGATTTTTAGAAAACACTCACTAAAATCGGAATATTATGATTTTATGATTAGAATAAAAAAATGTTAAATGTTGTTTCATTTTCAGATAGCCAAATTCTTTAATTGACATGAATTTGGTGAATATTCTGAAAAATACAAAGGTGTACACCACATTTCTAAAAATATTCAGTTCATTTTTCGGATTTTTAGAAAACACTCACTAAAATCGGAACATTATGATTTTATGATTAGAATAAAAAAATGTTAAATGTTGTTTCATTTTCAGATAGCCAAATTCTTTAATTGACATGAATTTGGTGAATATTCTGAAAAATACAAAGGTGTACATCTCAATTCTAAATATTCATGGGATTTTTCGGATTTTTAGAAAACACTCACTAAAATCGGAATATTATGATTTTATGATTAGAATAAAAAAATGTTAAATGTTGTTTCATTTTCAGATAGCCAAATTCTTTAATTGACATGAATTTGGTGAATATTCTGAAAAATACAAAGGTGTACATCTCAATTCTAAAAATATTCAGTTCATTTTTCGGATTTTTAGAAAACACTCACTAAAATCGGAATATTATGATTTTATGATTAGAATAAAAAAATGTTAAATGTTGTTTCATTTTCAGATAGCCAAATTCTTTAATTGACATGAATTTGGTGAATATTCTGAAAAATACAAAGGTGTACACCACATTTCTAAAAATATTCAGTTCATTTTTCGGATTTTTAGAAAACACTCACTAAAATCGGAACATTATGATTTTATGATTAGAATAAAAAAATGTTAAATGTTGTTTCATTTTCAGATAGCCAAATTCTTTAATTGACATGAATTTGGTGAATATTCTGAAAAATACAAAGGTGTACATCTCAATTCTAAAAATATTCAGTTCATTTTTCGGATTTTTAGAAAACACTCACTAAAATCGGAATATTATGAATTTATGATTAGAATTAAAAAATGTTAAATGTTGTTTCATTTTCAGATAGCCAAATTCTTTAATTGACATGAATTTGGTGAATATTCTGAAAAATACAAAGGTGTACATCTCAATTCTAAATATTCATGGGATTTTTCGGATTTTTAGAAAACACTCACTAAAATCGGAATATTATGATTTTATGATTAGAATAAAAAAATGTTAAATGTTGTTTCATTTTCAGATAGCCAAATTATTTAATTGACATGAATTTGGTGAATATTCTGAAAAATACAAAGGTGTACATCTCAATTTTAAATACTCAGTTCATTTTTCGGATTTTTAGAAAACACTCACTAAAATCGGAATATTATGATTTTATGATTAGAATAAAAAAATGTTAAATGTTGTTTCATTTTCAGATAGCCAAATTCTTTAATTGACATGAATTTGGTGAATATTCTGAAAAATACAAAGGTGTACACCACATTTCTAAAAATATTCATGGGATTTTTCGGATTTTTAGAAAACACTCACTAAAATCGGAATATTATGATTTTATGATTAGAATAAAAAAATGTTAAATGTTGTTTCATTTTCAGATAGCCAAATTCTTTAATTGACATGAATTTGGTGAATATTCTGAAAAATACAAAGGTGTACATCTCAATTCTAAATATTCAGTTCATTTTCGGATTTTTAGAAAACACTCACTAAAATCGGAATATTATGATTTTATGATTAGAATAAAAAAATGTTAAATGTTGTTTCATTTTCAGATAGCCAAATTCTTTAATTGACATGAATTTGGTGAATATTCTGAAAAATACAAAGGTGTACACCACATTTCTAAAAATATTCAGTTCATTTTTCGGATTTTTAGAAAACACTCACTAAAATCGGAACATTATGATTTTATGATTAGAATAAAAAAATGTTAAATGTTGTTTCATTTTCAGATAGCCAAATTCTTTAATTGACATGAATTTGGTGAATATTCTGAAAAATACAAAGGTGTACACCACATTTCTAAAAATATTCATGGGATTTTTCGGATTTTTAGAAAACACTCACTAAAATCGGAATATTATGATTTTATGATTAGAATAAAAAAATGTTAAATGTTGTTTCATTTTCAGATAGCCAAATTCTTTAATTGACATGAATTTGGTGAATATTCTGAAAAATACAAAGGTGTACACCACATTTCTAAAAATATTCAGTTCATTTTTCGGATTTTTAGAAAACACTCACTAAAATCGGAACATTATGATTTTATGATTAGAATAAAAAAATGTTAAATGTTGTTTCATTTTCAGATAGCCAAATTCTTTAATTGACATGAATTTGGTGAATATTCTGAAAAATACAAAGGTGTACATCTCAATTCTAAATATTCAGTTCATTTTCGGATTTTTAGAAAACACTCACTAAAATCGGAATATTATGATTTTATGATTAGAATAAAAAAATGTTAAATGTTGTTTCATTTTCAGATAGCCAAATTCTTTAATTGACATGAATTTGGTCAATATTCTGAAAAATACAAAGGTGTACATCTCAATTCTAAATATTCATGGGATTTTTCGGATTTTTAGAAAACACTCACTAAAATCGGAATATTATGATTTTATGATTAGAATAAAAAAATGTTAAATGTTGTTTCATTTTCAGATAGCCAAATTCTTTAATCGACATGAATTTGGTGAATATTCTGAAAAATACAAAGGTGTACACCACATTTCTAAAAATATTCAGTTCATTTTTCGGATTTTTAGAAAACACTCACTAAAATCGGAACATTATGATTTTATGATTAGAATAAAAAAATGTTAAATGTTGTTTCATTTTCAGATAGCCAAATTCTTTAATTGACATGAATTTGGTGAATATTCTGAAAAATACAAAGGTGTACACCACATTTCTAAAAATATTCAGTTCATTTTTCGGATTTTTAGAAAACACTCACTAAAATCGGAATATTATGATTTTATGATTAGAATTAAAAAAATGTTAAATGTTGTTTCATTTTCAGATAGCCAAATTCTTTAATTGACATGAATTTGGTGAATATTCTGAAAAATACAAAGGTGTACACCACATTTCTAAAAATATTCAGTTCATTTTTCGGATTTTTAGAAAACACTCACTAAAATCGGAACATTATGATTTTATGATTAGAATAAAAAAATGTTAAATGTTGTTTCATTTTCAGATAGCCAAATTCTTTAATTGACATGAATTTGGTGAATATTCTGAAAAATACAAAGGTGTACATCTCAATTCTAAATATTCAGTTCATTTTCGGATTTTTAGAAAACACTCACTAAAATCGGAATATTATGATTTTATGATTAGAATAAAAAAAAATGTTAAATGTTGTTTCATTTTCAGATAGCCAAATTCTTTAATTGACATGAATTTGGTGAATATTCTGAAAAATACAAAGGTGTACACCACATTTCTAAAAATATTCAGTTCATTTTTCGGATTTTTAGAAAACACTCACTAAAATCGGAATATTATGATTTTATGATTAGAATTAAAAAAAATGTTAAATGTTGTTTCATTTTCAGATAGCCAAATTCTTTAATTGACATGAATTTGGTGAATATTCTGAAAAATACAAAGGTGTACACCACATTTCTAAAAATATTCAGTTCATTTTTCGGATTTTTAGAAAACACTCACTAAAATCGGAACATTATGATTTTATGATTAGAATAAAAAAATGTTAAATGTTGTTTCATTTTCAGATAGCCAAATTCTTTAATTGACATGAATTTGGTGAATATTCTGAAAAATACAAAGGTGTACACCACATTTCTAAAAATATTCAGTTCATTTTTCGGATTTTTAGAAAACACTCACTAAAATCGGAATATTATGATTTTATGATTAGAATTAAAAAAAATGTTAAATGTTGTTTCATTTTCAGATAGCCAAATTCTTTAATTGACATGAATTTGGTGAATATTCTGAAAAATACAAAGGTGTACACCACATTTCTAAAAATATTCAGTTCATTTTTCGGATTTTTAGAAAACACTCACTAAAATCGGAACATTATGATTTTATGATTAGAATAAAAAAATGTTAAATGTTGTTTCATTTTCAGATAGCCAAATTCTTTAATTGACATGAATTTGGTGAATATTCTGAAAAATACAAAGGTGTACATCTCAATTCTAAATATTCAGTTCATTTTCGGATTTTTAGAAAACACTCACTAAAATCGGAATATTATGATTTTATGATTAGAATAAAAAAAAATGTTAAATGTTGTTTCATTTTCAGATAGCCAAATTCTTTAATTGACATGAATTTGGTGAATATTCTGAAAAATACAAAGGTGTACATCTCAATTCTAAATATTCAGTTCATTTTCGGATTTTTAGAAAACACTCACTAAAATCGGAATATTATGATTTTATGATTAGAATAAAAAAAAATGTTAAATGTTGTTTCATTTTCAGATAGCCAAATTCTTTAATTGACATGAATTTGGTGAATATTCTGAAAAATACAAAGGTGTACATCTCAATTCTAAATATTCAGTTCATTTTCGGATTTTTAGAAAACACTCACTAAAATCGGAATATTATGATTTTATGATTAGAATAAAAAAAAATGTTAAATGTTGTTTCATTTTCAGATAGCCAAATTCTTTAATTGACATGAATTTGGTGAATATTCTGAAAAATACAAAGGTGTACATCTCAATTCTAAAAATATTCAGTTCATTTTTCGGATTTTTAGAAAACACTCACTAAAATCGGAATATTATGATTTTATGATTAGAATAAAAAAAAATGTTAAATGTTGTTTCATTTTCAGATAGCCAAATTCTTTAATTGACATGAATTTGGTCAATATTCTGAAAAATACAAAGGTGTACATCTCAATTCTAAAAATATTCAGTTCATTTTTCGGATTTTTAGAAAACACTCACTAACATCGGAATATTATGATTTTATGATTAGAATAAAAAAATGTTAAATGTTGTTTCATTTTCAGATAGCCAAATTCTTTAATTGACATGAATTTGGTGAATATTCTGAAAAATACAAAGGTGTACATCTCAATTCTAAATATTCAGTTCATTTTCGGATTTTTAGAAAACACTCACTAAAATCGGAATATTATGATTTTATGATTAGAATAAAAAAAAATGTTAAATGTTGTTTCATTTTCAGATAGCCAAATTCTTTAATTGACATGAATTTGGTGAATATTCTGAAAAATACAAAGGTGTACACCACATTTCTAAAAATATTCAGTTCATTTTTCGGATTTTTAGAAAACACTCACTAAAATCGGAATATTATGATTTTATGATTAGAATAAAAAAAAATGTTAAATGTTGTTTCATTTTCAGATAGCCAAATTCTTTAATTGACATGAATTTGGTGAATATTCTGAAAAATACAAAGGTGTACATCTCAATTCTAAAAATATTCAGTTCATTTTTCGGATTTTTAGAAAACACTCACTAAAATCGGAATATTATGATTTTATGATTAGAATAAAAAAATGTTAAATGTTGTTTCATTTTCAGATAGCCAAATTCTTTAATTGACATGAATTTGGTCAATATTCTGAAAAATACAAAGGTGTACATCTCAATTCTAAAAATATTCAGTTCATTTTTCGGATTTTTAGAAAACACTCACTAAAATCGGAATATTATGATTTTATGATTAGAATAAAAAAATGTTAAATGTTGTTTCATTTTCAGATAGCCAAATTCTTTAATTGACATGAATTTGGTGAATATTCTGAAAAATACAAAGGTGTACACCACATTTCTAAAAATATTCATTTCATTTTCGGATTTTTAGAAAACACTCACTAAAATCGGAATATTATGATTTTATGATTAGAATAAAAAAATGTTAAATGTTGTTTCATTTTCAGATAGCCAAATTCTTTAATTGACATGAATTTGGTGAATATTCTGAAAAATACAAAGGTGTACACCACATTTCTAAAAATATTCAGTTCATTTTTCGGATTTTTAGAAAACACTCACTAAAATCGGAATATTATGATTTTATGATTAGAATAAAAAAAAATGTTAAATGTTGTTTCATTTTCAGATAGCCAAATTCTTTAATTGACATGAATTTGGTCAATATTCTGAAAAATACAAAGGTGTACATCTCAATTCTAAAAATATTCAGTTCATTTTTCGGATTTTTAGAAAACACTCACTAAAATCGGAATATTATGATTTTATGATTAGAATAAAAAAATGTTAAATGTTGTTTCATTTTCAGATAGCCAAATTCTTTAATTGACATGAATTTGGTCAATATTCTGAAAAATACAAAGGTGTACATCTCAATTCTAAAAATATTCAGTTCATTTTTCGGATTTTTAGAAAACACTCACTAAAATCGGAATATTATGATTTTATGATTAGAATAAAAAAATGTTAAATGTTGTTTCATTTTCAGATAGCCAAATTCTTTAATTGACATGAATTTGGTGAATATTCTGAAAAATACAAAGGTGTACACCACATTTCTAAAAATATTCATTTCATTTTCGGATTTTTAGAAAACACTCACTAAAATCGGAATATTATGATTTTATGATTAGAATAAAAAAATGTTAAATGTTGTTTCATTTTCAGATAGCCAAATTCTTTAATTGACATGAATTTGGTGAATATTCTGAAAAATACAAAGGTGTACACCACATTTCTAAAAATATTCAGTTCATTTTTCGGATTTTTAGAAAACACTCACTAAAATCGGAATATTATGATTTTATGATTAGAATAAAAAAAAATGTTAAATGTTGTTTCATTTTCAGATAGCCAAATTCTTTAATTGACATGAATTTGGTCAATATTCTGAAAAATACAAAGGTGTACATCTCAATTCTAAAAATATTCAGTTCATTTTTCGGATTTTTAGAAAACACTCACTAAAATCGGAATATTATGATTTTATGATTAGAATAAAAAAATGTTAAATGTTGTTTCATTTTCAGATAGCCAAATTCTTTAATTGACATGAATTTGGTGAATATTCTGAAAAATACAAAGGTGTACACCACATTTCTAAAAATATTCAGTTCATTTTTCGGATTTTTAGAAAACACTCACTAAAATCGGAATATTATGATTTTATGATTAGAATAAAAAAAAATGTTAAATGTTGTTTCATTTTCAGATAGCCAAATTCTTTAATTGACATGAATTTGGTGAATATTCTGAAAAATACAAAGGTGTACACCACATTTCTAAAAATATTCAGTTCATTTTTCGGATTTTTAGAAAACACTCACTAAAATCGGAATATTATGATTTTATGATTAGAATTTAAAAAAATGTTAAATGTTGTTTCATTTTCAGATAGCCAAATTCTTTAATTGACATGAATTTGGTGAATATTCTGAAAAATACAAAGGTGTACACCACATTTCTAAAAATATTCAGTTCATTTTTCGGATTTTTAGAAAACACTCACTAAAATCGGAATATTATGATTTTATGATTAGAATAAAAAAATGTTAAATGTTGTTTCATTTTCAGATAGCCAAATTCTTTAATTGACATGAATTTGGTGAATATTCTGAAAAATACAAAGGTGTACACCACATTTCTAAAAATATTCAGTTCATTTTTCGGATTTTTAGAAAACACTCACTAAAATCGGAATATTATGATTTTATGATTAGAATAAAAAAAAATGTTAAATGTTGTTTCATTTTCAGATAGCCAAATTCTTTAATTGACATGAATTTGGTCAATATTCTGAAAAATACAAAGGTGTACATCTCAATTCTAAAAATATTCAGTTCATTTTTCGGATTTTTAGAAAACACTCACTAAAATCGGAATATTATGATTTTATGATTAGAATAAAAAAATGTTAAATGTTGTTTCATTTTCAGATAGCCAAATTCTTTAATTGACATGAATTTGGTCAATATTCTGAAAAATACAAAGGTGTACATCTCAATTCTAAAAATATTCAGTTCATTTTTCGGATTTTTAGAAAACACTCACTAAAATCGGAATATTATGATTTTATGATTAGAATAAAAAAATGTTAAATGTTGTTTCATTTTCAGATAGCCAAATTCTTTAATTGACATGAATTTGGTGAATATTCTGAAAAATACAAAGGTGTACACCACATTTCTAAAAATATTCATTTCATTTTCGGATTTTTAGAAAACACTCACTAAAATCGGAATATTATGATTTTATGATTAGAATAAAAAAATGTTAAATGTTGTTTCATTTTCAGATAGCCAAATTCTTTAATTGACATGAATTTGGTGAATATTCTGAAAAATACAAAGGTGTACACCACATTTCTAAAAATATTCAGTTCATTTTTCGGATTTTTAGAAAACACTCACTAAAATCGGAATATTATGATTTTATGATTAGAATAAAAAAAAATGTTAAATGTTGTTTCATTTTCAGATAGCCAAATTCTTTAATTGACATGAATTTGGTCAATATTCTGAAAAATACAAAGGTGTACATCTCAATTCTAAAAATATTCATGGGATTTTTCGGATTTTTAGAAAACACTCACTAAAATCGGAATATTATGATTTTATGATTAGAATTTAAAAAAATGTTAAATGTTGTTTCATTTTCAGATAGCCAAATTCTTTAATTGACATGAATTTGGTGAATATTCTGAAAAATACAAAGGTGTACACCACATTTCTAAAAATATTCAGTTCATTTTTCGGATTTTTAGAAAACACTCACTAAAATCGGAATATTATGATTTTATGATTAGAATAAAAAAAAATGTTAAATGTTGTTTCATTTTCAGATAGCCAAATTCTTTAATTGACATGAATTTGGTGAATATTCTGAAAAATACAAAGGTGTACATCTCAATTCTAAAAATATTCAGTTCATTTTTCGGATTTTTAGAAAACACTCACTAAAATCGGAATATTATGATTTTATGATTAGAATAAAAAAAAATGTTAAATGTTGTTTCATTTTCAGATAGCCAAATTCTTTAATTGACATGAATTTGGTCAATATTCTGAAAAATACAAAGGTGTACATCTCAATTCTAAAAATATTCATGGGATTTTTCGGATTTTTAGAAAACACTCACTAAAATCGGAATATTATGATTTTATGATTAGAATAAAAAAATGTTAAATGTTGTTTCATTTTCAGATAGCCAAATTCTTTAATTGACATGAATTTGGTGAATATTCTGAAAAATACAAAGGTGTACATCTCAATTCTAAATATTCAGTTCATTTTCGGATTTTTAGAAAACACTCACTAAAATCGGAATATTATGATTTTATGATTAGAATAAAAAAATGTTAAATGTTGTTTCATTTTCAGATAGCCAAATTCTTTAATTGACATGAATTTGGTGAATATTCTGAAAAATACAAAGGTGTACACCACATTTCTAAAAATATTCAGTTCATTTTTCGGATTTTTAGAAAACACTCACTAAAATCGGAATATTATGATTTTATGATTAGAATAAAAAAATGTTAAATGTTGTTTCATTTTCAGATAGCCAAATTCTTTAATTGACATGAATTTGGTGAATATTCTGAAAAATACAACGATGTACACCACATTTCTAAAAATATTCATGGGATTTTTCGGATTTTTAGAAAACACTCACTAAAATCGGAATATTATGATTTTATGATTAGAATAAAAAAATGTTAAATGTTGTTTCATTTTCAGATAGCCAAATTCTTTAATTGACATGAATTTGGTGAATATTCTGAAAAATACAACGATGTACACCACATTTCTAAAAATATTCATGGGATTTTTCGGATTTTTAGAAAACACTCACTAAAATCGGAATATTATGATTTTATGATTAGAATAAAAAAATGTTAAATGTTGTTTCATTTTCAGATAGCCAAATTCTTTAATTGACATGAATTTGGTGAATATTCTGAAAAATACAAAGGTGTACATCTCAATTCTAAATATTCATGGGATTTTTCGGATTTTTAGAAAACACTCACTAAAATCGGAATATTATGATTTTATGATTAGAATAAAAAAATGTTAAATGTTGTTTCATTTTCAGATAGCCAAATTCTTTAATTGACATGAATTTGGTGAATATTCTGAAAAATACAAAGGTGTACATCTCAATTCTAAATATTCAGTTCATTTTCGGATTTTTAGAAAACACTCACTAAAATCGGAATATTATGATTTTATGATTAGAATAAAAAAATGTTAAATGTTGTTTCATTTTCAGATAGCCAAATTCTTTAATTGACATGAATTTGGTGAATATTCTGAAAAATACAAAGGTGTACATCTCAATTCTAAATATTCAGTTCATTTTCGGATTTTTAGAAAACACTCACTAAAATCGGAATATTATGATTTTATGATTAGAATAAAAAAATGTTAAATGTTGTTTCATTTTCAGATAGCCAAATTCTTTAATTGACATGAATTTGGTGAATATTCTGAAAAATACAAAGGTGTACACCACATTTCTAAAAATATTCATGGGATTTTTCGGATTTTTAGAAAACACTCACTAAAATCGGAATATTATGATTTTATGATTAGAATAAAAAAATGTTAAATGTTGTTTCATTTTTAGATAGCCAAATTCTTTAATTGACATGAATTTGGTGAATATTCTGAAAAATACAAAGGTGTACATCTCAATTCTAAATATTCAGTTCATTTTCGGATTTTTAGAAAACACTCACTAAAATCGGAATATTATGATTTTATGATTAGAATAAAAAAATGTTAAATGTTGTTTCATTTTTAGATAGCCAAATTCTTTAATTGACATGAATTTGGTGAATATTCTGAAAAATACAAAGGTGTACACCACATTTCTAAAAATATTCAGTTCATTTTTCGGATTTTTAGAAAACACTCACTAAAATCGGAATATTATGATTTTATGATTAGAATAAAAAAATGTTAAATGTTGTTTCATTTTTAGATAGCCAAATTCTTTAATTGACATGAATTTGGTGAATATTCTGAAAAATACAAAGGTGTACATCTCAATTCTAAATATTCAGTTCATTTTCGGATTTTTAGAAAACACTCACTAAAATCGGAATATTATGATTTTATGATTAGAATAAAAAAATGTTAAATGTTGTTTCATTTTCAGATAGCCAAATTCTTTAATTGACATGAATTTGGTGAATATTCTGAAAAATACAAAGGTGTACACCACATTTCTAAAAATATTCATGGGATTTTTCGGATTTTTAGAAAACACTCACTAAAATCGGAATATTATGATTTTATGATTAGAATAAAAAAATGTTAAATGTTGTTTCATTTTCAGATAGCCAAATTCTTTAATTGACATGAATTTGGTGAATATTCTGAAAAATACAAAGGTGTACACCACATTTCTAAAAATATTCAGTTCATTTTTCGGATTTTTAGAAAACACTCACTAAAATCGGAATATTATGATTTTATGATTAGAATAAAAAAAAATGTTAAATGTTGTTTCATTTTCAGATAGCCAAATTCTTTAATTGACATGAATTTGGTGAATATTCTGAAAAATACAAAGGTGTACATCTCAATTCTAAAAATATTCAGTTCATTTTTCGGATTTTTAGAAAACACTCACTAAAATCGGAATATTATGATTTTATGATTAGAATAAAAAAATGTTAAATGTTGTTTCATTTTCAGATAGCCAAATTCTTTAATTGACATGAATTTGGTGAATATTCTGAAAAATACAAAGGTGTACATCTCAATTCTAAATATTCAGTTCATTTTCGGATTTTTAGAAAACACTCACTAAAATCGGAATATTATGATTTTATGATTAGAATAAAAAAATGTTAAATGTTGTTTCATTTTCAGATAGCCAAATTCTTTAATTGACATGAATTTGGTGAATATTCTGAAAAATACAAAGGTGTACACCACATTTCTAAAAATATTCATGGGATTTTTCGGATTTTTAGAAAACACTCACTAAAATCGGAATATTATGATTTTATGATTAGAATAAAAAAATGTTAAATGTTGTTTCATTTTCAGATAGCCAAATTCTTTAATTGACATGAATTTGGTGAATATTCTGAAAAATACAAAGGTGTACACCACATTTCTAAAAATATTCAGTTCATTTTTCGGATTTTTAGAAAACACTCACTAAAATCGGAATATTATGATTTTATGATTAGAATAAAAAAAAATGTTAAATGTTGTTTCATTTTCAGATAGCCAAATTCTTTAATTGACATGAATTTGGTGAATATTCTGAAAAATACAAAGGTGTACACCACATTTCTAAAAATATTCATTTCATTTTCGGATTTTTAGAAAACACTCACTAAAATCGGAATATTATGATTTTATGATTAGAATAAAAAAATGTTAAATGTTGTTTCATTTTCAGATAGCCAAATTCTTTAATTGACATGAATTTGGTGAATATTCTGAAAAATACAAAGGTGTACATCTCAATTCTAAATATTCAGTTCATTTTCGGATTTTTAGAAAACACTCACTAAAATCGGAATATTATGATTTTATGATTAGAATAAAAAAATGTTAAATGTTGTTTCATTTTCAGATAGCCAAATTCTTTAATTGACATGAATTTGGTGAATATTCTGAAAAATACAAAGGTGTACACCACATTTCTAAAAATATTCATGGGATTTTTCGGATTTTTAGAAAACACTCACTAAAATCGGAATATTATGATTTTATGATTAGAATAAAAAAATGTTAAATGTTGTTTCATTTTCAGATAGCCAAATTCTTTAATTGACATGAATTTGGTGAATATTCTGAAAAATACAAAGGTGTACACCACATTTCTAAAAATATTCAGTTCATTTTTCGGATTTTTAGAAAACACTCACTAAAATCGGAATATTATGATTTTATGATTAGAATAAAAAAAAATGTTAAATGTTGTTTCATTTTCAGATAGCCAAATTCTTTAATTGACATGGATTTGGTGAATATTCTGAAAAATACAAAGGTGTACACCACATTTCTAAAAATATTCATGGGATTTTTCGGATTTTTAGAAAACACTCACTAAAATCGGAATATTATGATTTTATGATTAGAATAAAAAAATGTTAAATGTTGTTTCATTTTCAGATAGCCAAATTCTTTAATTGACATGAATTTGGTGAATATTCTGAAAAATACAAAGGTGTACACCACATTTCTAAAAATATTCATGGGATTTTTCGGATTTTTAGAAAACACTCACTAAAATCGGAATATTATGATTTTATGATTAGAATAAAAAAATGTTAAATGTTGTTTCATTTTCAGATAGCCAAATTCTTTAATTGACATGAATTTGGTGAATATTCTGAAAAATACAAAGGTGTACACCACATTTCTAAAAATATTCATGGGATTTTTCGGATTTTTAGAAAACACTCACTAAAATCGGAATATTATGATTTTATGATTAGAATAAAAAAATGTTAAATGTTGTTTCATTTTCAGATAGCCAAATTCTTTAATTGACATGAATTTGGTGAATATTCTGAAAAATACAAAGGTGTACACCACATTTCTAAAAATATTCAGTTCATTTTTCGGATTTTTAGAAAACACTCACTAAAATCGGAATATTATGATTTTATGATTAGAATAAAAAAAAATGTTAAATGTTGTTTCATTTTCAGATAGCCAAATTCTTTAATTGACATGAATTTGGTGAATATTCTGAAAAATACAAAGGTGTACACCACATTTCTAAAAATATTCAGTTCATTTTTCGGATTTTTAGAAAACACTCACTAAAATCGGAATATTATGATTTTATGATTAGAATAAAAAAATGTTAAATGTTGTTTCATTTTTAGATAGCCAAATTCTTTAATTGACATGAATTTGGTGAATATTCTGAAAAATACAAAGGTGTACACCACATTTCTAAAAATATTCAGTTCATTTTTCGGATTTTTAGAAAACACTCACTAAAATCGGAATATTATGATTTTATGATTAGAATAAAAAAATGTTAAATGTTGTTTCATTTTTAGATAGCCAAATTCTTTAATTGACATGAATTTGGTGAATATTCTGAAAAATACAAAGGTGTACATCTCAATTCTAAATATTCAGTTCATTTTCGGATTTTTAGAAAACACTCACTAAAATCGGAATATTATGATTTTATGATTAGAATAAAAAAATGTTAAATGTTGTTTCATTTTCAGATAGCCAAATTCTTTAATTGACATGAATTTGGTGAATATTCTGAAAAATACAAAGGTGTACACCACATTTCTAAAAATATTCATGGGATTTTTCGGATTTTTAGAAAACACTCACTAAAATCGGAATATTATGATTTTATGATTAGAATAAAAAAATGTTAAATGTTGTTTCATTTTCAGATAGCCAAATTCTTTAATTGACATGAATTTGGTGAATATTCTGAAAAATACAAAGGTGTACACCACATTTCTAAAAATATTCAGTTCATTTTTCGGATTTTTAGAAAACACTCACTAAAATCGGAATATTATGATTTTATGATTAGAATAAAAAAAAATGTTAAATGTTGTTTCATTTTCAGATAGCCAAATTCTTTAATTGACATGAATTTGGTGAATATTCTGAAAAATACAAAGGTGTACATCTCAATTCTAAAAATATTCAGTTCATTTTTCGGATTTTTAGAAAACACTCACTAAAATCGGAATATTATGATTTTATGATTAGAATAAAAAAATGTTAAATGTTGTTTCATTTTCAGATAGCCAAATTCTTTAATTGACATGAATTTGGTGAATATTCTGAAAAATACAAAGGTGTACATCTCAATTCTAAATATTCAGTTCATTTTCGGATTTTTAGAAAACACTCACTAAAATCGGAATATTATGATTTTATGATTAGAATAAAAAAATGTTAAATGTTGTTTCATTTTCAGATAGCCAAATTCTTTAATTGACATGAATTTGGTGAATATTCTGAAAAATACAAAGGTGTACACCACATTTCTAAAAATATTCATGGGATTTTTCGGATTTTTAGAAAACACTCACTAAAATCGGAATATTATGATTTTATGATTAGAATAAAAAAATGTTAAATGTTGTTTCATTTTCAGATAGCCAAATTCTTTAATTGACATGAATTTGGTGAATATTCTGAAAAATACAAAGGTGTACACCACATTTCTAAAAATATTCAGTTCATTTTTCGGATTTTTAGAAAACACTCACTAAAATCGGAATATTATGATTTTATGATTAGAATAAAAAAAAATGTTAAATGTTGTTTCATTTTCAGATAGCCAAATTCTTTAATTGACATGAATTTGGTGAATATTCTGAAAAATACAAAGGTGTACACCACATTTCTAAAAATATTCATGGGATTTTTCGGATTTTTAGAAAACACTCACTAAAATCGGAATATTATGATTTTATGATTAGAATAAAAAAATGTTAAATGTTGTTTCATTTTCAGATAGCCAAATTCTTTAATTGACATGAATTTGGTGAATATTCTGAAAAATACAAAGGTGTACACCACATTTCTAAAAATATTCATGGGATTTTTCGGATTTTTAGAAAACACTCACTAAAATCGGAATATTATGATTTTATGATTAGAATAAAAAAATGTTAAATGTTGTTTCATTTTCAGATAGCCAAATTCTTTAATTGACATGAATTTGGTGAATATTCTGAAAAATACAAAGGTGTACACCACATTTCTAAAAATATTCAGTTCATTTTTCGGATTTTTAGAAAACACTCACTAAAATCGGAATATTATGATTTTATGATTAGAATAAAAAAAAATGTTAAATGTTGTTTCATTTTCAGATAGCCAAATTCTTTAATTGACATGAATTTGGTGAATATTCTGAAAAATACAAAGGTGTACACCACATTTCTAAAAATATTCATGGGATTTTTCGGATTTTTAGAAAACACTCACTAAAATCGGAATATTATGATTTTATGATTAGAATAAAAAAATGTTAAATGTTGTTTCATTTTCAGATAGCCAAATTCTTTAATTGACATGAATTTGGTGAATATTCTGAAAAATACAAAGGTGTACATCTCAATTCTAAAAATATTCAGTTCATTTTTCGGATTTTTAGAAAACACTCACTAAAATCGGAATATTATGATTTTATGATTAGAATAAAAAAATGTTAAATGTTGTTTCATTTTCAGATAGCCAAATTCTTTAATTGACATGAATTTGGTGAATATTCTGAAAAATACAAAGGTGTACATCTCAATTCTAAATATTCAGTTCATTTTCGGATTTTTAGAAAACACTCACTAAAATCGGAATATTATGATTTTATGATTAGAATAAAAAAATGTTAAATGTTGTTTCATTTTCAGATAGCCAAATTCTTTAATTGACATGAATTTGGTGAATATTCTGAAAAATACAAAGGTGTACACCACATTTCTAAAAATATTCATGGGATTTTTCGGATTTTTAGAAAACACTCACTAAAATCGGAATATTATGATTTTATGATTAGAATAAAAAAATGTTAAATGTTGTTTCATTTTCAGATAGCCAAATTCTTTAATTGACATGAATTTGGTGAATATTCTGAAAAATACAAAGGTGTACATCTCAATTCTAAATATTCAGTTCATTTTCGGATTTTTAGAAAACACTCACTAAAATCGGAATATTATGATTTTATGATTAGAATAAAAAAATGTTAAATGTTGTTTCATTTTCAGATAGCCAAATTCTTTAATTGACATGAATTTGGTGAATATTCTGAAAAATACAAAGGTGTACACCACATTTCTAAAAATATTCATGGGATTTTTCGGATTTTTAGAAAACACTCACTAAAATCGGAATATTATGATTTTATGATTAGAATAAAAAAATGTTAAATGTTGTTTCATTTTCAGATAGCCAAATTCTTTAATTGACATGAATTTGGTGAATATTCTGAAAAATACAAAGGTGTACACCACATTTCTAAAAATATTCAGTTCATTTTTCGGATTTTTAGAAAACACTCACTAAAATCGGAATATTATGATTTTATGATTAGAATAAAAAAAAATGTTAAATGTTGTTTCATTTTCAGATAGCCAAATTCTTTAATTGACATGAATTTGGTGAATATTCTGAAAAATACAAAGGTGTACATCTCAATTCTAAAAATATTCAGTTCATTTTTCGGATTTTTAGAAAACACTCACTAAAATCGGAATATTATGATTTTATGATTAGAATAAAAAAAAATGTTAAATGTTGTTTCATTTTCAGATAGCCAAATTCTTTAATTGACATGAATTTGGTCAATATTCTGAAAAATACAAAGGTGTACATCTCAATTCTAAAAATATTCATGGGATTTTTCGGATTTTTAGAAAACACTCACTAAAATCGGAATATTATGATTTTATGATTAGAATAAAAAAATGTTAAATGTTGTTTCATTTTCAGATAGCCAAATTCTTTAATTGACATGAATTTGGTGAATATTCTGAAAAATACAAAGGTGTACACCACATTTCTAAAAATATTCAGTTCATTTTTCGGATTTTTAGAAAACACTCACTAAAATCGGAATATTATGATTTTATGATTAGAATAAAAAAATGTTAAATGTTGTTTCATTTTCAGATAGCCAAATTCTTTAATTGACATGAATTTGGTGAATATTCTGAAAAATACAACGATGTACACCACATTTCTAAAAATATTCATGGGATTTTTCGGATTTTTAGAAAACACTCACTAAAATCGGAATATTATGATTTTATGATTAGAATAAAAAAATGTTAAATGTTGTTTCATTTTCAGATAGCCAAATTCTTTAATTGACATGAATTTGGTGAATATTCTGAAAAATACAACGATGTACACCACATTTCTAAAAATATTCATGGGATTTTTCGGATTTTTAGAAAACACTCACTAAAATCGGAATATTATGATTTTATGATTAGAATAAAAAAATGTTAAATGTTGTTTCATTTTCAGATAGCCAAATTCTTTAATTGACATGAATTTGGTGAATATTCTGAAAAATACAAAGGTGTACATCTCAATTCTAAATATTCAGTTCATTTTCGGATTTTTAGAAAACACTCACTAAAATCGGAATATTATGATTTTATGATTAGAATAAAAAAATGTTAAATGTTGTTTCATTTTCAGATAGCCAAATTCTTTAATTGACATGAATTTGGTGAATATTCTGAAAAATACAAAGGTGTACACCACATTTCTAAAAATATTCAGTTCATTTTTCGGATTTTTAGAAAACACTCACTAAAATCGGAATATTATGATTTTATGATTAGAATAAAAAAATGTTAAATGTTGTTTCATTTTCAGATAGCCAAATTCTTTAATTGACATGAATTTGGTGAATATTCTGAAAAATACAACGATGTACACCACATTTCTAAAAATATTCATGGGATTTTTCGGATTTTTAGAAAACACTCACTAAAATCGGAATATTATGATTTTATGATTAGAATAAAAAAATGTTAAATGTTGTTTCATTTTCAGATAGCCAAATTCTTTAATTGACATGAATTTGGTGAATATTCTGAAAAATACAACGATGTACACCACATTTCTAAAAATATTCATGGGATTTTTCGGATTTTTAGAAAACACTCACTAAAATCGGAATATTATGATTTTATGATTAGAATAAAAAAATGTTAAATGTTGTTTCATTTTCAGATAGCCAAATTCTTTAATTGACATGAATTTGGTGAATATTCTGAAAAATACAAAGGTGTACATCTCAATTCTAAATATTCAGTTCATTTTCGGATTTTTAGAAAACACTCACTAAAATCGGAATATTATGATTTTATGATTAGAATAAAAAAATGTTAAATGTTGTTTCATTTTCAGATAGCCAAATTCTTTAATTGACATGAATTTGGTGAATATTCTGAAAAATACAAAGGTGTACACCACATTTCTAAAAATATTCAGTTCATTTTTCGGATTTTTAGAAAACACTCACTAAAATCGGAATATTATGATTTTATGATTAGAATAAAAAAATGTTAAATGTTGTTTCATTTTCAGATAGCCAAATTCTTTAATTGACATGAATTTGGTGAATATTCTGAAAAATACAACGATGTACACCACATTTCTAAAAATATTCATGGGATTTTTCGGATTTTTAGAAAACACTCACTAAAATCGGAATATTATGATTTTATGATTAGAATAAAAAAATGTTAAATGTTGTTTCATTTTCAGATAGCCAAATTCTTTAATTGACATGAATTTGGTGAATATTCTGAAAAATACAAAGGTGTACATCTCAATTCTAAATATTCAGTTCATTTTCGGATTTTTAGAAAACACTCACTAAAATCGGAATATTATGATTTTATGATTAGAATAAAAAAATGTTAAATGTTGTTTCATTTTCAGATAGCCAAATTCTTTAATTGACATGAATTTGGTGAATATTCTGAAAAATACAAAGGTGTACATCTCAATTCTAAATATTCAGTTCATTTTCGGATTTTTAGAAAACACTCACTAAAATCGGAATATTATGATTTTATGATTAGAATAAAAAAATGTTAAATGTTGTTTCATTTTCAGATAGCCAAATTCTTTAATTGACATGAATTTGGTGAATATTCTGAAAAATACAAAGGTGTACACCACATTTCTAAAAATATTCAGTTCATTTTTCGGATTTTTAGAAAACACTCACTAAAATCGGAATATTATGATTTTATGATTAGAATAAAAAAATGTTAAATGTTGTTTCATTTTCAGATAGCCAAATTCTTTAATTGACATGAATTTGGTGAATATTCTGAAAAATACAACGATGTACACCACATTTCTAAAAATATTCATGGGATTTTTCGGATTTTTAGAAAACACTCACTAAAATCGGAATATTATGATTTTATGATTAGAATAAAAAAATGTTAAATGTTGTTTCATTTTCAGATAGCCAAATTCTTTAATTGACATGAATTTGGTGAATATTCTGAAAAATACAACGATGTACACCACATTTCTAAAAATATTCATGGGATTTTTCGGATTTTTAGAAAACACTCACTAAAATCGGAATATTATGATTTTATGATTAGAATAAAAAAATGTTAAATGTTGTTTCATTTTCAGATAGCCAAATTCTTTAATTGACATGAATTTGGTGAATATTCTGAAAAATACAAAGGTGTACATCTCAATTCTAAATATTCAGTTCATTTTCGGATTTTTAGAAAACACTCACTAAAATCGGAATATTATGATTTTATGATTAGAATAAAAAAATGTTAAATGTTGTTTCATTTTCAGATAGCCAAATTCTTTAATTGACATGAATTTGGTGAATATTCTGAAAAATACAAAGGTGTACATCTCAATTCTAAATATTCATGGGATTTTTCGGATTTTTAGAAAACACTCACTAAAATCGGAATATTATGATTTTATGATTAGAATAAAAAAATGTTAAATGTTGTTTCATTTTCAGATAGCCAAATTCTTTAATTGACATGAATTTGGTGAATATTCTGAAAAATACAAAGGTGTACATCTCAATTCTAAATATTCAGTTCATTTTCGGATTTTTAGAAAACACTCACTAAAATCGGAATATTATGATTTTATGATTAGAATAAAAAAATGTTAAATGTTGTTTCATTTTCAGATAGCCAAATTCTTTAATTGACATGAATTTGGTGAATATTCTGAAAAATACAAAGGTGTACATCTCAATTCTAAATATTCAGTTCATTTTCGGATTTTTAGAAAACACTCACTAAAATCGGAATATTATGATTTTATGATTAGAATAAAAAAATGTTAAATGTTGTTTCATTTTCAGATAGCCAAATTCTTTAATTGACATGAATTTGGTGAATATTCTGAAAAATACAAAGGTGTACATCTCAATTCTAAATATTCATGGGATTTTTCGGATTTTTAGAAAACACTCACTAAAATCGGAATATTATGATTTTATGATTAGAATAAAAAAATGTTAAATGTTGTTTCATTTTCAGATAGCCAAATTCTTTAATTGACATGAATTTGGTGAATATTCTGAAAAATACAAAGGTGTACATCTCAATTCTAAATATTCAGTTCATTTTCGGATTTTTAGAAAACACTCACTAAAATCGGAATATTATGATTTTATGATTAGAATAAAAAAATGTTAAATGTTGTTTCATTTTCAGATAGCCAAATTCTTTAATTGACATGAATTTGGTGAATATTCTGAAAAATACAAAGGTGTACACCACATTTCTAAAAATATTCAGTTCATTTTTCGGATTTTTAGAAAACACTCACTAAAATCGGAATATTATGATTTTATGATTAGAATAAAAAAATGTTAAATGTTGTTTCATTTTCAGATAGCCAAATTCTTTAATTGACATGAATTTGGTGAATATTCTGAAAAATACAACGATGTACACCACATTTCTAAAAATATTCATGGGATTTTTCGGATTTTTAGAAAACACTCACTAAAATCGGAATATTATGATTTTATGATTAGAATAAAAAAATGTTAAATGTTGTTTCATTTTCAGATAGCCAAATTCTTTAATTGACATGAATTTGGTGAATATTCTGAAAAATACAACGATGTACACCACATTTCTAAAAATATTCATGGGATTTTTCGGATTTTTAGAAAACACTCACTAAAATCGGAATATTATGATTTTATGATTAGAATAAAAAAATGTTAAATGTTGTTTCATTTTCAGATAGCCAAATTCTTTAATTGACATGAATTTGGTGAATATTCTGAAAAATACAAAGGTGTACATCTCAATTCTAAATATTCAGTTCATTTTCGGATTTTTAGAAAACACTCACTAAAATCGGAATATTATGATTTTATGATTAGAATAAAAAAATGTTAAATGTTGTTTCATTTTCAGATAGCCAAATTCTTTAATTGACATGAATTTGGTGAATATTCTGAAAAATACAAAGGTGTACATCTCAATTCTAAATATTCATGGGATTTTTCGGATTTTTAGAAAACACTCACTAAAATCGGAATATTATGATTTTATGATTAGAATAAAAAAATGTTAAATGTTGTTTCATTTTCAGATAGCCAAATTCTTTAATTGACATGAATTTGGTGAATATTCTGAAAAATACAAAGGTGTACATCTCAATTCTAAATATTCAGTTCATTTTCGGATTTTTAGAAAACACTCACTAAAATCGGAATATTATGATTTTATGATTAGAATAAAAAAATGTTAAATGTTGTTTCATTTTCAGATAGCCAAATTCTTTAATTGACATGAATTTGGTGAATATTCTGAAAAATACAAAGGTGTACATCTCAATTCTAAATATTCAGTTCATTTTCGGATTTTTAGAAAACACTCACTAAAATCGGAATATTATGATTTTATGATTAGAATAAAAAAATGTTAAATGTTGTTTCATTTTCAGATAGCCAAATTCTTTAATTGACATGAATTTGGTGAATATTCTGAAAAATACAAAGGTGTACACCACATTTCTAAAAATATTCATGGGATTTTTCGGATTTTTAGAAAACACTCACTAAAATCGGAATATTATGATTTTATGATTAGAATAAAAAAAATGTTAAATGTTGTTTCATTTTTAGATAGCCAAATTCTTTAATTGACATGAATTTGGTGAATATTCTGAAAAATACAAAGGTGTACATCTCAATTCTAAATATTCAGTTCATTTTCGGATTTTTAGAAAACACTCACTAAAATCGGAATATTATGATTTTATGATTAGAATAAAAAAATGTTAAATGTTGTTTCATTTTTAGATAGCCAAATTCTTTAATTGACATGAATTTGGTGAATATTCTGAAAAATACAAAGGTGTACACCACATTTCTAAAAATATTCAGTTCATTTTTCGGATTTTTAGAAAACACTCACTAAAATCGGAATATTATGATTTTATGATTAGAATAAAAAAATGTTAAATGTTGTTTCATTTTTAGATAGCCAAATTCTTTAATTGACATGAATTTGGTGAATATTCTGAAAAATACAAAGGTGTACATCTCAATTCTAAATATTCAGTTCATTTTCGGATTTTTAGAAAACACTCACTAAAATCGGAATATTATGATTTTATGATTAGAATAAAAAAATGTTAAATGTTGTTTCATTTTCAGATAGCCAAATTCTTTAATTGACATGAATTTGGTGAATATTCTGAAAAATACAAAGGTGTACACCACATTTCTAAAAATATTCATGGGATTTTTCGGATTTTTAGAAAACACTCACTAAAATCGGAATATTATGATTTTATGATTAGAATAAAAAAATGTTAAATGTTGTTTCATTTTCAGATAGCCAAATTCTTTAATTGACATGAATTTGGTGAATATTCTGAAAAATACAAAGGTGTACACCACATTTCTAAAAATATTCATGGGATTTTTCGGATTTTTAGAAAACACTCACTAAAATCGGAATATTATGATTTTATGATTAGAATAAAAAAATGTTAAATGTTGTTTCATTTTTAGATAGCCAAATTCTTTAATTGACATGAATTTGGTGAATATTCTGAAAAATACAAAGGTGTACACCACATTTCTAAAAATATTCAGTTCATTTTTCGGATTTTTAGAAAACACTCACTAAAATCGGAATATTATGATTTTATGATTAGAATAAAAAAATGTTAAATGTTGTTTCATTTTTAGATAGCCAAATTCTTTAATTGACATGAATTTGGTGAATATTCTGAAAAATACAAAGGTGTACACCACATTTCTAAAAATATTCAGTTCATTTTTCGGATTTTTAGAAAACACTCACTAAAATCGGAATATTATGATTTTATGATTAGAATAAAAAAATGTTAAATGTTGTTTCATTTTTAGATAGCCAAATTCTTTAATTGACATGAATTTGGTGAATATTCTGAAAAATACAAAGGTGTACATCTCAATTCTAAATATTCAGTTCATTTTCGGATTTTTAGAAAACACTCACTAAAATCGGAATATTATGATTTTATGATTAGAATAAAAAAATGTTAAATGTTGTTTCATTTTTAGATAGCCAAATTCTTTAATTGACATGAATTTGGTGAATATTCTGAAAAATACAAAGGTGTACACCACATTTCTAAAAATATTCAGTTCATTTTTCGGATTTTTAGAAAACACTCACTAAAATCGGAATATTATGATTTTATGATTAGAATAAAAAAATGTTAAATGTTGTTTCATTTTTAGATAGCCAAATTCTTTAATTGACATGAATTTGGTGAATATTCTGAAAAATACAAAGGTGTACATCTCAATTCTAAATATTCATGGGATTTTTCGGATTTTTAGAAAACACTCACTAAAATCGGAATATTATGATTTTATGATTAGAATAAAAAAATGTTAAATGTTGTTTCATTTTCAGATAGCCAAATTCTTTAATTGACATGAATTTGGTGAATATTCTGAAAAATACAAAGGTGTACATCTCAATTCTAAATATTCATGGGATTTTTCGGATTTTTAGAAAACACTCACTAAAATCGGAATATTATGATTTTATGATTAGAATAAAAAAATGTTAAATGTTGTTTCATTTTCAGATAGCCAAATTCTTTAATTGACATGAATTTGGTGAATATTCTGAAAAATACAAAGGTGTACATCTCAATTCTAAATACTCAGTTCATTTTTCGGATTTTTAGAAAACACTCACTAAAATCGGAATATTATGATTTTATGATTAGAATAAAAAAATGTTAAATGTTGTTTCATTTTCAGATAGCCAAATTCTTTAATTGACATGAATTTGGTGAATATTCTGAAAAATACAAAGGTGTACACCACATTTCTAAAAATATTCAGTTCATTTTTCGGATTTTTAGAAAACACTCACTAAAATCGGAATATTATGATTTTATGATTAGAATAAAAAAATGTTAAATGTTGTTTCATTTTTAGATAGCCAAATTCTTTAATTGACATGAATTTGGTGAATATTCTGAAAAATACAAAGGTGTACATCTCAATTCTAAATATTCAGTTCATTTTCGGATTTTTAGAAAACACTCACTAAAATCGGAATATTATGATTTTATGATTAGAATAAAAAAATGTTAAATGTTGTTTCATTTTTAGATAGCCAAATTCTTTAATTGACATGAATTTGGTGAATATTCTGAAAAATACAAAGGTGTACACCACATTTCTAAAAATATTCAGTTCATTTTTCGGATTTTTAGAAAACACTCACTAAAATCGGAATATTATGATTTTATGATTAGAATAAAAAAATGTTAAATGTTGTTTCATTTTTAGATAGCCAAATTCTTTAATTGACATGAATTTGGTGAATATTCTGAAAAATACAAAGGTGTACATCTCAATTCTAAATATTCAGTTCATTTTCGGATTTTTAGAAAACACTCACTAAAATCGGAATATTATGATTTTATGATTAGAATAAAAAAATGTTAAATGTTGTTTCATTTTCAGATAGCCAAATTCTTTAATTGACATGAATTTGGTGAATATTCTGAAAAATACAAAGGTGTACACCACATTTCTAAAAATATTCATGGGATTTTTCGGATTTTTAGAAAACACTCACTAAAATCGGAATATTATGATTTTATGATTAGAATAAAAAAATGTTAAATGTTGTTTCATTTTTAGATAGCCAAATTCTTTAATTGACATGAACTTGGTGAATATTCTGAAAAATACAAAGGTGTACACCACATTTCTAAAAATATTCAGTTCATTTTTCGGATTTTTAGAAAACACTCACTAAAATCGGAATATTATGATTTTATGATTAGAATAAAAAAATGTTAAATGTTGTTTCATTTTTAGATAGCCAAATTCTTTAATTGACATGAATTTGGTGAATATTCTGAAAAATACAAAGGTGTACAT
Organism: Caenorhabditis virilis; assembly: GCA_964036255.1. Lineage (NCBI taxonomy): Eukaryota > Metazoa > Nematoda > Chromadorea > Rhabditida > Rhabditidae > Caenorhabditis > Caenorhabditis virilis. Next base: position 7,259,505 of record OZ038416.1, read on the forward strand.
CTCAATTCTAAATATTCATGGGATTTTTCGGATTTTTAGAAAACACTCACTAAAATCGGAATATTATGATTTTATGATTAGAATAAAAAAATGTTAAATGTTGTTTCATTTTTAGATAGCCAAATTCTTTAATTGACATGAATTTGGTGAATATTCTGAAAAATACAAAGGTGTACATCTCAATTCTAAATATTCATGGGATTTTTCGGATTTTTAGAAAACACTCACTAAAATCGGAATATTATGATTTTATGATTAGAATAAAAAAATGTTAAATGTTGTTTCATTTTCAGATAGCCAAATTCTTTAATTGACATGAATTTGGTGAATATTCTGAAAAATACAAAGGTGTACATCTCAATTCTAAATATTCATGGGATTTTTCGGATTTTTAGAAAACACTCACTAAAATCGGAATATTATGATTTTATGATTAGAATAAAAAAATGTTAAATGTTGTTTCATTTTCAGATAGCCAAATTCTTTAATTGACATGAATTTGGTGAATATTCTGAAAAATACAAAGGTGTACATCTCAATTCTAAATACTCAGTTCATTTTTCGGATTTTTAGAAAACACTCACTAAAATCGGAATATTATGATTTTATGATTAGAATAAAAAAATGTTAAATGTTGTTTCATTTTCAGATAGCCAAATTCTTTAATTGACATGAATTTGGTGAATATTCTGAAAAATACAAAGGTGTACACCACATTTCTAAAAATATTCAGTTCATTTTTCGGATTTTTAGAAAACACTCACTAAAATCGGAATATTATGATTTTATGATTAGAATAAAAAAATGTTAAATGTTGTTTCATTTTTAGATAGCCAAATTCTTTAATTGACATGAATTTGGTGAATATTCTGAAAAATACAAAGGTGTACATCTCAATTCTAAATATTCAGTTCATTTTCGGATTTTTAGAAAACACTCACTAAAATCGGAATATTATGATTTTATGATTAGAATAAAAAAATGTTAAATGTTGTTTCATTTTTAGATAGCCAAATTCTTTAATTGACATGAATTTGGTGAATATTCTGAAAAATACAAAGGTGTACACCACATTTCTAAAAATATTCAGTTCATTTTTCGGATTTTTAGAAAACACTCACTAAAATCGGAATATTATGATTTTATGATTAGAATAAAAAAATGTTAAATGTTGTTTCATTTTTAGATAGCCAAATTCTTTAATTGACATGAATTTGGTGAATATTCTGAAAAATACAAAGGTGTACATCTCAATTCTAAATATTCAGTTCATTTTCGGATTTTTAGAAAACACTCACTAAAATCGGAATATTATGATTTTATGATTAGAATAAAAAAATGTTAAATGTTGTTTCATTTTCAGATAGCCAAATTCTTTAATTGACATGAATTTGGTGAATATTCTGAAAAATACAAAGGTGTACACCACATTTCTAAAAATATTCATGGGATTTTTCGGATTTTTAGAAAACACTCACTAAAATCGGAATATTATGATTTTATGATTAGAATAAAAAAATGTTAAATGTTGTTTCATTTTTAGATAGCCAAATTCTTTAATTGACATGAACTTGGTGAATATTCTGAAAAATACAAAGGTGTACACCACATTTCTAAAAATATTCAGTTCATTTTTCGGATTTTTAGAAAACACTCACTAAAATCGGAATATTATGATTTTATGATTAGAATAAAAAAATGTTAAATGTTGTTTCATTTTTAGATAGCCAAATTCTTTAATTGACATGAATTTGGTGAATATTCTGAAAAATACAAAGGTGTACATCTCAATTCTAAATATTCAGTTCATTTTCGGATTTTTAGAAAACACTCACTAAAATCGGAATATTATGATTTTATGATTAGAATAAAAAAATGTTAAATGTTGTTTCATTTTTAGATAGCCAAATTCTTTAATTGACATGAATTTGGTGAATATTCTGAAAAATACAAAGGTGTACACCACATTTCTAAAAATATTCAGTTCATTTTTCGGATTTTTAGAAAACACTCACTAAAATCGGAATATTATGATTTTATGATTAGAATAAAAAAATGTTAAATGTTGTTTCATTTTTAGATAGCCAAATTCTTTAATTGACATGAATTTGGTGAATATTCTGAAAAATACAAAGGTGTACACCACATTTCTAAAAATATTCAGTTCATTTTTCGGATTTTTAGAAAACACTCACTAAAATCGGAATATTATGATTTTATGATTAGAATAAAAAAATGTTAAATGTTGTTTCATTTTTAGATAGCCAAATTCTTTAATTGACATGAATTTGGTGAATATTCTGAAAAATACAAAGGTGTACATCTCAATTCTAAATATTCAGTTCATTTTCGGATTTTTAGAAAACACTCACTAAAATCGGAATATTATGATTTTATGATTAGAATAAAAAAATGTTAAATGTTGTTTCATTTTTAGATAGCCAAATTCTTTAATTGACATGAATTTGGTGAATATTCTGAAAAATACAAAGGTGTACACCACATTTCTAAAAATATTCAGTTCATTTTTCGGATTTTTAGAAAACACTCACTAAAATCGGAATATTATGATTTTATGATTAGAATAAAAAAATGTTAAATGTTGTTTCATTTTTAGATAGCCAAATTCTTTAATTGACATGAATTTGGTGAATATTCTGAAAAATACAAAGGTGTACATCTCAATTCTAAATATTCAGTTCATTTTCGGATTTTTAGAAAACACTCACTAAAATCGGAATATTATGATTTTATGATTAGAATAAAAAAATGTTAAATGTTGTTTCATTTTCAGATAGCCAAATTCTTTAATTGACATGAATTTGGTGAATATTCTGAAAAATACAAAGGTGTACACCACATTTCTAAAAATATTCATGGGATTTTTCGGATTTTTAGAAAACACTCACTAAAATCGGAATATTATGATTTTATGATTAGAATAAAAAAATGTTAAATGTTGTTTCATTTTTAGATAGCCAAATTCTTTAATTGACATGAATTTGGTGAATATTCTGAAAAATACAAAGGTGTACACCACATTTCTAAAAATATTCAGTTCATTTTTCGGATTTTTAGAAAACACTCACTAAAATCGGAATATTATGATTTTATGATTAGAATAAAAAAATGTTAAATGTTGTTTCATTTTTAGATAGCCAAATTCTTTAATTGACATGAATTTGGTGAATATTCTGAAAAATACAAAGGTGTACACCACATTTCTAAAAATATTCAGTTCATTTTTCGGATTTTTAGAAAACACTCACTAAAATCGGAATATTATGATTTTATGATTAGAATAAAAAAATGTTAAATGTTGTTTCATTTTTAGATAGCCAAATTCTTTAATTGACATGAATTTGGTGAATATTCTGAAAAATACAAAGGTGTACATCTCAATTCTAAATATTCAGTTCATTTTCGGATTTTTAGAAAACACTCACTAAAATCGGAATATTATGATTTTATGATTAGAATAAAAAAATGTTAAATGTTGTTTCATTTTTAGATAGCCAAATTCTTTAATTGACATGAATTTGGTGAATATTCTGAAAAATACAAAGGTGTACACCACATTTCTAAAAATATTCAGTTCATTTTTCGGATTTTTAGAAAACACTCACTAAAATCGGAATATTATGATTTTATGATTAGAATAAAAAAATGTTAAATGTTGTTTCATTTTTAGATAGCCAAATTCTTTAATTGACATGAATTTGGTGAATATTCTGAAAAATACAAAGGTGTACACCACATTTCTAAAAATATTCAGTTCATTTTTCGGATTTTTAGAAAACACTCACTAAAATCGGAATATTATGATTTTATGATTAGAATAAAAAAATGTTAAATGTTGTTTCATTTTTAGATAGCCAAATTCTTTAATTGACATGAATTTGGTGAATATTCTGAAAAATACAAAGGTGTACATCTCAATTCTAAATATTCAGTTCATTTTCGGATTTTTAGAAAACACTCACTAAAATCGGAATATTATGATTTTATGATTAGAATAAAAAAATGTTAAATGTTGTTTCATTTTTAGATAGCCAAATTCTTTAATTGACATGAATTTGGTGAATATTCTGAAAAATACAAAGGTGTACACCACATTTCTAAAAATATTCAGTTCATTTTTCGGATTTTTAGAAAACACTCACTAAAATCGGAATATTATGATTTTATGATTAGAATAAAAAAATGTTAAATGTTGTTTCATTTTTAGATAGCCAAATTCTTTAATTGACATGAATTTGGTGAATATTCTGAAAAATACAAAGGTGTACATCTCAATTCTAAATATTCAGTTCATTTTCGGATTTTTAGAAAACACTCACTAAAATCGGAATATTATGATTTTATGATTAGAATAAAAAAATGTTAAATGTTGTTTCATTTTCAGATAGCCAAATTCTTTAATTGACATGAATTTGGTGAATATTCTGAAAAATACAAAGGTGTACACCACATTTCTAAAAATATTCATGGGATTTTTCGGATTTTTAGAAAACACTCACTAAAATCGGAATATTATGATTTTATGATTAGAATAAAAAAATGTTAAATGTTGTTTCATTTTTAGATAGCCAAATTCTTTAATTGACATGAATTTGGTGAATATTCTGAAAAATACAAAGGTGTACACCACATTTCTAAAAATATTCAGTTCATTTTTCGGATTTTTAGAAAACACTCACTAAAATCGGAATATTATGATTTTATGATTAGAATAAAAAAATGTTAAATGTTGTTTCATTTTTAGATAGCCAAATTCTTTAATTGACATGAATTTGGTGAATATTCTGAAAAATACAAAGGTGTACACCACATTTCTAAAAATATTCAGTTCATTTTTCGGATTTTTAGAAAACACTCACTAAAATCGGAATATTATGATTTTATGATTAGAATAAAAAAATGTTAAATGTTGTTTCATTTTTAGATAGCCAAATTCTTTAATTGACATGAATTTGGTGAATATTCTGAAAAATACAAAGGTGTACATCTCAATTCTAAATATTCAGTTCATTTTCGGATTTTTAGAAAACACTCACTAAAATCGGAATATTATGATTTTATGATTAGAATAAAAAAATGTTAAATGTTGTTTCATTTTTAGATAGCCAAATTCTTTAATTGACATGAATTTGGTGAATATTCTGAAAAATACAAAGGTGTACACCACATTTCTAAAAATATTCAGTTCATTTTTCGGATTTTTAGAAAACACTCACTAAAATCGGAATATTATGATTTTATGATTAGAATAAAAAAATGTTAAATGTTGTTTCATTTTTAGATAGCCAAATTCTTTAATTGACATGAATTTGGTGAATATTCTGAAAAATACAAAGGTGTACACCACATTTCTAAAAATATTCAGTTCATTTTTCGGATTTTTAGAAAACACTCACTAAAATCGGAATATTATGATTTTATGATTAGAATAAAAAAATGTTAAATGTTGTTTCATTTTTAGATAGCCAAATTCTTTAATTGACATGAATTTGGTGAATATTCTGAAAAATACAAAGGTGTACATCTCAATTCTAAATATTCAGTTCATTTTCGGATTTTTAGAAAACACTCACTAAAATCGGAATATTATGATTTTATGATTAGAATAAAAAAATGTTAAATGTTGTTTCATTTTTAGATAGCCAAATTCTTTAATTGACATGAATTTGGTGAATATTCTGAAAAATACAAAGGTGTACATCTCAATTCTAAATATTCAGTTCATTTTCGGATTTTTAGAAAACACTCACTAAAATCGGAATATTATGATTTTATGATTAGAATAAAAAAATGTTAAATGTTGTTTCATTTTCAGATAGCCAAATTCTTTAATTGACATGAATTTGGTGAATATTCTGAAAAATACAACGATGTACACCACATTTCTAAAAATATTCATGGGATTTTTCGGATTTTTAGAAAACACTCACTAAAATCGGAATATTATGATTTTATGATTAGAATAAAAAAATGTTAAATGTTGTTTCATTTTCAGATAGCCAAATTCTTTAATTGACATGAATTTGGTGAATATTCTGAAAAATACAACGATGTACACCACATTTCTAAAAATATTCATGGGATTTTTCGGATTTTTAGAAAACACTCACTAAAATCGGAATATTATGATTTTATGATTAGAATAAAAAAATGTTAAATGTTGTTTCATGTTCAGATAGCCAAATTCTTTAATTGACATGAATTTGGTGAATATTCTGAAAAATACAACGATGTACACCACATTTCTAAAAATATTCATGGGATTTTTCGGATTTTTAGAAAACACTCACTAAAATCGGAATATTATGATTTTATGATTAGAATAAAAAAATGTTAAATGTTGTTTCATTTTCAGATAGCCAAATTCTTTAATTGACATGAATTTGGTGAATATTCTGAAAAATACAAAGGTGTACACCACATTTCTAAAAATATTCATGGGATTTTTCGGATTTTTAGAAAACACTCACTAAAATCGGAATATTATGATTTTATGATTAGAATAAAAAAATGTTAAATGTTGTTTCATTTTCAGATAGCCAAATTCTTTAATTGACATGAATTTGGTCAATATTCTGAAAAATACAAAGGTGTACACCACATTTCTAAAAATATTCATGGGATTTTTCGGATTTTTAGAAAACACTCACTAAAATCGGAATATTATGATTTTATGATTAGAATAAAAAAATGTTAAATGTTGTTTCATTTTCAGATAGCCAAATTCTTTAATTGACATGAATTTGGTGAATATTCTGAAAAATACAAAGGTGTACACCACATTTCTAAAAATATTCAGTTCATTTTTCGGATTTTTAGAAAACACTCACTAAAATCGGAATATTATGATTTTATGATTAGAATAAAAAAATGTTAAATGTTGTTTCATTTTCAGATAGCCAAATTCTTTAATTGACATGAATTTGGTGAATATTCTGAAAAATACAAAGGTGTACATCTCAATTCTAAATATTCAGTTCATTTTCGGATTTTTAGAAAACACTCACTAAAATCGGAATATTATGATTTTATGATTAGAATAAAAAAATGTTAAATGTTGTTTCATTTTTAGATAGCCAAATTCTTTAATTGACATGAATTTGGTGAATATTCTGAAAAATACAAAGGTGTACATCTCAATTCTAAATATTCAGTTCATTTTCGGATTTTTAGAAAACACTCACTAAAATCGGAATATTATGATTTTATGATTAGAATAAAAAAGCCAAATTCTTTAATTGACATGAATTTGGTGAATATTCTGAAAAATACAAAGGTGTACACCACATTTCTAAAAATATTCAGTTCATTTTTCGGATTTTTAGAAAACACTCACTAAAATCGGAATATTATGATTTTATGATTACAATAAAAAAATGTTAAATGTTGTTTCATTTTTAGATAGCCAAATTCTTTAATTGACATGAATTTGGTGAATATTCTGAAAAATACAAAGGTGTACACCACATTTCTAAAAATATTCAGTTCATTTTTCGGATTTTTAGAAAACACTCACTAAAATCGGAATATTATGATTTTATGATTAGAATAAAAAAATGTTAAATGTTGTTTCATTTTTAGATAGCCAAATTCTTTAATTGACATGAATTTGGTGAATATTCTGAAAAATACAAAGGTGTACATCTCAATTCTAAATATTCAGTTCATTTTCGGATTTTTAGAAAACACTCACTAAAATCGGAATATTATGATTTTATGATTAGAATAAAAAAATGTTAAATGTTGTTTCATTTTTAGATAGCCAAATTCTTTAATTGACATGAATTTGGTGAATATTCTGAAAAATACAAAGGTGTACATCTCAATTCTAAATATTCAGTTCATTTTCGGATTTTTAGAAAACACTCACTAAAATCGGAATATTATGATTTTATGATTAGAATAAAAAAATGTTAAATGTTGTTTCATTTTCAGATAGCCAAATTCTTTAATTGACATGAATTTGGTGAATATTCTGAAAAATACAACGATGTACACCACATTTCTAAAAATATTCATGGGATTTTTCGGATTTTTAGAAAACACTCACTAAAATCGGAATATTATGATTTTATGATTAGAATAAAAAAATGTTAAATGTTGTTTCATTTTCAGATAGCCAAATTCTTTAATTGACATGAATTTGGTGAATATTCTGAAAAATACAACGATGTACACCACATTTCTAAAAATATTCATGGGATTTTTCGGATTTTTAGAAAACACTCACTAAAATCGGAATATTATGATTTTATGATTAGAATAAAAAAATGTTAAATGTTGTTTCATGTTCAGATAGCCAAATTCTTTAATTGACATGAATTTGGTGAATATTCTGAAAAATACAACGATGTACACCACATTTCTAAAAATATTCATGGGATTTTTCGGATTTTTAGAAAACACTCACTAAAATCGGAATATTATGATTTTATGATTAGAATAAAAAAATGTTAAATGTTGTTTCATTTTCAGATAGCCAAATTCTTTAATTGACATGAATTTGGTGAATATTCTGAAAAATACAAAGGTGTACACCACATTTCTAAAAATATTCATGGGATTTTTCGGATTTTTAGAAAACACTCACTAAAATCGGAATATTATGATTTTATGATTAGAATAAAAAAATGTTAAATGTTGTTTCATTTTCAGATAGCCAAATTCTTTAATTGACATGAATTTGGTCAATATTCTGAAAAATACAAAGGTGTACACCACATTTCTAAAAATATTCATGGGATTTTTCGGATTTTTAGAAAACACTCACTAAAATCGGAATATTATGATTTTATGATTAGAATAAAAAAATGTTAAATGTTGTTTCATTTTCAGATAGCCAAATTCTTTAATTGACATGAATTTGGTGAATATTCTGAAAAATACAAAGGTGTACATCTCAATTCTAAATATTCAGTTCATTTTCGGATTTTTAGAAAACACTCACTAAAATCGGAATATTATGATTTTATGATTAGAATAAAAAAATGTTAAATGTTGTTTCATTTTCAGATAGCCAAATTCTTTAATTGACATGAATTTGGTGAATATTCTGAAAAATACAAAGGTGTACACCACATTTCTAAAAATATTCATGGGATTTTTCGGATTTTTAGAAAACACTCACTAAAATCGGAATATTATGATTTTATGATTAGAATAAAAAAATGTTAAATGTTGTTTCATTTTCAGATAGCCAAATTCTTTAATTGACATGAATTTGGTGAATATTCTGAAAAATACAAAGGTGTACACCACATTTCTAAAAATATTCAGTTCATTTTTCGGATTTTTAGAAAACACTCACTAAAATCGGAATATTATGATTTTATGATTAGAATAAAAAAATGTTAAATGTTGTTTCATTTTTAGATAGCCAAATTCTTTAATTGACATGAATTTGGTGAATATTCTGAAAAATACAAAGGTGTACACCACATTTCTAAAAATATTCAGTTCATTTTTCGGATTTTTAGAAAACACTCACTAAAATCGGAATATTATGATTTTATGATTAGAATAAAAAAATGTTAAATGTTGTTTCATTTTTAGATAGCCAAATTCTTTAATTGACATGAATTTGGTGAATATTCTGAAAAATACAAAGGTGTACACCACATTTCTAAAAATATTCATGGGATTTTTCGGATTTTTAGAAAACACTCACTAAAATCGGAATATTATGATTTTATGATTAGAATAAAAAAATGTTAAATGTTGTTTCATTTTCAGATAGCCAAATTCTTTAATTGACATGAATTTGGTGAATATTCTGAAAAATACAACGATGTACACCACATTTCTAAAAATATTCAGTTCATTTTTCGGATTTTTAGAAAACACTCACTAAAATCGGAATATTATGATTTTATGATTAGAATAAAAAAATGTTAAATGTTGTTTCATTTTTAGATAGCCAAATTCTTTAATTGACATGAATTTGGTGAATATTCTGAAAAATACAAAGGTGTACATCTCAATTCTAAATATTCAGTTCATTTTCGGATTTTTAGAAAACACTCACTAAAATCGGAATATTATGATTTTATGATTAGAATAAAAAAATGTTAAATGTTGTTTCATTTTCAGATAGCCAAATTCTTTAATTGACATGAATTTGGTGAATATTCTGAAAAATACAAAGGTGTACACCACATTTCTAAAAATATTCATGGGATTTTTCGGATTTTTAGAAAACACTCACTAAAATCGGAATATTATGATTTTATGATTAGAATAAAAAAATGTTAAATGTTGTTTCATTTTCAGATAGCCAAATTCTTTAATTGACATGAATTTGGTGAATATTCTGAAAAATACAAAGGTGTACACCACATTTCTAAAAATATTCAGTTCATTTTTCGGATTTTTAGAAAACACTCACTAAAATCGGAATATTATGATTTTATGATTAGAATAAAAAAATGTTAAATGTTGTTTCATTTTTAGATAGCCAAATTCTTTAATTGACATGAATTTGGTGAATATTCTGAAAAATACAAAGGTGTACACCACATTTCTAAAAATATTCATGGGATTTTTCGGATTTTTAGAAAACACTCACTAAAATCGGAATATTATGATTTTATGATTAGAATAAAAAAATGTTAAATGTTGTTTCATTTTCAGATAGCCAAATTCTTTAATTGACATGAATTTGGTGAATATTCTGAAAAATACAACGATGTACACCACATTTCTAAAAATATTCATGGGATTTTTCGGATTTTTAGAAAACACTCACTAAAATCGGAATATTATGATTTTATGATTAGAATAAAAAAATGTTAAATGTTGTTTCATTTTTAGATAGCCAAATTCTTTAATTGACATGAATTTGGTGAATATTCTGAAAAATACAAAGGTGTACACCACATTTCTAAAAATATTCATGGGATTTTTCGGATTTTTAGAAAACACTCACTAAAATCGGAATATTATGATTTTATGATTAGAATAAAAAAATGTTAAATGTTGTTTCATTTTTAGATAGCCAAATTCTTTAATTGACATGAATTTGGTGAATATTCTGAAAAATACAAAGGTGTACACCACATTTCTAAAAATATTCAGTTCATTTTTCGGATTTTTAGAAAACACTCACTAAAATCGGAATATTATGATTTTATGATTAGAATAAAAAAATGTTAAATGTTGTTTCATTTTTAGATAGCCAAATTCTTTAATTGACATGAATTTGGTGAATATTCTGAAAAATACAAAGGTGTACACCACATTTCTAAAAATATTCAGTTCATTTTTCGGATTTTTAGAAAACACTCACTAAAATCGGAATATTATGATTTTATGATTAGAATAAAAAAATGTTAAATGTTGTTTCATTTTTAGATAGCCAAATTCTTTAATTGACATGAATTTGGTGAATATTCTGAAAAATACAAAGGTGTACACCACATTTCTAAAAATATTCAGTTCATTTTTCGGATTTTTAGAAAACACTCACTAAAATCGGAATATTATGATTTTATGATTAGAATAAAAAAATGTTAAATGTTGTTTCATTTTCAGATAGCCAAATTCTTTAATTGACATGAATTTGGTGAATATTCTGAAAAATACAAAGGTGTACATCTCAATTCTAAAAATATTCATGGGATTTTTCGGATTTTTAGAAAACACTCACTAAAATCGGAATATTATGATTTTATGATTAGAATAAAAAAATGTTAAATGTTGTTTCATTTTCAGATAGCCAAATTCTTTAATTGACATGAATTTGGTGAATATTCTGAAAAATACAAAGGTGTACACCACATTTCTAAAAATATTCATGGGATTTTTCGGATTTTTAGAAAACACTCACTAAAATCGGAATATTATGATTTTATGATTAGAATAAAAAAATGTTAAATGTTGTTTCATTTTTAGATAGCCAAATTCTTTAATTGACATGAATTTGGTGAATATTCTGAAAAATACAAAGGTGTACACCACATTTCTAAAAATATTCAGTTCATTTTTCGGATTTTTAGAAAACACTCACTAAAATCGGAATATTATGATTTTATGATTAGAATAAAAAAATGTTAAATGTTGTTTCATTTTTAGATAGCCAAATTCTTTAATTGACATGAATTTGGTGAATATTCTGAAAAATACAAAGGTGTACACCACATTTCTAAAAATATTCAGTTCATTTTTCGGATTTTTAGAAAACACTCACTAAAATCGGAATATTATGATTTTATGATTAGAATAAAAAAATGTTAAATGTTGTTTCATTTTCAGATAGCCAAATTCTTTAATTGACATGAATTTGGTGAATATTCTGAAAAATACAAAGGTGTACATCTCAATTCTAAAAATATTCATGGGATTTTTCGGATTTTTAGAAAACACTCACTAAAATCGGAATATTATGATTTTATGATTAGAATAAAAAAATGTTAAATGTTGTTTCATTTTCAGATAGCCAAATTCTTTAATTGACATGAATTTGGTGAATATTCTGAAAAATACAAAGGTGTACACCACATTTCTAAAAATATTCATGGGATTTTTCGGATTTTTAGAAAACACTCACTAAAATCGGAATATTATGATTTTATGATTAGAATAAAAAAATGTTAAATGTTGTTTCATTTTCAGATAGCCAAATTCTTTAATTGACATGAATTTGGTGAATATTCTGAAAAATACAAAGGTGTACATCTCAATTCTAAATATTCAGTTCATTTTCGGATTTTTAGAAAACACTCACTAAAATCGGAATATTATGATTTTATGATTAGAATAAAAAAATGTTAAATGTTGTTTCATTTTCAGATAGCCAAATTCTTTAATTGACATGAATTTGGTGAATATTCTGAAAAATACAAAGGTGTACACCACATTTCTAAAAATATTCAGTTCATTTTTCGGATTTTTAGAAAACACTCACTAAAATCGGAATATTATGATTTTATGATTAGAATAAAAAAATGTTAAATGTTGTTTCATTTTCAGATAGCCAAATTCTTTAATTGACATGAATTTGGTGAATATTCTGAAAAATACAAAGGTGTACACCACATTTCTAAAAATATTCAGTTCATTTTTCGGATTTTTAGAAAACACTCACTAAAATCGGAATATTATGATTTTATGATTAGAATAAAAAAATGTTAAATGTTGTTTCATTTTCAGATAGCCAAATTCTTTAATTGACATGAATTTGGTGAATATTCTGAAAAATACAAAGGTGTACACCACATTTCTAAAAATATTCAGTTCATTTTTCGGATTTTTAGAAAACACTCACTAAAATCGGAATATTATGATTTTATGATGAGAATAAAAAAATGTTAAATGTTGTTTCATTTTCAGATAGCCAAATTCTTTAATTGACATGAATTTGGTGAATATTCTGAAAAATACAAAGGTGTACATCTCAATTCTAAATATTCAGTTCATTTTCGGATTTTTAGAAAACACTCACTAAAATCGGAATATTATGATTTTATGATTAGAATAAAAAAATGTTAAATGTTGTTTCATTTTCAGATAGCCAAATTCTTTAATTGACATGAATTTGGTGAATATTCTGAAAAATACAAAGGTGTACACCACATTTATAAAAATATTCAGTTCATTTTTCGGATTTTTAGAAAACACTCACTAAAATCGGAATATTATGATTTTATGATTAGAATAAAAAAATGTTAAATGTTGTTTCATTTTCAGATAGCCAAATTCTTTAATTGACATGAATTTGGTGAATATTCTGAAAAATACAAAGGTGTACATCTCAATTCTAAATATTCAGTTCATTTTCGGATTTTTAGAAAACACTCACTAAAATCGGAATATTATGATTTTATGATTAGAATAAAAAAATGTTAAATGTTGTTTCATTTTCAGATAGCCAAATTCTTTAATTGACATGAATTTGGTGAATATTCTGAAAAATACAAAGGTGTACACCACATTTCTAAAAATATTCATGGGATTTTTCGGATTTTTAGAAAACACTCACTAAAATCGGAATATTATGATTTTATGATTAGAATAAAAAAATGTTAAATGTTGTTTCATTTTCAGATATCCAAATTCTTTAATTGACATGAATTTGGTGAATATTCTGAAAAATACAAAGGTGTACACCACATTTCTAAAAATATTCAGTTCATTTTTCGGATTTTTAGAAAACACTCACTAAAATCGGAATATTATGATTTTATGATTAGAATAAAAAAATGTTAAATGTTGTTTCATTTTTAGATAGCCAAATTCTTTAATTGACATGAATTTGGTGAATATTCTGAAAAATACAAAGGTGTACACCACATTTCTAAAAATATTCATGGGATTTTTCGGATTTTTAGAAAACACTCACTAAAATCGGAATATTATGATTTTATGATTAGAATAAAAAAATGTTAAATGTTGTTTCATTTTCAGATAGCCAAATTCTTTAATTGACATGAATTTGGTGAATATTCTGAAAAATACAACGATGTACACCACATTTCTAAAAATATTCAGTTCATTTTTCGGATTTTTAGAAAACACTCACTAAAATCGGAATATTATGATTTTATGATTAGAATAAAAAAATGTTAAATGTTGTTTCATTTTCAGATAGCCAAATTCTTTAATTGACATGAATTTGGTGAATATTCTGAAAAATACAAAGGTGTACATCTCAATTCTAAATATTCAGTTCATTTTCGGATTTTTAGAAAACACTCACTAAAATCGGAATATTATGATTTTATGATTAGAATAAAAAAATGTTAAATGTTGTTTCATTTTCAGATAGCCAAATTCTTTAATTGACATGAATTTGGTGAATATTCTGAAAAATACAAAGGTGTACACCACATTTCTAAAAATATTCATGGGATTTTTCGGATTTTTAGAAAACACTCACTAAAATCGGAATATTATGATTTTATGATTAGAATAAAAAAATGTTAAATGTTGTTTCATTTTCAGATAGCCAAATTCTTTAATTGACATGAATTTGGTGAATATTCTGAAAAATACAAAGGTGTACACCACATTTCTAAAAATATTCAGTTCATTTTTCGGATTTTTAGAAAACACTCACTAAAATCGGAATATTATGATTTTATGATTAGAATAAAAAAATGTTAAATGTTGTTTCATTTTCAGATAGCCAAATTCTTTAATTGACATGAATTTGGTGAATATTCTGAAAAATACAAAGGTGTACATCTCAATTCTAAATATTCAGTTCATTTTCGGATTTTTAGAAAACACTCACTAAAATCGGAATATTATGATTTTATGATTAGAATAAAAAAATGTTAAATGTTGTTTCATTTTTAGATAGCCAAATTCTTTAATTGACATGAATTTGGTGAATATTCTGAAAAATACAAAGGTGTACATCTCAATTCTAAATATTCAGTTCATTTTCGGATTTTTAGAAAACACTCACTAAAATCGGAATATTATGATTTTATGATTAGAATAAAAAAGCCAAATTCTTTAATTGACATGAATTTGGTGAATATTCTGAAAAATACAAAGGTGTACACCACATTTCTAAAAATATTCAGTTCATTTTTCGGATTTTTAGAAAACACTCACTAAAATCGGAATATTATGATTTTATGATTACAATAAAAAAATGTTAAATGTTGTTTCATTTTTAGATAGCCAAATTCTTTAATTGACATGAATTTGGTGAATATTCTGAAAAATACAAAGGTGTACACCACATTTCTAAAAATATTCAGTTCATTTTTCGGATTTTTAGAAAACACTCACTAAAATCGGAATATTATGATTTTATGATTAGAATAAAAAAATGTTAAATGTTGTTTCATTTTTAGATAGCCAAATTCTTTAATTGACATGAATTTGGTGAATATTCTGAAAAATACAAAGGTGTACATCTCAATTCTAAATATTCAGTTCATTTTCGGATTTTTAGAAAACACTCACTAAAATCGGAATATTATGATTTTATGATTAGAATAAAAAAGCCAAATTCTTTAATTGACATGAATTTGGTGAATATTCTGAAAAATACAAAGGTGTACACCACATTTCTAAAAATATTCAGTTCATTTTTCGGATTTTTAGAAAACACTCACTAAAATCGGAATATTATGATTTTATGATTACAATAAAAAAATGTTAAATGTTGTTTCATTTTTAGATAGCCAAATTCTTTAATTGACATGAATTTGGTGAATATTCTGAAAAATACAAAGGTGTACACCACATTTCTAAAAATATTCAGTTCATTTTTCGGATTTTTAGAAAACACTCACTAAAATCGGAATATTATGATTTTATGATTAGAATAAAAAAATGTTAAATGTTGTTTCATTTTTAGATAGCCAAATTCTTTAATTGACATGAATTTGGTGAATATTCTGAAAAATACAAAGGTGTACATCTCAATTCTAAATATTCAGTTCATTTTCGGATTTTTAGAAAACACTCACTAAAATCGGAATATTATGATTTTATGATTAGAATAAAAAAGCCAAATTCTTTAATTGACATGAATTTGGTGAATATTCTGAAAAATACAAAGGTGTACACCACATTTCTAAAAATATTCAGTTCATTTTTCGGATTTTTAGAAAACACTCACTAAAATCGGAATATTATGATTTTATGATTACAATAAAAAAATGTTAAATGTTGTTTCATTTTTAGATAGCCAAATTCTTTAATTGACATGAATTTGGTGAATATTCTGAAAAATACAAAGGTGTACACCACATTTCTAAAAATATTCAGTTCATTTTTCGGATTTTTAGAAAACACTCACTAAAATCGGAATATTATGATTTTATGATTAGAATAAAAAAATGTTAAATGTTGTTTCATTTTTAGATAGCCAAATTCTTTAATTGACATGAATTTGGTGAATATTCTGAAAAATACAAAGGTGTACATCTCAATTCTAAATATTCAGTTCATTTTCGGATTTTTAGAAAACACTCACTAAAATCGGAATATTATGATTTTATGATTAGAATAAAAAAGCCAAATTCTTTAATTGACATGAATTTGGTGAATATTCTGAAAAATACAAAGGTGTACACCACATTTCTAAAAATATTCAGTTCATTTTTCGGATTTTTAGAAAACACTCACTAAAATCGGAATATTATGATTTTATGATTACAATAAAAAAATGTTAAATGTTGTTTCATTTTTAGATAGCCAAATTCTTTAATTGACATGAATTTGGTGAATATTCTGAAAAATACAAAGGTGTACACCACATTTCTAAAAATATTCAGTTCATTTTTCGGATTTTTAGAAAACACTCACTAAAATCGGAATATTATGATTTTATGATTAGAATAAAAAAATGTTAAATGTTGTTTCATTTTTAGATAGCCAAATTCTTTAATTGACATGAATTTGGTGAATATTCTGAAAAATACAAAGGTGTACATCTCAATTCTAAATATTCAGTTCATTTTCGGATTTTTAGAAAACACTCACTAAAATCGGAATATTATGATTTTATGATTAGAATAAAAAAGCCAAATTCTTTAATTGACATGAATTTGGTGAATATTCTGAAAAATACAAAGGTGTACACCACATTTCTAAAAATATTCAGTTCATTTTTCGGATTTTTAGAAAACACTCACTAAAATCGGAATATTATGATTTTATGATTAGAATAAAAAAATGTTAAATGTTGTTTCATTTTCAGATAGCCAAATTCTTTAATTGACATGAATTTGGTGAATATTCTGAAAAATACAAAGGTGTACACCACATTTCTAAAAATATTCATGGGATTTTTCGGATTTTTAGAAAACACTCACTAAAATCGGAATATTATGATTTTATGATTAGAATAAAAAAATGTTAAATGTTGTTTCATTTTCAGATAGCCAAATTCTTTAATTGACATGAATTTGGTGAATATTCTGAAAAATACAAAGGTGTACACCACATTTCTAAAAATATTCAGTTCATTTTTCGGATTTTTAGAAAACACTCACTAAAATCGGAATATTATGATTTTATGATTAGAATAAAAAAATGTTAAATGTTGTTTCATTTTCAGATAGCCAAATTCTTTAATTGACATGAATTTGGTGAATATTCTGAAAAATACAAAGGTGTACACCACATTTCTAAAAATATTCATGGGATTTTTCGGATTTTTAGAAAACACTCACTAAAATCGGAATATTATGATTTTATGATTAGAATAAAAAAATGTTAAATGTTGTTTCATTTTCAGATAGCCAAATTCTTTAATTGACATGAATTTGGTGAATATTCTGAAAAATACAAAGGTGTACACCACATTTCTAAAAATATTCAGTTCATTTTTCGGATTTTTAGAAAACACTCACTAAAATCGGAATATTATGATTTTATGATTAGAATAAAAAAATGTTAAATGTTGTTTCATTTTTAGATAGCCAAATTCTTTAATTGACATGAATTTGGTGAATATTCTGAAAAATACAAAGGTGTACACCACATTTCTAAAAATATTCAGTTCATTTTTCGGATTTTTAGAAAACACTCACTAAAATCGGAATATTATGATTTTATGATTAGAATAAAAAAGCCAAATTCTTTAATTGACATGAATTTGGTGAATATTCTGAAAAATACAAAGGTGTACACCACATTTCTAAAAATATTCAGTTCATTTTTCGGATTTTTAGAAAACACTCACTAAAATCGGAATATTATGATTTTATGATTAGAATAAAAAAATGTTAAATGTTGTTTCATTTTTAGATAGCCAAATTCTTTAATTGACATGAATTTGGTGAATATTCTGAAAAATACAAAGGTGTACACCACATTTCTAAAAATATTCAGTTCATTTTTCGGATTTTTAGAAAACACTCACTAAAATCGGAATATTATGATTTTATGATTAGAATAAAAAAGCCAAATTCTTTAATTGACATGAATTTGGTGAATATTCTGAAAAATACAAAGGTGTACACCACATTTCTAAAAATATTCATGGGATTTTTCGGATTTTTAGAAAACACTCACTAAAATCGGAATATTATGATTTTATGATTAGAATAAAAAAATGTTAAATGTTGTTTCATTTTTAGATAGCCAAATTCTTTAATTGACATGAATTTGGTGAATATTCTGAAAAATACAAAGGTGTACACCACATTTCTAAAAATATTCAGTTCATTTTTCGGATTTTTAGAAAACACTCACTAAAATCGGAATATTATGATTTTATGATTAGAATAAAAAAGCCAAATTCTTTAATTGACATGAATTTGGTGAATATTCTGAAAAATACAAAGGTGTACACCACATTTCTAAAAATATTCAGTTCATTTTTCGGATTTTTAGAAAACACTCACTAAAATCGGAATATTATGATTTTATGATTAGAATAAAAAAATGTTAAATGTTGTTTCATTTTTAGATAGCCAAATTCTTTAATTGACATGAATTTGGTGAATATTCTGAAAAATACAAAGGTGTACACCACATTTCTAAAAATATTCAGTTCATTTTTCGGATTTTTAGAAAACACTCACTAAAATCGGAATATTATGATTTTATGATTAGAATAAAAAAGCCAAATTCTTTAATTGACATGAATTTGGTGAATATTCTGAAAAATACAAAGGTGTACACCACATTTCTAAAAATATTCATGGGATTTTTCGGATTTTTAGAAAACACTCACTAAAATCGGAATATTATGATTTTATGATTAGAATAAAAAAATGTTAAATGTTGTTTCATTTTCAGATAGCCAAATTCTTTAATTGACATGAATTTGGTGAATATTCTGAAAAATACAAAGGTGTACACCACATTTCTAAAAATATTCAGTTCATTTTTCGGATTTTTAGAAAACACTCACTAAAATCGGAATATTATGATTTTATGATTAGAATAAAAAAATGTTAAATGTTGTTTCATTTTTAGATAGCCAAATTCTTTAATTGACATGAATTTGGTGAATATTCTGAAAAATACAAAGGTGTACACCACATTTCTAAAAATATTCAGTTCATTTTTCGGATTTTTAGAAAACACTCACTAAAATCGGAATATTATGATTTTATGATTAGAATAAAAAAATGTTAAATGTTGTTTCATTTTCAGATAGCCAAATTCTTTAATTGACATGAATTTGGTGAATATTCTGAAAAATACAAAGGTGTACATCTCAATTCTAAATATTCAGTTCATTTTCGGATTTTTAGAAAACACTCACTAAAATCGGAATATTATGATTTTATGATTAGAATAAAAAAATGTTAAATGTTGTTTCATTTTCAGATAGCCAAATTCTTTAATTGACATGAATTTGGTGAATATTCTGAAAAATACAAAGGTGTACATCTCAATTCTAAATATTCAGTTCATTTTCGGATTTTTAGAAAACACTCACTAAAATCGGAATATTATGATTTTATGATTACAATAAAAAAATGTTAAATGTTGTTTCATTTTTAGATAGCCAAATTCTTTAATTGACATGAATTTGGTGAATATTCTGAAAAATACAAAGGTGTACACCACATTTCTAAAAATATTCAGTTCATTTTTCGGATTTTTAGAAAACACTCACTAAAATCGGAATATTATGATTTTATGATTAGAATAAAAAAATGTTAAATGTTGTTTCATTTTTAGATAGCCAAATTCTTTAATTGACATGAATTTGGTGAATATTCTGAAAAATACAAAGGTGTACATCTCAATTCTAAATATTCAGTTCATTTTCGGATTTTTAGAAAACACTCACTAAAATCGGAATATTATGATTTTATGATTAGAATAAAAAAATGTTAAATGTTGTTTCATTTTCAGATAGCCAAATTCTTTAATTGACATGAATTTGGTGAATATTCTGAAAAATACAAAGGTGTACATCTCAATTCTAAATATTCAGTTCATTTTCGGATTTTTAGAAAACACTCACTAAAATCGGAATATTATGATTTTATGATTAGAATAAAAAAATGTTAAATGTTGTTTCATTTTCAGATAGCCAAATTCTTTAATTGACATGAATTTGGTGAATATTCTGAAAAATACAAAGGTGTACACCACATTTATAAAAATATTCAGTTCATTTTTCGGATTTTTAGAAAACACTCACTAAAATCGGAATATTATGATTTTATGATTAGAATAAAAAAATGTTAAATGTTGTTTCATTTTCAGATAGCCAAATTCTTTAATTGACATGAATTTGGTGAATATTCTGAAAAATACAAAGGTGTACATCTCAATTCTAAATATTCAGTTCATTTTCGGATTTTTAGAAAACACTCACTAAAATCGGAATATTATGATTTTATGATTAGAATAAAAAAATGTTAAATGTTGTTTCATTTTCAGATAGCCAAATTCTTTAATTGACATGAATTTGGTGAATATTCTGAAAAATACAAAGGTGTACACCACATTTCTAAAAATATTCATGGGATTTTTCGGATTTTTAGAAAACACTCACTAAAATCGGAATATTATGATTTTATGATTAGAATAAAAAAATGTTAAATGTTGTTTCATTTTCAGATAGCCAAATTCTTTAATTGACATGAATTTGGTGAATATTCTGAAAAATACAAAGGTGTACATCTCAATTCTAAATATTCAGTTCATTTTCGGATTTTTAGAAAACACTCACTAAAATCGGAATATTATGATTTTATGATTAGAATAAAAAAGCCAAATTCTTTAATTGACATGAATTTGGTGAATATTCTGAAAAATACAAAGGTGTACACCACATTTCTAAAAATATTCAGTTCATTTTTCGGATTTTTAGAAAACACTCACTAAAATCGGAATATTATGATTTTATGATTAGAATAAAAAAATGTTAAATGTTGTTTCATTTTCAGATAGCCAAATTCTTTAATTGACATGAATTTGGTGAATATTCTGAAAAATACAAAGGTGTACACCACATTTCTAAAAATATTCATGGGATTTTTCGGATTTTTAGAAAACACTCACTAAAATCGGAATATTATGATTTTATGATTAGAATAAAAAAATGTTAAATGTTGTTTCATTTTCAGATAGCCAAATTCTTTAATTGACATGAATTTGGTGAATATTCTGAAAAATACAAAGGTGTACATCTCAATTCTAAATATTCAGTTCATTTTCGGATTTTTAGAAAACACTCACTAAAATCGGAATATTATGATTTTATGATTAGAATAAAAAAATGTTAAATGTTGTTTCATTTTCAGATAGCCAAATTCTTTAATTGACATGAATTTGGTGAATATTCTGAAAAATACAAAGGTGTACACCACATTTCTAAAAATATTCATGGGATTTTTCGGATTTTTAGAAAACACTCACTAAAATCGGAATATTATGATTTTATGATTAGAATAAAAAAATGTTAAATGTTGTTTCATTTTCAGATAGCCAAATTCTTTAATTGACATGAATTTGGTGAATATTCTGAAAAATACAAAGGTGTACACCACATTTCTAAAAATATTCATGGGATTTTTCGGATTTTTAGAAAACACTCACTAAAATCGGAATATTATGATTTTATGATTAGAATAAAAAAATGTTAAATGTTGTTTCATTTTCAGATAGCCAAATTCTTTAATTGACATGAATTTGGTGAATATTCTGAAAAATACAAAGGTGTACATCTCAATTCTAAATATTCAGTTCATTTTCGGATTTTTAGAAAACACTCACTAAAATCGGAATATTATGATTTTATGATTAGAATAAAAAAATGTTAAATGTTGTTTCATTTTCAGATAGCCAAATTCTTTAATTGACATGAATTTGGTGAATATTCTGAAAAATACAAAGGTGTACACCACATTTCTAAAAATATTCATGGGATTTTTCGGATTTTTAGAAAACACTCACTAAAATCGGAATATTATGATTTTATGATTAGAATAAAAAAATGTTAAATGTTGTATCATTTTCAGATAGCCAAATTCTTTAATTGACATGAATTTGGTGAATATTCTGAAAAATACAAAGGTGTACATCTCAATTCTAAATATTCAGTTCATTTTCGGATTTTTAGAAAACACTCACTAAAATCGGAATATTATGATTTTATGATTAGAATAAAAAAATGTTAAATGTTGTTTCATTTTCAGATAGCCAAATTCTTTAATTGACATGAATTTGGTGAATATTCTGAAAAATACAAAGGTGTACATCTCAATTCTAAATATTCAGTTCATTTTCGGATTTTTAGAAAACACTCACTAAAATCGGAATATTATGATTTTATGATTAGAATAAAAAAGCCAAATTCTTTAATTGACATGAATTTGGTGAATATTCTGAAAAATACAAAGGTGTACACCACATTTCTAAAAATATTCAGTTCATTTTTCGGATTTTTAGAAAACACTCACTAAAATCGGAATATTATGATTTTATGATTAGAATAAAAAAATGTTAAATGTTGTTTCATTTTCAGATAGCCAAATTCTTTAATTGACATGAATTTGGTGAATATTCTGAAAAATACAAAGGTGTACACCACATTTCTAAAAATATTCAGTTCATTTTTCGGATTTTTAGAAAACACTCACTAAAATCGGAATATTATGATTTTATGATTAGAATAAAAAAATGTTAAATGTTGTTTCATTTTTAGATAGCCAAATTCTTTAATTGACATGAATTTGGTGAATATTCTGAAAAATACAAAGGTGTACACCACATTTCTAAAAATATTCAGTTCATTTTTCGGATTTTTAGAAAACACTCACTAAAATCGGAATATTATGATTTTATGATTAGAATAAAAAAATGTTAAATGTTGTTTCATTTTCAGATAGCCAAATTCTTTAATTGACATGAATTTGGTGAATATTCTGAAAAATACAAAGGTGTACATCTCAATTCTAAATATTCAGTTCATTTTCGGATTTTTAGAAAACACTCACTAAAATCGGAATATTATGATTTTATGATTAGAATAAAAAAATGTTAAATGTTGTTTCATTTTCAGATAGCCAAATTCTTTAATTGACATGAATTTGGTGAATATTCTGAAAAATACAAAGGTGTACATCTCAATTCTAAATATTCAGTTCATTTTCGGATTTTTAGAAAACACTCACTAAAATCGGAATATTATGATTTTATGATTAGAATAAAAAAATGTTAAATGTTGTTTCATTTTCAGATAGCCAAATTCTTTAATTGACATGAATTTGGTGAATATTCTGAAAAATACAAAGGTGTACATCTCAATTCTAAATATTCAGTTCATTTTCGGATTTTTAGAAAACACTCACTAAAATCGGAATATTATGATTTTATGATTAGAATAAAAAAGCCAAATTCTTTAATTGACATGAATTTGGTGAATATTCTGAAAAATACAAAGGTGTACACCACATTTCTAAAAATATTCAGTTCATTTTTCGGATTTTTAGAAAACACTCACTAAAATCGGAATATTATGATTTTATGATTAGAATAAAAAAATGTTAAATGTTGTTTCATTTTCAGATAGCCAAATTCTTTAATTGACATGAATTTGGTGAATATTCTGAAAAATACAAAGGTGTACACCACATTTCTAAAAATATTCATGGGATTTTTCGGATTTTTAGAAAACACTCACTAAAATCGGAATATTATGATTTTATGATTAGAATAAAAAAATGTTAAATGTTGTTTCATTTTCAGATAGCCAAATTCTTTAATTGACATGAATTTGGTGAATATTCTGAAAAATACAAAGGTGTACATCTCAATTCTAAATATTCAGTTCATTTTCGGATTTTTAGAAAACACTCACTAAAATCGGAATATTATGATTTTATGATCAGAATAAAAAAATGTTAAATGTTGTTTCATTTTTAGATAGCCAAATTCTTTAATTGACATGAATTTGGTGAATATTCTGAAAAATACAAAGGTGTACACCACATTTCTAAAAATATTCAGTTCATTTTTCGGATTTTTAGAAAACACTCACTAAAATCGGAATATTATGATTTTATGATTAGAATAAAAAAATGTTAAATGTTGTTTCATTTTTAGATAGCCAAATTCTTTAATTGACATGAATTTGGTGAATATTCTGAAAAATACAAAGGTGTACATCTCAATTCTAAATATTCAGTTCATTTTCGGATTTTTAGAAAACACTCACTAAAATCGGAATATTATGATTTTATGATTAGAATAAAAAAATGTTAAATGTTGTTTCATTTTCAGATAGCCAAATTCTTTAATTGACATGAATTTGGTGAATATTCTGAAAAATACAAAAGGTGTACACCACATTTATAAAAATATTCAGTTCATTTTTCGGATTTTTAGAAAACACTCACTAAAATCGGAATATTATGATTTTATGATTAGAATAAAAAAATGTTAAATGTTGTTTCATTTTCAGATAGCCAAATTCTTTAATTGACATGAATTTGGTGAATATTCTGAAAAATACAAAGGTGTACATCTCAATTCTAAATATTCAGTTCATTTTCGGATTTTTAGAAAACACTCACTAAAATCGGAATATTATGATTTTATGATTAGAATAAAAAAATGTTAAATGTTGTTTCATTTTCAGATAGCCAAATTCTTTAATTGACATGAATTTGGTGAATATTCTGAAAAATACAAAGGTGTACACCACATTTCTAAAAATATTCAGTTCATTTTTCGGATTTTTAGAAAACACTCACTAAAATCGGAATATTATGATTTTATGATTAGAATAAAAAAATGTTAAATGTTGTTTCATTTTCAGATAGCCAAATTCTTTAATTGACATGAATTTGGTGAATATTCTGAAAAATACAAAGGTGTACATCTCAATTCTAAATATTCAGTTCATTTTCGGATTTTAAGAAAACACTCACTAAAATCGGAATATTATGATTTTATGATTAGAATAAAAAAATGTTAAATGTTGTTTCATTTTCAGATAGCCAAATTCTTTAATTGACATGAATTTGGTGAATATTCTGAAAAATACAAAGGTGTACATCTCAATTCTAAATATTCAGTTCATTTTCGGATTTTTAGAAAACACTCACTAAAATCGGAATATTATGATTTTATGATTAGAATAAAAAAATGTTAAATGTTGTTTCATTTTCAGATAGCCAAATTCTTTAATTGACATGAATTTGGTGAATATTCTGAAAAATACAAAGGTGTACATCTCAATTCTAAATATTCAGTTCATTTTCGGATTTTTAGAAAACACTCACTAAAATCGGAATATTATGATTTTATGATTAGAATAAAAAAATGTTAAATGTTGTTTCATTTTCAGATAGCCAAATTCTTTAATTGACATGAATTTGGTGAATATTCTGAAAAATACAAAGGTGTACATCTCAATTCTAAATATTCAGTTCATTTTCGGATTTTTAGAAAACACTCACTAAAATCGGAATATTATGATTTTATGATTAGAATAAAAAAATGTTAAATGTTGTTTCATTTTCAGATAGCCAAATTCTTTAATTGACATGAATTTGGTGA
Organism: Caenorhabditis virilis; assembly: GCA_964036255.1. Classification (NCBI taxonomy): domain Eukaryota; kingdom Metazoa; phylum Nematoda; class Chromadorea; order Rhabditida; family Rhabditidae; genus Caenorhabditis; species Caenorhabditis virilis. Next base: position 7,285,965 of record OZ038416.1, read on the forward strand.
ATATTCTGAAAAATACAAAGGTGTACACCACATTTCGAAAAATATTCAGTTCATTTTTCGGATTTTTAGAAAACACTCACTAAAATCGGAATATTATGATTTTATGATTAGAATAAAAAAATGTTAAATGTTGTTTCATTTTCAGATAGCCAAATTCTTTAATTGACATGAATTTGGTGAATATTCTGAAAAATACAAAGGTGTACATCTCAATTCTAAATATTCAGTTCATTTTCGGATTTTAAGAAAACACTCACTAAAATCGGAATATTATGATTTTATGATTAGAATAAAAAAATGTTAAATGTTGTTTCATTTTCAGATAGCCAAATTCTTTAATTGACATGAATTTGGTGAATATTCTGAAAAATACAAAGGTGTACACCACATTTCTAAAAATATTCAGTTCATTTTTCGGATTTTTAGAAAACACTCACTAAAATCGGAATATTATGATTTTATGATTAGAATAAAAAAATGTTAAATGTTGTTTCATTTTCAGATAGCCAAATTCTTTAATTGACATGAATTTGGTGAATATTCTGAAAAATACAAAGGTTTACACCACATTTCTAAAAATATTCAGTTCATTTTTCGGATTTTTAGAAAACACTCACTAAAATCGGAATATTATGATTTTATGATTAGAATAAAAAAATGTTAAATGTTGTTTCATTTTCAGATAGCCAAATTCTTTAATTGACATGAATTTGGTGAATATTCTGAAAAATACAAAGGTGTACATCTCAATTCTAAATATTCAGTTCATTTTCGGATTTTTAGAAAACACTCACTAAAATCGGAATATTATGATTTTATGATTAGAATAAAAAAATGTTAAATGTTGTTTCATTTTCAGATAGCCAAATTCTTTAATTGACATGAATTTGGTGAATATTCTGAAAAATACAAAGGTGTACATCTCAATTCTAAATATTCAGTTCATTTTCGGATTTTTAGAAAACACTCACTAAAATCGGAATATTATGATTTTATGATTAGAATAAAAAAATGTTAAATGTTGTTTCATTTTCAGATAGCCAAATTCTTTAATTGACATGAATTTGGTGAATATTCTGAAAAATACAAAGGTGTACACCACATTTCTAAAAATATTCATGGGATTTTTCGGATTTTTAGAAAACACTCACTAAAATCGGAATATTATGATTTTATGATTAGAATAAAAAAATGTTAAATGTTGTTTCATTTTCAGATAGCCAAATTCTTTAATTGACATGAATTTGGTGAATATTCTGAAAAATACAAAGGTGTACACCACATTTCTAAAAATATTCAGTTCATTTTTCGGATTTTTAGAAAACACTCACTAAAATCGGAATATTATGATTTTATGATTAGAATAAAAAAATGTTAAATGTTGTTTCATTTTCAGATAGCCAAATTCTTTAATTGACATGAATTTGGTGAATATTCTGAAAAATACAAAGGTGTACATCTCAATTCTAAATATTCAGTTCATTTTCGGATTTTAAGAAAACACTCACTAAAATCGGAATATTATGATTTTATGATTAGAATAAAAAAATGTTAAATGTTGTTTCATTTTCAGATAGCCAAATTCTTTAATTGACATGAATTTGGTGAATATTCTGAAAAATACAAAGGTGTACATCTCAATTCTAAATATTCAGTTCATTTTCGGATTTTTAGAAAACACTCACTAAAATCGGAATATTATGATTTTATGATTAGAATAAAAAAATGTTAAATGTTGTTTCATTTTCAGATAGCCAAATTCTTTAATTGACATGAATTTGGTGAATATTCTGAAAAATACAAAGGTGTACATCTCAATTCTAAATATTCAGTTCATTTTCGGATTTTTAGAAAACACTCACTAAAATCGGAATATTATGATTTTATGATTAGAATAAAAAAATGTTAAATGTTGTTTCATTTTCAGATAGCCAAATTCTTTAATTGACATGAATTTGGTGAATATTCTGAAAAATACAAAGGTGTACATCTCAATTCTAAATATTCAGTTCATTTTCGGATTTTTAGAAAACACTCACTAAAATCGGAATATTATGATTTTATGATTAGAATAAAAAAATGTTAAATGTTGTTTCATTTTCAGATAGCCAAATTCTTTAATTGACATGAATTTGGTGAATATTCTGAAAAATACAAAGGTGTACACCACATTTCGAAAAATATTCAGTTCATTTTTCGGATTTTTAGAAAACACTCACTAAAATCGGAATATTATGATTTTATGATTAGAATAAAAAAATGTTAAATGTTGTTTCATTTTCAGATAGCCAAATTCTTTAATTGACATGAATTTGGTGAATATTCTGAAAAATACAAAGGTGTACATCTCAATTCTAAATATTCAGTTCATTTTCGGATTTTAAGAAAACACTCACTAAAATCGGAATATTATGATTTTATGATTAGAATAAAAAAATGTTAAATGTTGTTTCATTTTCAGATAGCCAAATTCTTTAATTGACATGAATTTGGTGAATATTCTGAAAAATACAAAGGTGTACACCACATTTCTAAAAATATTCAGTTCATTTTTCGGATTTTTAGAAAACACTCACTAAAATCGGAATATTATGATTTTATGATTAGAATAAAAAAATGTTAAATGTTGTTTCATTTTCAGATAGCCAAATTCTTTAATTGACATGAATTTGGTGAATATTCTGAAAAATACAAAGGTTTACACCACATTTCTAAAAATATTCAGTTCATTTTTCGGATTTTTAGAAAACACTCACTAAAATCGGAATATTATGATTTTATGATTAGAATAAAAAAATGTTAAATGTTGTTTCATTTTCAGATAGCCAAATTCTTTAATTGACATGAATTTGGTGAATATTCTGAAAAATACAAAGGTGTACATCTCAATTCTAAATATTCAGTTCATTTTCGGATTTTTAGAAAACACTCACTAAAATCGGAATATTATGATTTTATGATTAGAATAAAAAAATGTTAAATGTTGTTTCATTTTCAGATAGCCAAATTCTTTAATTGACATGAATTTGGTGAATATTCTGAAAAATACAAAGGTGTACACCACATTTCTAAAAATATTCAGTTCATTTTTCGGATTTTTAGAAAACACTCACTAAAATCGGAATATTATGATTTTATGATTAGAATAAAAAAAATGTTAAATGTTGTTTCATTTTCAGATAGCCAAATTCTTTAATTGACATGAATTTGGTGAATATTCTGAAAAATACAAAGGTGTACATCTCAATTCTAAATATTCAGTTCATTTTCGGATTTTTAGAAAACACTCACTAAAATCGGAATATTATGATTTTATGATTAGAATAAAAAAATGTTAAATGTTGTTTCATTTTCAGATAGCCAAATTCTTTAATTGACATGAATTTGGTGAATATTCTGAAAAATACAAAGGTGTACACCACATTTCGAAAAATATTCAGTTCATTTTTCGGATTTTTAGAAAACACTCACTAAAATCGGAATATTATGATTTTATGATTAGAATAAAAAAATGTTAAATGTTGTTTCATTTTCAGATAGCCAAATTCTTTAATTGACATGAATTTGGTGAATATTCTGAAAAATACAAAGGTGTACATCTCAATTCTAAATATTCAGTTCATTTTCGGATTTTAAGAAAACACTCACTAAAATCGGAATATTATGATTTTATGATTAGAATAAAAAAATGTTAAATGTTGTTTCATTTTCAGATAGCCAAATTCTTTAATTGACATGAATTTGGTGAATATTCTGAAAAATACAAAGGTGTACATCTCAATTCTAAATATTCAGTTCATTTTCGGATTTTTAGAAAACACTCACTAAAATCGGAATATTATGATTTTATGATTAGAATAAAAAAATGTTAAATGTTGTTTCATTTTCAGATAGCCAAATTCTTTAATTGACATGAATTTGGTGAATATTCTGAAAAATACAAAGGTGTACATCTCAATTCTAAATATTCAGTTCATTTTCGGATTTTAAGAAAACACTCACTAAAATCGGAATATTATGATTTTATGATTAGAATAAAAAAATGTTAAATGTTGTTTCATTTTCAGATAGCCAAATTCTTTAATTGACATGAATTTGGTGAATATTCTGAAAAATACAAAGGTGTACATCTCAATTCTAAATATTCAGTTCATTTTCGGATTTTTAGAAAACACTCACTAAAATCGGAATATTATGATTTTATGATTAGAATAAAAAAATGTTAAATGTTGTTTCATTTTCAGATAGCCAAATTCTTTAATTGACATGAATTTGGTGAATATTCTGAAAAATACAAAGGTGTACATCTCAATTCTAAATATTCAGTTCATTTTCGGATTTTAAGAAAACACTCACTAAAATCGGAATATTATGATTTTATGATTAGAATAAAAAAATGTTAAATGTTGTTTCATTTTCAGATAGCCAAATTCTTTAATTGACATGAATTTGGTGAATATTCTGAAAAATACAAAGGTGTACATCTCAATTCTAAATATTCAGTTCATTTTCGGATTTTAGAAAACACTCACTAAAATCGGAATATTATGATTTTATGATTAGAATAAAAAAATGTTAAATGTTGTTTCATTTTCAGATAGCCAAATTCTTTAATTGACATGAATTTGGTGAATATTCTGAAAAATACAAAGGTGTACATCTCAATTCTAAATATTCAGTTCATTTTCGGATTTTAAGAAAACACTCACTAAAATCGGAATATTATGATTTTATGATTAGAATAAAAAAATGTTAAATGTTGTTTCATTTTCAGATAGCCAAATTCTTTAATTGACATGAATTTGGTGAATATTCTGAAAAATACAAAGGTGTACATCTCAATTCTAAATATTCAGTTCATTTTCGGATTTTTAGAAAACACTCACTAAAATCGGAATATTATGATTTTATGATTAGAATAAAAAAATGTTAAATGTTGTTTCATTTTCAGATAGCCAAATTCTTTAATTGACATGAATTTGGTGAATATTCTGAAAAATACAAAGGTGTACATCTCAATTCTAAATATTCAGTTCATTTTCGGATTTTAAGAAAACACTCACTAAAATCGGAATATTATGATTTTATGATTAGAATAAAAAAATGTTAAATGTTGTTTCATTTTCAGATAGCCAAATTCTTTAATTGACATGAATTTGGTGAATATTCTGAAAAATACAAAGGTGTACATCTCAATTCTAAATATTCAGTTCATTTTCGGATTTTAAGAAAACACTCACTAAAATCGGAATATTATGATTTTATGATTAGAATAAAAAAATGTTAAATGTTGTTTCATTTTCAGATAGCCAAATTCTTTAATTGACATGAATTTGGTGAATATTCTGAAAAATACAAAGGTGTACATCTCAATTCTAAATATTCAGTTCATTTTCGGATTTTAAGAAAACACTCACTAAAATCGGAATATTATGATTTTATGATTAGAATAAAAAAATGTTAAATGTTGTTTCATTTTCAGATAGCCAAATTCTTTAATTGACATGAATTTGGTGAATATTCTGAAAAATACAAAGGTGTACATCTCAATTCTAAATATTCAGTTCATTTTCGGATTTTAAGAAAACACTCACTAAAATCGGAATATTATGATTTTATGATTAGAATAAAAAAATGTTAAATGTTGTTTCATTTTCAGATAGCCAAATTCTTTAATTGACATGAATTTGGTGAATATTCTGAAAAATACAAAGGTGTACATCTCAATTCTAAATATTCAGTTCATTTTCGGATTTTAGAAAACACTCACTAAAATCGGAATATTATGATTTTATGATTAGAATAAAAAAATGTTAAATGTTGTTTCATTTTCAGATAGCCAAATTCTTTAATTGACATGAATTTGGTGAATATTCTGAAAAATACAAAGGTGTACATCTCAATTCTAAATATTCAGTTCATTTTCGGATTTTAAGAAAACACTCACTAAAATCGGAATATTATGATTTTATGATTAGAATAAAAAAATGTTAAATGTTGTTTCATTTTCAGATAGCCAAATTCTTTAATTGACATGAATTTGGTGAATATTCTGAAAAATACAAAGGTGTACATCTCAATTCTAAATATTCAGTTCATTTTCGGATTTTTAGAAAACACTCACTAAAATCGGAATATTATGATTTTATGATTAGAATAAAAAAATGTTAAATGTTGTTTCATTTTCAGATAGCCAAATTCTTTAATTGACATGAATTTGGTGAATATTCTGAAAAATACAAAGGTGTACATCTCAATTCTAAATATTCAGTTCATTTTCGGATTTTAAGAAAACACTCACTAAAATCGGAATATTATGATTTTATGATTAGAATAAAAAAATGTTAAATGTTGTTTCATTTTCAGATAGCCAAATTCTTTAATTGACATGAATTTGGTGAATATTCTGAAAAATACAAAGGTGTACATCTCAATTCTAAATATTCAGTTCATTTTCGGATTTTAGAAAACACTCACTAAAATCGGAATATTATGATTTTATGATTAGAATAAAAAAATGTTAAATGTTGTTTCATTTTCAGATAGCCAAATTCTTTAATTGACATGAATTTGGTGAATATTCTGAAAAATACAAAGGTGTACATCTCAATTCTAAATATTCAGTTCATTTTCGGATTTTTAGAAAACACTCACTAAAATCGGAATATTATGATTTTATGATTAGAATAAAAAAATGTTAAATGTTGTTTCATTTTCAGATAGCCAAATTCTTTAATTGACATGAATTTGGTGAATATTCTGAAAAATACAAAGGTGTACATCTCAATTCTAAATATTCAGTTCATTTTCGGATTTTAAGAAAACACTCACTAAAATCGGAATATTATGATTTTATGATTAGAATAAAAAAATGTTAAATGTTGTTTCATTTTCAGATAGCCAAATTCTTTAATTGACATGAATTTGGTGAATATTCTGAAAAATACAAAGGTGTACATCTCAATTCTAAATATTCAGTTCATTTTCGGATTTTTAGAAAACACTCACTAAAATCGGAATATTATGATTTTATGATTAGAATAAAAAAATGTTAAATGTTGTTTCATTTTCAGATAGCCAAATTCTTTAATTGACATGAATTTGGTGAATATTCTGAAAAATACAAAGGTGTACATCTCAATTCTAAATATTCAGTTCATTTTCGGATTTTAAGAAAACACTCACTAAAATCGGAATATTATGATTTTATGATTAGAATAAAAAAATGTTAAATGTTGTTTCATTTTCAGATAGCCAAATTCTTTAATTGACATGAATTTGGTGAATATTCTGAAAAATACAAAGGTGTACATCTCAATTCTAAATATTCAGTTCATTTTCGGATTTTAAGAAAACACTCACTAAAATCGGAATATTATGATTTTATGATTAGAATAAAAAAATGTTAAATGTTGTTTCATTTTCAGATAGCCAAATTCTTTAATTGACATGAATTTGGTGAATATTCTGAAAAATACAAAGGTGTACATCTCAATTCTAAAATATTCAGTTCATTTTCGGATTTTTAGAAAACACTCACTAAAATCGGAATATTATGATTTTATGATTAGAATAAAAAAATGTTAAATGTTGTTTCATTTTCAGATAGCCAAATTCTTTAATTGACATGAATTTGGTGAATATTCTGAAAAATACAAAGGTGTACATCTCAATTCTAAATATTCAGTTCATTTTCGGATTTTTAGAAAACACTCACTAAAATCGGAATATTATGATTTTATGATTAGAATAAAAAAATGTTAAATGTTGTTTCATTTTCAGATAGCCAAATTCTTTAATTGACATGAATTTGGTGAATATTCTGAAAAATACAAAGGTGTACATCTCAATTCTAAATATTCAGTTCATTTTCGGATTTTTAGAAAACACTCACTAAAATCGGAATATTATGATTTTATGATTAGAATAAAAAAATGTTAAATGTTGTTTCATTTTCAGATAGCCAAATTCTTTAATTGACATGAATTTGGTGAATATTCTGAAAAATACAAAGGTGTACATCTCAATTCTAAATATTCAGTTCATTTTCGGATTTTTAGAAAACACTCACTAAAATCGGAATATTATGATTTTATGATTAGAATAAAAAAATGTTAAATGTTGTTTCATTTTCAGATAGCCAAATTCTTTAATTGACATGAATTTGGTGAATATTCTGAAAAATACAAAGGTGTACATCTCAATTCTAAATATTCAGTTCATTTTCGGATTTTTAGAAAACACTCACTAAAATCGGAATATTATGATTTTATGATTAGAATAAAAAAATGTTAAATGTTGTTTCATTTTCAGATAGCCAAATTCTTTAATTGACATGAATTTGGTGAATATTCTGAAAAATACAAAGGTGTACATCTCAATTCTAAATATTCAGTTCATTTTCGGATTTTTAGAAAACACTCACTAAAATCGGAATATTATGATTTTATGATTAGAATAAAAAAAATGTTAAATGTTGTTTCATTTTCAGATAGCCAAATTCTTTAATTGACATGAATTTGGTGAATATTCTGAAAAATACAAAGGTGTACATCTCAATTCTAAATATTCAGTTCATTTTCGGATTTTTAGAAAACACTCACTAAAATCGGAATATTATGATTTTATGATTAGAATAAAAAAATGTTAAATGTTGTTTCATTTTCAGATAGCCAAATTCTTTAATTGACATGAATTTGGTGAATATTCTGAAAAATACAAAGGTGTACATCTCAATTCTAAATATTCAGTTCATTTTCGGATTTTAGAAAACACTCACTAAAATCGGAATATTATGATTTTATGATTAGAATAAAAAAATGTTAAATGTTGTTTCATTTTCAGATAGCCAAATTCTTTAATTGACATGAATTTGGTGAATATTCTGAAAAATACAAAGGTGTACATCTCAATTCTAAATATTCAGTTCATTTTCGGATTTTTAGAAAACACTCACTAAAATCGGAATATTATGATTTTATGATTAGAATAAAAAAAATGTTAAATGTTGTTTCATTTTCAGATAGCCAAATTCTTTAATTGACATGAATTTGGTGAATATTCTGAAAAATACAAAGGTGTACATCTCAATTCTAAATATTCAGTTCATTTTCGGATTTTAAGAAAACACTCACTAAAATCGGAATATTATGATTTTATGATTAGAATAAAAAAAATGTTAAATGTTGTTTCATTTTCAGATAGCCAAATTCTTTAATTGACATGAATTTGGTGAATATTCTGAAAAATACAAAGGTGTACATCTCAATTCTAAATATTCAGTTCATTTTCGGATTTTTAGAAAACACTCACTAAAATCGGAATATTATGATTTTATGATTAGAATAAAAAAAATGTTAAATGTTGTTTCATTTTCAGATAGCCAAATTCTTTAATTGACATGAATTTGGTGAATATTCTGAAAAATACAAAGGTGTACATCTCAATTCTAAATATTCAGTTCATTTTCGGATTTTTAGAAAACACTCACTAAAATCGGAATATTATGATTTTATGATTAGAATAAAAAAAATGTTAAATGTTGTTTCATTTTCAGATAGCCAAATTCTTTAATTGACATGAATTTGGTGAATATTCTGAAAAATACAAAGGTGTACATCTCAATTCTAAATATTCAGTTCATTTTCGGATTTTTAGAAAACACTCACTAAAATCGGAATATTATGATTTTATGATTAGAATAAAAAAAATGTTAAATGTTGTTTCATTTTCAGATAGCCAAATTCTTTAATTGACATGAATTTGGTGAATATTCTGAAAAATACAAAGGTGTACATCTCAATTCTAAATATTCAGTTCATTTTCGGATTTTAAGAAAACACTCACTAAAATCGGAATATTATGATTTTATGATTAGAATAAAAAAAATGTTAAATGTTGTTTCATTTTCAGATAGCCAAATTCTTTAATTGACATGAATTTGGTGAATATTCTGAAAAATACAAAGGTGTACATCTCAATTCTAAATATTCAGTTCATTTTCGGATTTTTAGAAAACACTCACTAAAATCGGAATATTATGATTTTATGATTAGAATAAAAAAAATGTTAAATGTTGTTTCATTTTCAGATAGCCAAATTCTTTAATTGACATGAATTTGGTGAATATTCTGAAAAATACAAAGGTGTACATCTCAATTCTAAATATTCAGTTCATTTTCGGATTTTAAGAAAACACTCACTAAAATCGGAATATTATGATTTTATGATTAGAATAAAAAAATGTTAAATGTTGTTTCATTTTCAGATAGCCAAATTCTTTAATTGACATGAATTTGGTGAATATTCTGAAAAATACAAAGGTGTACACCACATTTCGAAAAATATTCAGTTCATTTTTCGGATTTTTAGAAAACACTCACTAAAATCGGAATATTATGATTTTATGATTAGAATAAAAAAATGTTAAATGTTGTTTCATTTTCAGATAGCCAAATTCTTTAATTGACATGAATTTGGTGAATATTCTGAAAAATACAAAGGTGTACATCTCAATTCTAAATATTCAGTTCATTTTCGGATTTTAAGAAAACACTCACTAAAATCGGAATATTATGATTTTATGATTAGAATAAAAAAATGTTAAATGTTGTTTCATTTTCAGATAGCCAAATTCTTTAATTGACATGAATTTGGTGAATATTCTGAAAAATACAAAGGTGTACATCTCAATTCTGAATATTCAGTTCATTTTCGGATTTTTAGAAAACACTCACTAAAATCGGAATATTATGATTTTATGATTAGAATAAAAAAATGTTAAATGTTGTTTCATTTTCAGATAGCCAAATTCTTTAATTGACATGAATTTGGTGAATATTCTGAAAAATACAAAGGTGTACACCACATTTCGAAAAATATTCAGTTCATTTTTCGGATTTTTAGAAAACACTCACTAAAATCGGAATATTATGATTTTATGATTAGAATAAAAAAATGTTAAATGTTGTTTCATTTTCAGATAGCCAAATTCTTTAATTGACATGAATTTGGTGAATATTCTGAAAAATACAAAGGTGTACATCTCAATTCTAAATATTCAGTTCATTTTCGGATTTTAGAAAACACTCACTAAAATCGGAATATTATGATTTTATGATTAGAATAAAAAAATGTTAAATGTTGTTTCATTTTCAGATAGCCAAATTCTTTAATTGACATGAATTTGGTGAATATTCTGAAAAATACAAAGGTGTACATCTCAATTCTAAATATTCAGTTCATTTTCGGATTTTTAGAAAACACTCACTAAAATCGGAATATTATGATTTTATGATTAGAATAAAAAAATGTTAAATGTTGTTTCATTTTCAGATAGCCAAATTCTTTAATTGACATGAATTTGGTGAATATTCTGAAAAATTCTCAATTCTAAATATTCAGTTCATTTTCGGATTTTTAGAAAACACTCACTAAAATCGGAATATTATGATTTTATGATTAGAATAAAAAAATGTTAAATGTTGTTTCATTTTCAGATAGCCAAATTCTTTAATTGACATGAATTTGGTGAATATTCTGAAAAATACAAAGGTGTACACCACATTTCTAAAAATATTCAGTTCATTTTTCGGATTTTTAGAAAACACTCACTAAAATCGGAATATTATGATTTTATGATTAGAATAAAAAAATGTTAAATGTTGTTTCATTTTCAGATAGCCAAATTCTTTAATTGACATGAATTTGGTGAATATTCTGAAAAATTCTCAATTCTAAATATTCAGTTCATTTTCGGATTTTTAGAAAACACTCACTAAAATCGGAATATTATGATTTTATGATTAGAATAAAAAAATGTTAAATGTTGTTTCATTTTCAGATAGCCAAATTCTTTAATTGACTTGAATTTGGTGAATATTCTGAAAAATACAAAGGTGTACATCTCAATTCTAAATATTCAGTTCATTTTCGGATTTTTAGAAAACACTCACTAAAATCGGAATATTATGATTTTATGATTAGAATAAAAAAATGTTAAATGTTGTTTCATTTTCAGATAGCCAAATTCTTTAATTGACATGAATTTGGTGAATATTCTGAAAAACACAAAGGTGTACACCACATTTCTAAAAATATTCAGTTCATTTTTCGGATTTTTAGAAAACACTCACTAAAATCGGAATATTATGATTTTATGTTTAGAATAAAAAAATGTTAAATGTTGTTTCATTTTCAGATAGCCAAATTCTTTAATTGACATGAATTTGGTGAATATTCTGAAAAACACAAAGGTGTACACCACATTTCTAAAAATATTCAGTTCATTTTTCGGATTTTTAGAAAACACTCACTAAAATCGGAATATTATGATTTTATGATTAGAATAAAAAAATGTTAAATGTTGTTTCATTTTCAGATAGCCAAATTCTTTAATTGACATGAATTTGGTGAATATTCTGAAAAATACAAAGGTGTACATCTCAATTCTAAATATTCAGTTCATTTTCGGATTTTTAGAAAACACTCACTAAAATCGGAATATTATGATTTTATGATTAGAATAAAAAAATGATAAATGTTGTTTCATTTTCAGATAGCCAAATTCTTTAATTGACATGAATTTGGTGAATATTCTGAAAAATACAAAGGTGTACACCACATTTCTAAAAATATTCAGTTCATTTTTCGGATTTTTAGAAAACACTCACTAAAATCGGAATATTATGATTTTATGATTAGAATAAAAAAAATGTTAAATGTTGTTTCATTTTCAGATAGCCAAATTCTTTAATTGACATGAATTTGGTGAATATTCTGAAAAATACAAAGGTGTACATCTCAATTCTAAATATTCAGTTCATTTTCGGATTTTTAGAAAACACTCACTAAAATCGGAATATTATGATTTTATGATTAGAATAAAAAAATGTTAAATGTTGTTTCATTTTCAGATAGCCAAATTCTTTAATTGACATGAATTTGGTGAATATTCTGAAAAATACAAAGGTGTACACCACATTTCTAAAAATATTCAGTTCATTTTTCGGATTTTTAGAAAACACTCACTAAAATCGGAATATTATGATTTTATGATTAGAATAAAAAAATGTTAAATGTTGTTTCATTTTCAGATAGCCAAATTCTTTAATTGACATGAATTTGGTGAATATTCTGAAAAATACAAAGGTGTACATCTCAATTCTAAATATTCAGTTCATTTTCGGATTTTTAGAAAACACTCACTAAAATCGGAATATTATGATTTTATGATTAGAATAAAAAAATGTTAAATGTTGTTTCATTTTCAGATAGCCAAATTCTTTAATTGACATGAATTTGGTGAATATTCTGAAAAATTCTCAATTCTAAATATTCAGTTCATTTTCGGATTTTTAGAAAACACTCACTAAAATCGGAATATTATGATTTTATGATTAGAATAAAAAAATGTTAAATGTTGTTTCATTTTCAGATAGCCAAATTCTTTAATTGACATGAATTTGGTGAATATTCTGAAAAATACAAAGGTGTACACCACATTTCTAAAAATATTCAGTTCATTTTTCGGATTTTTAGAAAACACTCACTAAAATCGGAATATTATGATTTTATGTTTAGAATAAAAAAATGTTTAATGTTGTTTCATTTTCAGATAGCCAAATTCTTTAATTGACATGAATTTGGTGAATATTCTGAAAAACACAAAGGTGTACACCACATTTCTAAAAATATTCAGTTCATTTTTCGGATTTTTAGAAAACACTCACTAAAATCGGAATATTATGATTTTATGATTAGAATAAAAAAATGTTAAATGTTGTTTCATTTTCAGATAGCCAAATTCTTTAATTGACATGAATTTGGTGAATATTCTGAAAAATACAAAGGTGTACACCACATTTCTAAAAATATTCAGTTCATTTTTCGGATTTTTAGAAAACACTCACTAAAATCGGAATATTATGATTTTATGATTAGAATAAAAAAATGTTAAATGTTGTTTCATTTTCAGATAGCCAAATTCTTTAATTGACATGAATTTGGTGAATATTCTGAAAAATTCTCAATTCTAAATATTCAGTTCATTTTCGGATTTTTAGAAAACACTCACTAAAATCGGAATATTATGATTTTATGATTAGAATAAAAAAATGTTAAATGTTGTTTCATTTTCAGATAGCCAAATTCTTTAATTGACATGAATTTGGTGAATATTCTGAAAAATTCTCAATTCTAAATATTCAGTTCATTTTCGGATTTTTAGAAAACACTCACTAAAATCGGAATATTATGATTTTATGATTAGAATAAAAAAATGTTAAATGTTGTTTCATTTTCAGATAGCCAAATTCTTTAATTGACATGAATTTGGTGAATATTCTGAAAAATACAAAGGTGTACACCACATTTCTAAAAATATTCAGTTCATTTTTCGGATTTTTAGAAAACACTCACTAAAATCGGAATATTATGATTTTATGTTTAGAATAAAAAAATGTTTAATGTTGTTTCATTTTCAGATAGCCAAATTCTTTAATTGACATGAATTTGGTGAATATTCTGAAAAACACAAAGGTGTACACCACATTTCTAAAAATATTCAGTTCATTTTTCGGATTTTTAGAAAACACTCACTAAAATCGGAATATTATGATTTTATGATTAGAATAAAAAAATGTTAAATGTTGTTTCATTTTCAGATAGCCAAATTCTTTAATTGACATGAATTTGGTGAATATTCTGAAAAATTCTCAATTCTAAATATTCAGTTCATTTTCGGATTTTTAGAAAACACTCACTAAAATCGGAATATTATGATTTTATGATTAGAATAAAAAAATGTTAAATGTTGTTTCATTTTCAGATAGCCAAATTCTTTAATTGACATGAATTTGGTGAATATTCTGAAAAATACAAAGGTGTACACCACATTTCTAAAAATATTCAGTTCATTTTTCGGATTTTTAGAAAACACTCACTAAAATCGGAATATTATGATTTTATGATTAGAATAAAAAAATGTTAAATGTTGTTTCATTTTCAGATAGCCAAATTCTTTAATTGACATGAATTTGGTGAATATTCTGAAAAATACAAAGGTGTACATCTCAATTCTAAATATTCAGTTCATTTTCGGATTTTTAGAAAACACTCACTAAAATCGGAATATTATGATTTTATGATTAGAATAAAAAAATGTTAAATGTTGTTTCATTTTCAGATAGCCAAATTCTTTAATTGACATGAATTTGGTGAATATTCTGAAAAATACAAAGGTGTACACCACATTTCTAAAAATATTCAGTTCATTTTTCGGATTTTTAGAAAACACTCACTAAAATCGGAATATTATGATTTTATGATTAGAATAAAAAAATGTTAAATGTTGTTTCATTTTCAGATAGCCAAATTCTTTAATTGACATGAATTTGGTGAATATTCTGAAAAATTCTCAATTCTAAATATTCAGTTCATTTTCGGATTTTTAGAAAACACTCACTAAAATCGGAATATTATGATTTTATGATTAGAATAAAAAAATGTTAAATGTTGTTTCATTTTCAGATAGCCAAATTCTTTAATTGACATGAATTTGGTGAATATTCTGAAAAATACAAAGGTGTACACCACATTTCTAAAAATATTCAGTTCATTTTTCGGATTTTTAGAAAACACTCACTAAAATCGGAATATTATGATTTTATGATTAGAATAAAAAAATGTTAAATGTTGTTTCATTTTCAGATAGCCAAATTCTTTAATTGACATGAATTTGGTGAATATTCTGAAAAATACAAAGGTGTACATCTCAATTCTAAATATTCAGTTCATTTTCGGATTTTTAGAAAACACTCACTAAAATCGGAATATTATGATTTTATGATTAGAATAAAAAAATGTTAAATGTTGTTTCATTTTCAGATAGCCAAATTCTTTAATTGACATGAATTTGGTGAATATTCTGAAAAATACAAAGGTGTACACCACATTTCTAAAAATATTCAGTTCATTTTTCGGATTTTTAGAAAACACTCACTAAAATCGGAATATTATGATTTTATGATTAGAATAAAAAAATGTTAAATGTTGTTTCATTTTCAGATAGCCAAATTCTTTAATTGACATGAATTTGGTGAATATTCTGAAAAATACAAAGGTGTACATCTCAATTCTAAATATTCAGTTCATTTTCGGATTTTTAGAAAACACTCACTAAAATCGGAATATTATGATTTTATGATTAGAATAAAAAAATGTTAAATGTTGTTTCATTTTCAGATAGCCAAATTCTTTAATTGACATGAATTTGGTGAATATTCTGAAAAATACAAAGGTGTACATCTCAATTCTAAATATTCAGTTCATTTTCGGATTTTTAGAAAACACTCACTAAAATCGGAATATTATCATTTTATGATTAGAATAAAAAAATGTTAAATGTTGTTTCATTTTCAGATAGCCAAATTCTTTAATTGACATGAATTTGGTGAATATTCTGAAAAATACAAAGGTGTACATCTCAATTCTAAATATTCAGTTCATTTTCGGATTTTTAGAAAACACTCACTAAAATCGGAATATTATGATTTTATGATTAGAATAAAAAAAATGTTAAATGTTGTTTCATTTTCAGATAGCCAAATTCTTTAATTGACATGAATTTGGTGAATATTCTGAAAAATACAAAGGTGTACATCTCAATTCTAAATATTCAGTTCATTTTCGGATTTTTAGAAAACACTCACTAAAATCGGAATATTATGATTTTATGATTAGAATTAAAAAATGTTAAATGTTGTTTCATTTTCAGATAGCCAAATTCTTTAATTGACATGAATTTGGTGAATATTCTGAAAAATACAAAGGTGTACATCTCAATTCTAAATATTCAGTTCATTTTCGGATTTTTAGAAAACACTCACTAAAATCGGAATATTATGATTTTATGATTAGAATAAAAAAAATGTTAAATGTTGTTTCATTTTCAGATAGCCAAATTCTTTAATTGACATGAATTTGGTGAATATTCTGAAAAATACAAAGGTGTACATCTCAATTCTAAATATTCAGTTCATTTTCGGATTTTTAGAAAACACTCACTAAAATCGGAATATTATGATTTTATGATTAGAATTAAAAAATGTTAAATGTTGTTTCATTTTCAGATAGCCAAATTCTTTAATTGACATGAATTTGGTGAATATTCTGAAAAATACAAAGGTGTACATCTCAATTCTAAATATTCAGTTCATTTTCGGATTTTTAGAAAACACTCACTAAAATCGGAATATTATGATTTTATGATTAGAATTAAAAAATGTTAAATGTTGTTTCATTTTCAGATAGCCAAATTCTTTAATTGACATGAATTTGGTGAATATTCTGAAAAATACAAAGGTGTACATCTCAATTCTAAATATTCAGTTCATTTTCGGATTTTTAGAAAACACTCACTAAAATCGGAATATTATGATTTTATGATTAGAATTAAAAAATGTTAAATGTTGTTTCATTTTCAGATAGCCAAATTCTTTAATTGACATGAATTTGGTGAATATTCTGAAAAATACAAAGGTGTACATCTCAATTCTAAATATTCAGTTCATTTTCGGATTTTTAGAAAACACTCACTAAAATCGGAATATTATGATTTTATGATTAGAATTAAAAAATGTTAAATGTTGTTTCATTTTCAGATAGCCAAATTCTTTAATTGACATGAATTTGGTCAATATTCTGAAAAATACAAAGGTGTACACCACAATTCTAAAAATATTCAGTTCATTTTTCGGATTTTTAGAAAACACTCACTAAAATCGGAATATTATGATTTTATGATTAGAATAAAAAAATGTTAAATGTTGTTTCATTTTCAGATAGCCAAATTCTTTAATTGACATGAATTTGGTGAATATTCTGAAAAATACAAAGGTGTACACCACATTTCTAAAAATATTCAGTTCATTTTTCGGATTTTTAGAAAACACTCACTAAAATCGGAACATTATGATTTTATGATTAGAATAAAAAAATGTTAAATGTTGTTTCATTTTCAGATAGCCAAATTCTTTAATTGACATGAATTTGGTGAATATTCTGAAAAATACAAAGGTGTACATCTCAATTCTAAAAATATTCAGTTCATTTTTCGGATTTTTAGAAAACACTCACTAAAATCGGAATATTATGATTTTATGATTAGAATAAAAAAATGTTAAATGTTGTTTCATTTTCAGATAGCCAAATTCTTTAATTGACATGAATTTGGTGAATATTCTGAAAAATACAAAGGTGTACATCTCAATTCTAAAAATATTCAGTTCATTTTTCGGATTTTTAGAAAACACTCACTAAAATCGGAATATTATGATTTTATGATTAGAATAAAAAAATGTTAAATGTTGTTTCATTTTCAGATAGCCAAATTCTTTAATTGACATGAATTTGGTGAATATTCTGAAAAATACAAAGGTGTACATCTCAATTCTAAAAATATTCAGTTCATTTTTCGGATTTTTAGAAAACACTCACTAAAATCGGAATATTATGATTTTATGATTAGAATAAAAAAATGTTAAATGTTGTTTCATTTTCAGATAGCCAAATTCTTTAATTGACATGAATTTGGTGAATATTCTGAAAAATACAAAGGTGTACACCACATTTCTAAAAATATTCAGTTCATTTTTCGGATTTTTAGAAAACACTCACTAAAATCGGAATATTATGATTTTATGATTAGAATAAAAAAATGTTAAATGTTGTTTCATTTTCAGATAGCCAAATTCTTTAATTGACATGAATTTGGTGAATATTCTGAAAAATACAAAGGTGTACACCACATTTCTAAAAATATTCAGTTCATTTTTCGGATTTTTAGAAAACACTCACTAAAATCGGAACATTATGATTTTATGATTAGAATAAAAAAATGTTAAATGTTGTTTCATTTTCAGATAGCCAAATTCTTTAATTGACATGAATTTGGTGAATATTCTGAAAAATACAAAGGTGTACATCTCAATTCTAAATATTCATGGGATTTTTCGGATTTTTAGAAAACACTCACTAAAATCGGAATATTATGATTTTATGATTAGAATAAAAAAATGTTAAATGTTGTTTCATTTTCAGATAGCCAAATTCTTTAATTGACATGAATTTGGTGAATATTCTGAAAAATACAAAGGTGTACATCTCAATTCTAAAAATATTCAGTTCATTTTTCGGATTTTTAGAAAACACTCACTAAAATCGGAATATTATGATTTTATGATTAGAATAAAAAAATGTTAAATGTTGTTTCATTTTCAGATAGCCAAATTCTTTAATTGACATGAATTTGGTGAATATTCTGAAAAATACAAAGGTGTACACCACATTTCTAAAAATATTCAGTTCATTTTTCGGATTTTTAGAAAACACTCACTAAAATCGGAACATTATGATTTTATGATTAGAATAAAAAAATGTTAAATGTTGTTTCATTTTCAGATAGCCAAATTCTTTAATTGACATGAATTTGGTGAATATTCTGAAAAATACAAAGGTGTACATCTCAATTCTAAAAATATTCAGTTCATTTTTCGGATTTTTAGAAAACACTCACTAAAATCGGAATATTATGAATTTATGATTAGAATTAAAAAATGTTAAATGTTGTTTCATTTTCAGATAGCCAAATTCTTTAATTGACATGAATTTGGTGAATATTCTGAAAAATACAAAGGTGTACACCACATTTCTAAAAATATTCAGTTCATTTTTCGGATTTTTAGAAAACACTCACTAAAATCGGAACATTATGATTTTATGATTAGAATAAAAAAATGTTAAATGTTGTTTCATTTTCAGATAGCCAAATTCTTTAATTGACATGAATTTGGTGAATATTCTGAAAAATACAAAGGTGTACATCTCAATTCTAAATATTCATGGGATTTTTCGGATTTTTAGAAAACACTCACTAAAATCGGAATATTATGATTTTATGATTAGAATAAAAAAATGTTAAATGTTGTTTCATTTTCAGATAGCCAAATTCTTTAATTAACATGAATTTGGTGAATATTCTGAAAAATACAAAGGTGTACATCTCAATTCTAAAAATATTCAGTTCATTTTTCGGATTTTTAGAAAACACTCACTAAAATCGGAATATTATGAATTTATGATTAGAATTAAAAAATGTTAAATGTTGTTTCATTTTCAGATAGCCAAATTCTTTAATTGACATGAATTTGGTGAATATTCTGAAAAATACAAAGGTGTACACCACATTTCTAAAAATATTCAGTTCATTTTTCGGATTTTTAGAAAACACTCACTAAAATCGGAATATTATGATTTTATGATTAGAATAAAAAAGCCAAATTCTTTAATTGACATGAATTTGGTGAATATTCTGAAAAATACAAAGGTGTACACCACATTTCTAAAAATATTCAGTTCATTTTTCGGATTTTTAGAAAACACTCACTAAAATCGGAACATTATGATTTTATGATTAGAATAAAAAAATGTTAAATGTTGTTTCATTTTCAGATAGCCAAATTCTTTAATTGACATGAATTTGGTGAATATTCTGAAAAATACAAAGGTGTACATCTCAATTCTAAATATTCATGGGATTTTTCGGATTTTTAGAAAACACTCACTAAAATCGGAATATTATGATTTTATGATTAGAATAAAAAAATGTTAAATGTTGTTTCATTTTCAGATAGCCAAATTATTTAATTGACATGAATTTGGTGAATATTCTGAAAAATACAAAGGTGTACATCTCAATTTTAAATACTCAGTTCATTTTTCGGATTTTTAGAAAACACTCACTAAAATCGGAATATTATGATTTTATGATTAGAATAAAAAAATGTTAAATGTTGTTTCATTTTCAGATAGCCAAATTCTTTAATTGACATGAATTTGGTGAATATTCTGAAAAATACAAAGGTGTACACCACATTTCTAAAAATATTCATGGGATTTTTCGGATTTTTAGAAAACACTCACTAAAATCGGAATATTATGATTTTATGATTAGAATAAAAAAATGTTAAATGTTGTTTCATTTTCAGATAGCCAAATTCTTTAATTGACATGAATTTGGTGAATATTCTGAAAAATACAAAGGTGTACATCTCAATTCTAAATATTCAGTTCATTTTCGGATTTTTAGAAAACACTCACTAAAATCGGAATATTATGATTTTATGATTAGAATAAAAAAATGTTAAATGTTGTTTCATTTTCAGATAGCCAAATTCTTTAATTGACATGAATTTGGTCAATATTCTGAAAAATACAAAGGTGTACATCTCAATTCTAAATATTCAGTTCATTTTCGGATTTTTAGAAAACACTCACTAAAATCGGAATATTATGATTTTATGATTAGAATAAAAAAAATGTTAAATGTTGTTTCATTTTCAGATAGCCAAATTCTTTAATTGACATGAATTTGGTGAATATTCTGAAAAATACAAAGGTGTACATCTCAATTCTAAATATTCAGTTCATTTTCGGATTTTTAGAAAACACTCACTAAAATCGGAATATTATGATTTTATGATTAGAATTAAAAAATGTTAAATGTTGTTTCATTTTCAGATAGCCAAATTCTTTAATTGACATGAATTTGGTCAATATTCTGAAAAATACAAAGGTGTACACCACAATTCTAAAAATATTCAGTTCATTTTTCGGATTTTTAGAAAACACTCACTAAAATCGGAATATTATGATTTTATGATTAGAATAAAAAAATGTTAAATGTTGTTTCATTTTCAGATAGCCAAATTCTTTAATTGACATGAATTTGGTGAATATTCTGAAAAATACAAAGGTGTACACCACATTTCTAAAAATATTCAGTTCATTTTTCGGATTTTTAGAAAACACTCACTAAAATCGGAACATTATGATTTTATGATTAGAATAAAAAAATGTTAAATGTTGTTTCATTTTCAGATAGCCAAATTCTTTAATTGACATGAATTTGGTGAATATTCTGAAAAATACAAAGGTGTACATCTCAATTCTAAAAATATTCAGTTCATTTTTCGGATTTTTAGAAAACACTCACTAAAATCGGAATATTATGATTTTATGATTAGAATAAAAAAATGTTAAATGTTGTTTCATTTTCAGATAGCCAAATTCTTTAATTGACATGAATTTGGTGAATATTCTGAAAAATACAAAGGTGTACATCTCAATTCTAAAAATATTCAGTTCATTTTTCGGATTTTTAGAAAACACTCACTAAAATCGGAATATTATGATTTTATGATTAGAATAAAAAAATGTTAAATGTTGTTTCATTTTCAGATAGCCAAATTCTTTAATTGACATGAATTTGGTGAATATTCTGAAAAATACAAAGGTGTACATCTCAATTCTAAAAATATTCAGTTCATTTTTCGGATTTTTAGAAAACACTCACTAAAATCGGAATATTATGATTTTATGATTAGAATAAAAAAATGTTAAATGTTGTTTCATTTTCAGATAGCCAAATTCTTTAATTGACATGAATTTGGTGAATATTCTGAAAAATACAAAGGTGTACACCACATTTCTAAAAATATTCAGTTCATTTTTCGGATTTTTAGAAAACACTCACTAAAATCGGAATATTATGATTTTATGATTAGAATTAAAAAATGTTAAATGTTGTTTCATTTTCAGATAGCCAAATTCTTTAATTGACATGAATTTGGTGAATATTCTGAAAAATACAAAGGTGTACACCACATTTCTAAAAATATTCAGTTCATTTTTCGGATTTTTAGAAAACACTCACTAAAATCGGAACATTATGATTTTATGATTAGAATAAAAAAATGTTAAATGTTGTTTCATTTTCAGATAGCCAAATTCTTTAATTGACATGAATTTGGTGAATATTCTGAAAAATACAAAGGTGTACATCTCAATTCTAAATATTCATGGGATTTTTCGGATTTTTAGAAAACACTCACTAAAATCGGAATATTATGATTTTATGATTAGAATAAAAAAATGTTAAATGTTGTTTCATTTTCAGATAGCCAAATTCTTTAATTGACATGAATTTGGTGAATATTCTGAAAAATACAAAGGTGTACACCACATTTCTAAAAATATTCAGTTCATTTTTCGGATTTTTAGAAAACACTCACTAAAATCGGAATATTATGATTTTATGATTAGAATTAAAAAATGTTAAATGTTGTTTCATTTTCAGATAGCCAAATTCTTTAATTGACATGAATTTGGTCAATATTCTGAAAAATACAAAGGTTTACATCTCAATTCTAAATATTCAGTTCATTTTCGGATTTTTAGAAAACACTCACTAAAATCGGAATATTATGATTTTATGATTAGAATTAAAAAATGTTAAATGTTGTTTCATTTTCAGATAGCCAAATTCTTTAATTGACATGAATTTGGTCAATATTCTGAAAAATACAAAGGTGTACACCACAATTCTAAAAATATTCAGTTCATTTTTCGGATTTTTAGAAAACACTCACTAAAATCGGAATATTATGATTTTATGATTAGAATAAAAAAATGTTAAATGTTGTTTCATTTTCAGATAGCCAAATTCTTTAATTGACATGAATTTGGTCAATATTCTGAAAAATACAAAGGTGTACACCACATTTCTAAAAATATTCAGTTCATTTTTCGGATTTTTAGAAAACACTCACTAAAATCGGAACATTATGATTTTATGATTAGAATAAAAAAATGTTAAATGTTGTTTCATTTTCAGATAGCCAAATTCTTTAATTGACATGAATTTGGTGAATATTCTGAAAAATACAAAGGTGTACATCTCAATTCTAAATATTCATGGGATTTTTCGGATTTTTAGAAAACACTCACTAAAATCGGAATATTATGATTTTATGATTAGAATAAAAAAATGTTAAATGTTGTTTCATTTTCAGATAGCCAAATTCTTTAATTGACATGAATTTGGTGAATATTCTGAAAAATACAAAGGTGTACACCACATTTCTAAAAATATTCAGTTCATTTTTCGGATTTTTAGAAAACACTCACTAAAATCGGAATATTATGATTTTATGATTAGAATTAAAAAATGTTAAATGTTGTTTCATTTTCAGATAGCCAAATTCTTTAATTGACATGAATTTGGTCAATATTCTGAAAAATACAAAGGTGTACATCTCAATTCTAAATATTCAGTTCATTTTCGGATTTTTAGAAAACACTCACTAAAATCGGAATATTATGATTTTATGATTAGAATAAAAAAATGTTAAATGTTGTTTCATTTTCAGATAGCCAAATTCTTTAATTGACATGAATTTGGTGAATATTCTGAAAAATACAAAGGTGTACATCTCAATTCTAAATATTCATGGGATTTTTCGGATTTTTAGAAAACACTCACTAAAATCGGAATATTATGATTTTATGATTAGAATAAAAAAATGTTAAATGTTGTTTCATTTTCAGATAGCCAAATTCTTTAATTGACATGAATTTGGTGAATATTCTGAAAAATACAAAGGTGTACATCTCAATTCTAAAAATATTCAGTTCATTTTTCGGATTTTTAGAAAACACTCACTAAAATCGGAATATTATGATTTTATGATTAGAATAAAAAAATGTTAAATGTTGTTTCATTTTCAGATAGCCAAATTCTTTAATTGACATGAATTTGGTGAATATTCTGAAAAATACAAAGGTGTACACCACATTTCTAAAAATATTCAGTTCATTTTTCGGATTTTTAGAAAACACTCACTAAAATCGGAACATTATGATTTTATGATTAGAATAAAAAAATGTTAAATGTTGTTTCATTTTCAGATAGCCAAATTCTTTAATTGACATGAATTTGGTGAATATTCTGAAAAATACAAAGGTGTACATCTCAATTCTAAAAATATTCAGTTCATTTTTCGGATTTTTAGAAAACACTCACTAAAATCGGAATATTATGAATTTATGATTAGAATTAAAAAATGTTAAATGTTGTTTCATTTTCAGATAGCCAAATTCTTTAATTGACATGAATTTGGTGAATATTCTGAAAAATACAAAGGTGTACACCACATTTCTAAAAATATTCAGTTCATTTTTCGGATTTTTAGAAAACACTCACTAAAATCGGAACATTATGATTTTATGATTAGAATAAAAAAATGTTAAATGTTGTTTCATTTTCAGATAGCCAAATTCTTTAATTGACATGAATTTGGTGAATATTCTGAAAAATACAAAGGTGTACATCTCAATTCTAAATATTCATGGGATTTTTCGGATTTTTAGAAAACACTCACTAAAATCGGAATATTATGATTTTATGATTAGAATAAAAAAATGTTAAATGTTGTTTCATTTTCAGATAGCCAAATTCTTTAATTAACATGAATTTGGTGAATATTCTGAAAAATACAAAGGTGTACATCTCAATTCTAAAAATATTCAGTTCATTTTTCGGATTTTTAGAAAACACTCACTAAAATCGGAATATTATGAATTTATGATTAGAATTAAAAAATGTTAAATGTTGTTTCATTTTCAGATAGCCAAATTCTTTAATTGACATGAATTTGGTGAATATTCTGAAAAATACAAAGGTGTACACCACATTTCTAAAAATATTCAGTTCATTTTTCGGATTTTTAGAAAACACTCACTAAAATCGGAATATTATGATTTTATGATTAGAATAAAAAAGCCAAATTCTTTAATTGACATGAATTTGGTGAATATTCTGAAAAATACAAAGGTGTACACCACATTTCTAAAAATATTCAGTTCATTTTTCGGATTTTTAGAAAACACTCACTAAAATCGGAACATTATGATTTTATGATTAGAATAAAAAAATGTTAAATGTTGTTTCATTTTCAGATAGCCAAATTCTTTAATTGACATGAATTTGGTGAATATTCTGAAAAATACAAAGGTGTACATCTCAATTCTAAATATTCATGGGATTTTTCGGATTTTTAGAAAACACTCACTAAAATCGGAATATTATGATTTTATGATTAGAATAAAAAAATGTTAAATGTTGTTTCATTTTCAGATAGCCAAATTATTTAATTGACATGAATTTGGTGAATATTCTGAAAAATACAAAGGTGTACATCTCAATTTTAAATACTCAGTTCATTTTTCGGATTTTTAGAAAACACTCACTAAAATCGGAATATTATGATTTTATGATTAGAATAAAAAAATGTTAAATGTTGTTTCATTTTCAGATAGCCAAATTCTTTAATTGACATGAATTTGGTGAATATTCTGAAAAATACAAAGGTGTACACCACATTTCTAAAAATATTCATGGGATTTTTCGGATTTTTAGAAAACACTCACTAAAATCGGAATATTATGATTTTATGATTAGAATAAAAAAATGTTAAATGTTGTTTCATTTTCAGATAGCCAAATTCTTTAATTGACATGAATTTGGTGAATATTCTGAAAAATACAAAGGTGTACATCTCAATTCTAAATATTCAGTTCATTTTCGGATTTTTAGAAAACACTCACTAAAATCGGAATATTATGATTTTATGATTAGAATAAAAAAATGTTAAATGTTGTTTCATTTTCAGATAGCCAAATTCTTTAATTGACATGAATTTGGTCAATATTCTGAAAAATACAAAGGTGTACATCTCAATTCTAAATATTCATGGGATTTTTCGGATTTTTAGAAAACACTCACTAAAATCGGAATATTATGATTTTATGATTAGAATAAAAAAATGTTAAATGTTGTTTCATTTTCAGATAGCCAAATTCTTTAATTGACATGAA
The DNA here is from genome assembly GCA_964036255.1 of Caenorhabditis virilis. NCBI lineage: Eukaryota > Metazoa > Nematoda > Chromadorea > Rhabditida > Rhabditidae > Caenorhabditis > Caenorhabditis virilis. The sequence continues at coordinate 7,312,737 of OZ038416.1, forward strand.
TTTGGTGAATATTCTGAAAAATACAAAGGTGTACACCACATTTCTAAAAATATTCAGTTCATTTTTCGGATTTTTAGAAAACACTCACTAAAATCGGAACATTATGATTTTATGATTAGAATAAAAAAATGTTAAATGTTGTTTCATTTTCAGATAGCCAAATTCTTTAATTGACATGAATTTGGTGAATATTCTGAAAAATACAAAGGTGTACACCACATTTCTAAAAATATTCATGGGATTTTTCGGATTTTTAGAAAACACTCACTAAAATCGGAATATTATGATTTTATGATTAGAATAAAAAAATGTTAAATGTTGTTTCATTTTCAGATAGCCAAATTCTTTAATTGACATGAATTTGGTGAATATTCTGAAAAATACAAAGGTGTACATCTCAATTCTAAATATTCAGTTCATTTTCGGATTTTTAGAAAACACTCACTAAAATCGGAATATTATGATTTTATGATTAGAATAAAAAAATGTTAAATGTTGTTTCATTTTCAGATAGCCAAATTCTTTAATTGACATGAATTTGGTGAATATTCTGAAAAATACAAAGGTGTACACCACATTTCTAAAAATATTCAGTTCATTTTTCGGATTTTTAGAAAACACTCACTAAAATCGGAATATTATGATTTTATGATTAGAATAAAAAAATGTTAAATGTTGTTTCATTTTCAGATAGCCAAATTCTTTAATTGACATGAATTTGGTGAATATTCTGAAAAATACAAAGGTGTACATCTCAATTCTAAATATTCAGTTCATTTTCGGATTTTTAGAAAACACTCACTAAAATCGGAATATTATGATTTTATGATTAGAATAAAAAAAATGTTAAATGTTGTTTCATTTTCAGATAGCCAAATTCTTTAATTGACATGAATTTGGTGAATATTCTGAAAAATACAAAGGTGTACATCTCAATTCTAAATATTCAGTTCATTTTCGGATTTTTAGAAAACACTCACTAAAATCGGAATATTATGATTTTATGATTAGAATAAAAAAATGTTAAATGTTGTTTCATTTTCAGATAGCCAAATTCTTTAATTGACATGAATTTGGTGAATATTCTGAAAAATACAAAGGTGTACATCTCAATTCTAAATATTCAGTTCATTTTCGGATTTTTAGAAAACACTCACTAAAATCGGAATATTATCATTTTATGATTAGAATAAAAAAATGTTAAATGTTGTTTCATTTTCAGATAGCCAAATTCTTTAATTGACATGAATTTGGTGAATATTCTGAAAAATACAAAGGTGTACATCTCAATTCTAAATATTCAGTTCATTTTCGGATTTTTAGAAAACACTCACTAAAATCGGAATATTATGATTTTATGATTAGAATAAAAAAAATGTTAAATGTTGTTTCATTTTCAGATAGCCAAATTCTTTAATTGACATGAATTTGGTCAATATTCTGAAAAATACAAAGGTGTACATCTCAATTCTAAATATTCAGTTCATTTTCGGATTTTTAGAAAACACTCACTAAAATCGGAATATTATGATTTTATGATTAGAATTAAAAAATGTTAAATGTTGTTTCATTTTCAGATAGCCAAATTCTTTAATTGACATGAATTTGGTCAATATTCTGAAAAATACAAAGGTGTACACCACATTTCTAAAAATATTCAGTTCATTTTTCGGATTTTTAGAAAACACTCACTAAAATCGGAACATTATGATTTTATGATTAGAATAAAAAAATGTTAAATGTTGTTTCATTTTCAGATAGCCAAATTCTTTAATTGACATGAATTTGGTGAATATTCTGAAAAATACAAAGGTGTACATCTCAATTCTAAAAATATTCAGTTCATTTTTCGGATTTTTAGAAAACACTCACTAAAATCGGAATATTATGATTTTATGATTAGAATAAAAAAATGTTAAATGTTGTTTCATTTTCAGATAGCCAAATTCTTTAATTGACATGAATTTGGTGAATATTCTGAAAAATACAAAGGTGTACATCTCAATTCTAAAAATATTCAGTTCATTTTTCGGATTTTTAGAAAACACTCACTAAAATCGGAATATTATGATTTTATGATTAGAATAAAAAAATGTTAAATGTTGTTTCATTTTCAGATAGCCAAATTCTTTAATTGACATGAATTTGGTGAATATTCTGAAAAATACAAAGGTGTACATCTCAATTCTAAAAATATTCAGTTCATTTTTCGGATTTTTAGAAAACACTCACTAAAATCGGAATATTATGATTTTATGATTAGAATAAAAAAATGTTAAATGTTGTTTCATTTTCAGATAGCCAAATTCTTTAATTGACATGAATTTGGTGAATATTCTGAAAAATACAAAGGTGTACACCACATTTCTAAAAATATTCAGTTCATTTTTCGGATTTTTAGAAAACACTCACTAAAATCGGAACATTATGATTTTATGATTAGAATAAAAAAATGTTAAATGTTGTTTCATTTTCAGATAGCCAAATTCTTTAATTGACATGAATTTGGTGAATATTCTGAAAAATACAAAGGTGTACATCTCAATTCTAAATATTCATGGGATTTTTCGGATTTTTAGAAAACACTCACTAAAATCGGAATATTATGATTTTATGATTAGAATAAAAAAATGTTAAATGTTGTTTCATTTTCAGATAGCCAAATTCTTTAATTGACATGAATTTGGTGAATATTCTGAAAAATACAAAGGTGTACATCTCAATTCTAAAAATATTCAGTTCATTTTTCGGATTTTTAGAAAACACTCACTAAAATCGGAATATTATGATTTTATGATTAGAATAAAAAAATGTTAAATGTTGTTTCATTTTCAGATAGCCAAATTCTTTAATTGACATGAATTTGGTGAATATTCTGAAAAATACAAAGGTGTACATCTCAATTCTAAATATTCATGGGATTTTTCGGATTTTTAGAAAACACTCACTAAAATCGGAATATTATGATTTTATGATTAGAATAAAAAAATGTTAAATGTTGTTTCATTTTCAGATAGCCAAATTCTTTAATTGACATGAATTTGGTGAATATTCTGAAAAATACAAAGGTGTACATCTCAATTCTAAATATTCATGGGATTTTTCGGATTTTTAGAAAACACTCACTAAAATCGGAATATTATGATTTTATGATTAGAATAAAAAAATGTTAAATGTTGTTTCATTTTCAGATAGCCAAATTCTTTAATTGACATGAATTTGGTGAATATTCTGAAAAATACAAAGGTGTACATCTCAATTCTAAATATTCATGGGATTTTTCGGATTTTTAGAAAACACTCACTAAAATCGGAATATTATGATTTTATGATTAGAATAAAAAAATGTTAAATGTTGTTTCATTTTCAGATAGCCAAATTCTTTAATTGACATGAATTTGGTGAATATTCTGAAAAATACAAAGGTGTACATCTCAATTCTAAAAATATTCAGTTCATTTTTCGGATTTTTAGAAAACACTCACTAAAATCGGAATATTATGATTTTATGATTAGAATAAAAAAATGTTAAATGTTGTTTCATTTTCAGATAGCCAAATTCTTTAATTGACATGAATTTGGTGAATATTCTGAAAAATACAAAGGTGTACATCTCAATTCTAAATATTCATGGGATTTTTCGGATTTTTAGAAAACACTCACTAAAATCGGAATATTATGATTTTATGATTAGAATAAAAAAATGTTAAATGTTGTTTCATTTTCAGATAGCCAAATTCTTTAATTGACATGAATTTGGTGAATATTCTGAAAAATACAAAGGTGTACACCACATTTCTAAAAATATTCAGTTCATTTTTCGGATTTTTAGAAAACACTCACTAAAATCGGAACATTATGATTTTATGATTAGAATAAAAAAATGTTAAATGTTGTTTCATTTTCAGATAGCCAAATTCTTTAATTGACATGAATTTGGTGAATATTCTGAAAAATACAAAGGTGTACATCTCAATTCTAAATATTCATGGGATTTTTCGGATTTTTAGAAAACACTCACTAAAATCGGAATATTATGATTTTATGATTAGAATAAAAAAATGTTAAATGTTGTTTCATTTTCAGATAGCCAAATTCTTTAATTGACATGAATTTGGTGAATATTCTGAAAAATACAAAGGTGTACATCTCAATTCTAAAAATATTCAGTTCATTTTTCGGATTTTTAGAAAACACTCACTAAAATCGGAATATTATGATTTTATGATTAGAATAAAAAAATGTTAAATGTTGTTTCATTTTCAGATAGCCAAATTCTTTAATTGACATGAATTTGGTGAATATTCTGAAAAATACAAAGGTGTACACCACATTTCTAAAAATATTCAGTTCATTTTTCGGATTTTTAGAAAACACTCACTAAAATCGGAACATTATGATTTTATGATTAGAATAAAAAAATGTTAAATGTTGTTTCATTTTCAGATAGCCAAATTATTTAATTGACATGAATTTGGTGAATATTCTGAAAAATACAAAGGTGTACATCTCAATTTTAAATACTCAGTTCATTTTTCGGATTTTTAGAAAACACTCACTAAAATCGGAATATTATGATTTTATGATTAGAATAAAAAAATATTAAATGTTGTTTCATTTTCAGATAGCCAAATTCTTTAATTGACATGAATTTGGTGAATATTCTGAAAAATACAAAGGTGTACACCACATTTCTAAAAATATTCATGGGATTTTTCGGATTTTTAGAAAACACTCACTAAAATCGGAATATTATGATTTTATGATTAGAATAAAAAAATGTTAAATGTTGTTTCATTTTCAGATAGCCAAATTCTTTAATTGACATGAATTTGGTGAATATTCTGAAAAATACAAAGGTGTACACCACATTTCTAAAAATATTCAGTTCATTTTTCGGATTTTTAGAAAACACTCACTAAAATCGGAACATTATGATTTTATGATTAGAATAAAAAAATGTTAAATGTTGTTTCATTTTCAGATAGCCAAATTCTTTAATTGACATGAATTTGGTGAATATTCTGAAAAATACAAAGGTGTACACCACATTTCTAAAAATATTCATGGGATTTTTCGGATTTTTAGAAAACACTCACTAAAATCGGAATATTATGATTTTATGATTAGAATAAAAAAATGTTAAATGTTGTTTCATTTTCAGATAGCCAAATTCTTTAATTGACATGAATTTGGTGAATATTCTGAAAAATACAAAGGTGTACATCTCAATTCTAAATATTCAGTTCATTTTCGGATTTTTAGAAAACACTCACTAAAATCGGAATATTATGATTTTATGATTAGAATAAAAAAATGTTAAATGTTGTTTCATTTTCAGATAGCCAAATTCTTTAATTGACATGAATTTGGTCAATATTCTGAAAAATACAAAGGTGTACATCTCAATTCTAAATATTCAGTTCATTTTCGGATTTTTAGAAAACACTCACTAAAATCGGAATATTATGATTTTATGATTAGAATAAAAAAAAATGTTAAATGTTGTTTCATTTTCAGATAGCCAAATTCTTTAATTGACATGAATTTGGTGAATATTCTGAAAAATACAAAGGTGTACACCACATTTCTAAAAATATTCAGTTCATTTTTCGGATTTTTAGAAAACACTCACTAAAATCGGAATATTATGATTTTATGATTAGAATTAAAAAAAATGTTAAATGTTGTTTCATTTTCAGATAGCCAAATTCTTTAATTGACATGAATTTGGTGAATATTCTGAAAAATACAAAGGTGTACACCACATTTCTAAAAATATTCAGTTCATTTTTCGGATTTTTAGAAAACACTCACTAAAATCGGAATATTATGATTTTATGATTAGAATTTAAAAAAATGTTAAATGTTGTTTCATTTTCAGATAGCCAAATTCTTTAATTGACATGAATTTGGTGAATATTCTGAAAAATACAAAGGTGTACACCACATTTCTAAAAATATTCAGTTCATTTTTCGGATTTTTAGAAAACACTCACTAAAATCGGAATATTATGATTTTATGATTAGAATAAAAAAAAATGTTAAATGTTGTTTCATTTTCAGATAGCCAAATTCTTTAATTGACATGAATTTGGTCAATATTCTGAAAAATACAAAGGTGTACATCTCAATTCTAAAAATATTCATGGGATTTTTCGGATTTTTAGAAAACACTCACTAAAATCGGAATATTATGATTTTATGATTAGAATTAAAAAAAATGTTAAATGTTGTTTCATTTTCAGATAGCCAAATTCTTTAATTGACATGAATTTGGTGAATATTCTGAAAAATACAAAGGTGTACACCACATTTCTAAAAATATTCAGTTCATTTTTCGGATTTTTAGAAAACACTCACTAAAATCGGAATATTATGATTTTATGATTAGAATAAAAAAAAATGTTAAATGTTGTTTCATTTTCAGATAGCCAAATTCTTTAATTGACATGAATTTGGTGAATATTCTGAAAAATACAAAGGTGTACATCTCAATTCTAAATATTCATGGGATTTTTCGGATTTTTAGAAAACACTCACTAAAATCGGAATATTATGATTTTATGATTAGAATAAAAAAATGTTAAATGTTGTTTCATTTTCAGATAGCCAAATTATTTAATTGACATGAATTTGGTGAATATTCTGAAAAATACAAAGGTGTACATCTCAATTTTAAATACTCAGTTCATTTTTCGGATTTTTAGAAAACACTCACTAAAATCGGAATATTATGATTTTATGATTAGAATAAAAAAATATTAAATGTTGTTTCATTTTCAGATAGCCAAATTCTTTAATTGACATGAATTTGGTGAATATTCTGAAAAATACAAAGGTGTACACCACATTTCTAAAAATATTCATGGGATTTTTCGGATTTTTAGAAAACACTCACTAAAATCGGAATATTATGATTTTATGATTAGAATAAAAAAATGTTAAATGTTGTTTCATTTTCAGATAGCCAAATTCTTTAATTGACATGAATTTGGTGAATATTCTGAAAAATACAAAGGTGTACACCACATTTCTAAAAATATTCAGTTCATTTTTCGGATTTTTAGAAAACACTCACTAAAATCGGAACATTATGATTTTATGATTAGAATAAAAAAATGTTAAATGTTGTTTCATTTTCAGATAGCCAAATTCTTTAATTGACATGAATTTGGTGAATATTCTGAAAAATACAAAGGTGTACACCACATTTCTAAAAATATTCATGGGATTTTTCGGATTTTTAGAAAACACTCACTAAAATCGGAATATTATGATTTTATGATTAGAATAAAAAAATGTTAAATGTTGTTTCATTTTCAGATAGCCAAATTCTTTAATTGACATGAATTTGGTGAATATTCTGAAAAATACAAAGGTGTACATCTCAATTCTAAATATTCAGTTCATTTTCGGATTTTTAGAAAACACTCACTAAAATCGGAATATTATGATTTTATGATTAGAATAAAAAAATGTTAAATGTTGTTTCATTTTCAGATAGCCAAATTCTTTAATTGACATGAATTTGGTCAATATTCTGAAAAATACAAAGGTGTACATCTCAATTTTAAATACTCAGTTCATTTTTCGGATTTTTAGAAAACACTCACTAAAATCGGAATATTATGATTTTATGATTAGAATAAAAAAATATTAAATGTTGTTTCATTTTCAGATAGCCAAATTCTTTAATTGACATGAATTTGGTGAATATTCTGAAAAATACAAAGGTGTACATCTCAATTCTAAATATTCAGTTCATTTTCGGATTTTTAGAAAACACTCACTAAAATCGGAATATTATGATTTTATGATTAGAATAAAAAAATGTTAAATGTTGTTTCATTTTCAGATAGCCAAATTATTTAATTGACATGAATTTGGTGAATATTCTGAAAAATACAAAGGTGTACATCTCAATTTTAAATACTCAGTTCATTTTTCGGATTTTTAGAAAACACTCACTAAAATCGGAATATTATGATTTTATGATTAGAATAAAAAAATATTAAATGTTGTTTCATTTTCAGATAGCCAAATTCTTTAATTGACATGAATTTGGTGAATATTCTGAAAAATACAAAGGTGTACATCTCAATTCTAAATATTCAGTTCATTTTCGGATTTTTAGAAAACACTCACTAAAATCGGAATATTATGATTTTATGATTAGAATAAAAAAATGTTAAATGTTGTTTCATTTTCAGATAGCCAAATTCTTTAATTGACATGAATTTGGTGAATATTCTGAAAAATACAAAGGTGTACACCACATTTCTAAAAATATTCAGTTCATTTTTCGGATTTTTAGAAAACACTCACTAAAATCGGAACATTATGATTTTATGATTAGAATAAAAAAATGTTAAATGTTGTTTCATTTTCAGATAGCCAAATTCTTTAATTGACATGAATTTGGTGAATATTCTGAAAAATACAAAGGTGTACACCACATTTCTAAAAATATTCATGGGATTTTTCGGATTTTTAGAAAACACTCACTAAAATCGGAATATTATGATTTTATGATTAGAATAAAAAAATGTTAAATGTTGTTTCATTTTCAGATAGCCAAATTCTTTAATTGACATGAATTTGGTGAATATTCTGAAAAATACAAAGGTGTACATCTCAATTCTAAATATTCAGTTCATTTTCGGATTTTTAGAAAACACTCACTAAAATCGGAATATTATGATTTTATGATTAGAATAAAAAAATGTTAAATGTTGTTTCATTTTCAGATAGCCAAATTCTTTAATTGACATGAATTTGGTCAATATTCTGAAAAATACAAAGGTGTACATCTCAATTCTAAATATTCATGGGATTTTTCGGATTTTTAGAAAACACTCACTAAAATCGGAATATTATGATTTTATGATTAGAATAAAAAAATGTTAAATGTTGTTTCATTTTCAGATAGCCAAATTCTTTAATTGACATGAATTTGGTGAATATTCTGAAAAATACAAAGGTGTACACCACATTTCTAAAAATATTCAGTTCATTTTTCGGATTTTTAGAAAACACTCACTAAAATCGGAACATTATGATTTTATGATTAGAATAAAAAAATGTTAAATGTTGTTTCATTTTCAGATAGCCAAATTCTTTAATTGACATGAATTTGGTGAATATTCTGAAAAATACAAAGGTGTACATCTCAATTCTAAATATTCAGTTCATTTTCGGATTTTTAGAAAACACTCACTAAAATCGGAATATTATGATTTTATGATTAGAATAAAAAAAAATGTTAAATGTTGTTTCATTTTCAGATAGCCAAATTCTTTAATTGACATGAATTTGGTGAATATTCTGAAAAATACAAAGGTGTACACCACATTTCTAAAAATATTCAGTTCATTTTTCGGATTTTTAGAAAACACTCACTAAAATCGGAATATTATGATTTTATGATTAGAATAAAAAAAAATGTTAAATGTTGTTTCATTTTCAGATAGCCAAATTCTTTAATTGACATGAATTTGGTCAATATTCTGAAAAATACAAAGGTGTACATCTCAATTCTAAAAATATTCATGGGATTTTTCGGATTTTTAGAAAACACTCACTAAAATCGGAATATTATGATTTTATGATTAGAATTAAAAAAAATGTTAAATGTTGTTTCATTTTCAGATAGCCAAATTCTTTAATTGACATGAATTTGGTGAATATTCTGAAAAATACAAAGGTGTACACCACATTTCTAAAAATATTCAGTTCATTTTTCGGATTTTTAGAAAACACTCACTAAAATCGGAATATTATGATTTTATGATTAGAATAAAAAAAAATGTTAAATGTTGTTTCATTTTCAGATAGCCAAATTCTTTAATTGACATGAATTTGGTGAATATTCTGAAAAATACAAAGGTGTACATCTCAATTCTAAAAATATTCAGTTCATTTTTCGGATTTTTAGAAAACACTCACTAAAATCGGAATATTATGATTTTATGATTAGAATAAAAAAAAATGTTAAATGTTGTTTCATTTTCAGATAGCCAAATTCTTTAATTGACATGAATTTGGTCAATATTCTGAAAAATACAAAGGTGTACATCTCAATTCTAAAAATATTCATGGGATTTTTCGGATTTTTAGAAAACACTCACTAAAATCGGAATATTATGATTTTATGATTAGAATAAAAAAATGTTAAATGTTGTTTCATTTTCAGATAGCCAAATTCTTTAATTGACATGAATTTGGTGAATATTCTGAAAAATACAAAGGTGTACATCTCAATTCTAAATATTCAGTTCATTTTCGGATTTTTAGAAAACACTCACTAAAATCGGAATATTATGATTTTATGATTAGAATAAAAAAATGTTAAATGTTGTTTCATTTTCAGATAGCCAAATTCTTTAATTGACATGAATTTGGTGAATATTCTGAAAAATACAAAGGTGTACACCACATTTCTAAAAATATTCAGTTCATTTTTCGGATTTTTAGAAAACACTCACTAAAATCGGAATATTATGATTTTATGATTAGAATAAAAAAATGTTAAATGTTGTTTCATTTTCAGATAGCCAAATTCTTTAATTGACATGAATTTGGTGAATATTCTGAAAAATACAAAGGTGTACACCACATTTCTAAAAATATTCAGTTCATTTTTCGGATTTTTAGAAAACACTCACTAAAATCGGAATATTATGATTTTATGATTAGAATAAAAAAATGTTAAATGTTGTTTCATTTTCAGATAGCCAAATTCTTTAATTGACATGAATTTGGTGAATATTCTGAAAAATACAACGATGTACACCACATTTCTAAAAATATTCATGGGATTTTTCGGATTTTTAGAAAACACTCACTAAAATCGGAATATTATGATTTTATGATTAGAATAAAAAAATGTTAAATGTTGTTTCATTTTCGGATAGCCAAATTCTTTAATTGACATGAATTTGGTGAATATTCTGAAAAATACAACGATGTACACCACATTTCTAAAAATATTCATGGGATTTTTCGGATTTTTAGAAAACACTCACTAAAATCGGAATATTATGATTTTATGATTAGAATAAAAAAATGTTAAATGTTGTTTCATTTTCGGATAGCCAAATTCTTTAATTGACATGAATTTGGTGAATATTCTGAAAAATACAACGATGTACACCACATTTCTAAAAATATTCATGGGATTTTTCGGATTTTTAGAAAACACTCACTAAAATCGGAATATTATGATTTTATGATTAGAATAAAAAAATGTTAAATGTTGTTTCATTTTCAGATAGCCAAATTCTTTAATTGACATGAATTTGGTGAATATTCTGAAAAATACAAAGGTGTACATCTCAATTCTAAATATTCAGTTCATTTTCGGATTTTTAGAAAACACTCACTAAAATCGGAATATTATGATTTTATGATTAGAATAAAAAAATGTTAAATGTTGTTTCATTTTCAGATAGCCAAATTCTTTAATTGACATGAATTTGGTGAATATTCTGAAAAATACAAAGGTGTACATCTCAATTCTAAATATTCATGGGATTTTTCGGATTTTTAGAAAACACTCACTAAAATCGGAATATTATGATTTTATGATTAGAATAAAAAAATGTTAAATGTTGTTTCATTTTCAGATAGCCAAATTCTTTAATTGACATGAATTTGGTGAATATTCTGAAAAATACAAAGGTGTACATCTCAATTCTAAATATTCAGTTCATTTTCGGATTTTTAGAAAACACTCACTAAAATCGGAATATTATGATTTTATGATTAGAATAAAAAAATGTTAAATGTTGTTTCATTTTCAGATAGCCAAATTCTTTAATTGACATGAATTTGGTGAATATTCTGAAAAATACAAAGGTGTACATCTCAATTCTAAATATTCAGTTCATTTTCGGATTTTTAGAAAACACTCACTAAAATCGGAATATTATGATTTTATGATTAGAATAAAAAAATGTTAAATGTTGTTTCATTTTCAGATAGCCAAATTCTTTAATTGACATGAATTTGGTGAATATTCTGAAAAATACAAAGGTGTACACCACATTTCTAAAAATATTCATGGGATTTTTCGGATTTTTAGAAAACACTCACTAAAATCGGAATATTATGATTTTATGATTAGAATAAAAAAATGTTAAATGTTGTTTCATTTTTAGATAGCCAAATTCTTTAATTGACATGAATTTGGTGAATATTCTGAAAAATACAAAGGTGTACATCTCAATTCTAAATATTCAGTTCATTTTCGGATTTTTAGAAAACACTCACTAAAATCGGAATATTATGATTTTATGATTAGAATAAAAAAATGTTAAATGTTGTTTCATTTTTAGATAGCCAAATTCTTTAATTGACATGAATTTGGTGAATATTCTGAAAAATACAAAGGTGTACACCACATTTCTAAAAATATTCAGTTCATTTTTCGGATTTTTAGAAAACACTCACTAAAATCGGAATATTATGATTTTATGATTAGAATAAAAAAATGTTAAATGTTGTTTCATTTTTAGATAGCCAAATTCTTTAATTGACATGAATTTGGTGAATATTCTGAAAAATACAAAGGTGTACATCTCAATTCTAAATATTCATGGGATTTTTCGGATTTTTAGAAAACACTCACTAAAATCGGAATATTATGATTTTATGATTAGAATAAAAAAATGTTAAATGTTGTTTCATTTTCAGATAGCCAAATTCTTTAATTGACATGAATTTGGTGAATATTCTGAAAAATACAAAGGTGTACACCACATTTCTAAAAATATTCATGGGATTTTTCGGATTTTTAGAAAACACTCACTAAAATCGGAATATTATGATTTTATGATTAGAATAAAAAAATGTTAAATGTTGTTTCATTTTCAGTTAGCCAAATTCTTTAATTGACATGAATTTGGTGAATATTCTGAAAAATACAAAGGTGTACACCACATTTCTAAAAATATTCATGGGATTTTTCGGATTTTTAGAAAACACTCACTAAAATCGGAATATTATGATTTTATGATTAGAATAAAAAAATGTTAAATGTTGTTTCATTTTTAGATAGCCAAATTCTTTAATTGACATGAATTTGGTGAATATTCTGAAAAATACAAAGGTGTACACCACATTTCTAAAAATATTCAGTTCATTTTTCGGATTTTTAGAAAACACTCACTAAAATCGGAATATTATGATTTTATGATTAGAATAAAAAAATGTTAAATGTTGTTTCATTTTTAGATAGCCAAATTCTTTAATTGACATGAATTTGGTGAATATTCTGAAAAATACAAAGGTGTACACCACATTTCTAAAAATATTCAGTTCATTTTTCGGATTTTTAGAAAACACTCACTAAAATCGGAATATTATGATTTTATGATTAGAATAAAAAAATGTTAAATGTTGTTTCATTTTTAGATAGCCAAATTCTTTAATTGACATGAATTTGGTGAATATTCTGAAAAATACAAAGGTGTACATCTCAATTCTAAATATTCAGTTCATTTTCGGATTTTTAGAAAACACTCACTAAAATCGGAATATTATGATTTTATGATTAGAATAAAAAAATGTTAAATGTTGTTTCATTTTTAGATAGCCAAATTCTTTAATTGACATGAATTTGGTGAATATTCTGAAAAATACAAAGGTGTACACCACATTTCTAAAAATATTCAGTTCATTTTTCGGATTTTTAGAAAACACTCACTAAAATCGGAATATTATGATTTTATGATTAGAATAAAAAAATGTTAAATGTTGTTTCATTTTCAGATAGCCAAATTCTTTAATTGACATGAATTTGGTGAATATTCTGAAAAATACAAAGGTGTACACCACATTTCTAAAAATATTCAGTTCATTTTTCGGATTTTTAGAAAACACTCACTAAAATCGGAACATTATGATTTTATGATTAGAATAAAAAAATGTTAAATGTTGTTTCATTTTCAGATAGCCAAATTCTTTAATTGACATGAATTTGGTGAATATTCTGAAAAATACAAAGGTGTACATCTCAATTCTAAATATTCATGGGATTTTTCGGATTTTTAGAAAACACTCACTAAAATCGGAATATTATGATTTTATGATTAGAATAAAAAAATGTTAAATGTTGTTTCATTTTCAGATAGCCAAATTCTTTAATTGACATGAATTTGGTGAATATTCTGAAAAATACAAAGGTGTACATCTCAATTCTAAATATTCAGTTCATTTTCGGATTTTTAGAAAACACTCACTAAAATCGGAATATTATGATTTTATGATTAGAATAAAAAAATGTTAAATGTTGTTTCATTTTTAGATAGCCAAATTCTTTAATTGACATGAATTTGGTGAATATTCTGAAAAATACAAAGGTGTACATCTCAATTCTAAATATTCAGTTCATTTTCGGATTTTTAGAAAACACTCACTAAAATCGGAATATTATGATTTTATGATTAGAATAAAAAAATGTTAAATGTTGTTTCATTTTTAGATAGCCAAATTCTTTAATTGACATGAATTTGGTGAATATTCTGAAAAATACAAAGGTGTACATCTCAATTCTAAATATTCATGGGATTTTTCGGATTTTTAGAAAACACTCACTAAAATCGGAATATTATGATTTTATGATTAGAATAAAAAAATGTTAAATGTTGTTTCATTTTCAGATAGCCAAATTCTTTAATTGACATGAATTTGGTGAATATTCTGAAAAATACAAAGGTGTACACCACATTTCTAAAAATATTCAGTTCATTTTTCGGATTTTTAGAAAACACTCACTAAAATCGGAACATTATGATTTTATGATTAGAATAAAAAAATGTTAAATGTTGTTTCATTTTCAGATAGCCAAATTCTTTAATTGACATGAATTTGGTGAATATTCTGAAAAATACAAAGGTGTACATCTCAATTCTAAATATTCATGGGATTTTTCGGATTTTTAGAAAACACTCACTAAAATCGGAATATTATGATTTTATGATTAGAATAAAAAAATGTTAAATGTTGTTTCATTTTTAGATAGCCAAATTCTTTAATTGACATGAATTTGGTGAATATTCTGAAAAATACAAAGGTGTACATCTCAATTCTAAATATTCATGGGATTTTTCGGATTTTTAGAAAACACTCACTAAAATCGGAATATTATGATTTTATGATTAGAATAAAAAAATGTTAAATGTTGTTTCATTTTCAGATAGCCAAATTCTTTAATTGACATGAATTTGGTGAATATTCTGAAAAATACAAAGGTGTACATCTCAATTCTAAATATTCATGGGATTTTTCGGATTTTTAGAAAACACTCACTAAAATCGGAATATTATGATTTTATGATTAGAATAAAAAAATGTTAAATGTTGTTTCATTTTCAGATAGCCAAATTCTTTAATTGACATGAATTTGGTGAATATTCTGAAAAATACAAAGGTGTACATCTCAATTCTAAATACTCAGTTCATTTTTCGGATTTTTAGAAAACACTCACTAAAATCGGAATATTATGATTTTATGATTAGAATAAAAAAATGTTAAATGTTGTTTCATTTTCAGATAGCCAAATTCTTTAATTGACATGAATTTGGTGAATATTCTGAAAAATACAAAGGTGTACACCACATTTCTAAAAATATTCATGGGATTTTTCGGATTTTTAGAAAACACTCACTAAAATCGGAATATTATGATTTTATGATTAGAATAAAAAAATGTTAAATGTTGTTTCATTTTTAGATAGCCAAATTCTTTAATTGACATGAATTTGGTGAATATTCTGAAAAATACAAAGGTGTACACCACATTTCTAAAAATATTCATGGGATTTTTCGGATTTTTAGAAAACACTCACTAAAATCGGAATATTATGATTTTATGATTAGAATAAAAAAATGTTAAATGTTGTTTCATTTTTAGATAGCCAAATTCTTTAATTGACATGAATTTGGTGAATATTCTGAAAAATACAAAGGTGTACATCTCAATTCTAAATATTCAGTTCATTTTCGGATTTTTAGAAAACACTCACTAAAATCGGAATATTATGATTTTATGATTAGAATAAAAAAATGTTAAATGTTGTTTCATTTTTAGATAGCCAAATTCTTTAATTGACATGAATTTGGTGAATATTCTGAAAAATACAAAGGTGTACACCACATTTCTAAAAATATTCAGTTCATTTTTCGGATTTTTAGAAAACACTCACTAAAATCGGAATATTATGATTTTATGATTAGAATAAAAAAATGTTAAATGTTGTTTCATTTTTAGATAGCCAAATTCTTTAATTGACATGAATTTGGTGAATATTCTGAAAAATACAAAGGTGTACATCTCAATTCTAAATATTCAGTTCATTTTCGGATTTTTAGAAAACACTCACTAAAATCGGAATATTATGATTTTATGATTAGAATAAAAAAATGTTAAATGTTGTTTCATTTTCAGATAGCCAAATTCTTTAATTGACATGAATTTGGTGAATATTCTGAAAAATACAAAGGTGTACACCACATTTCTAAAAATATTCATGGGATTTTTCGGATTTTTAGAAAACACTCACTAAAATCGGAATATTATGATTTTATGATTAGAATAAAAAAATGTTAAATGTTGTTTCATTTTTAGATAGCCAAATTCTTTAATTGACATGAATTTGGTGAATATTCTGAAAAATACAAAGGTGTACACCACATTTCTAAAAATATTCAGTTCATTTTTCGGATTTTTAGAAAACACTCACTAAAATCGGAATATTATGATTTTATGATTAGAATAAAAAAATGTTAAATGTTGTTTCATTTTTAGATAGCCAAATTCTTTAATTGACATGAATTTGGTGAATATTCTGAAAAATACAAAGGTGTACACCACATTTCTAAAAATATTCAGTTCATTTTTCGGATTTTTAGAAAACACTCACTAAAATCGGAATATTATGATTTTATGATTAGAATAAAAAAATGTTAAATGTTGTTTCATTTTTAGATAGCCAAATTCTTTAATTGACATGAATTTGGTGAATATTCTGAAAAATACAAAGGTGTACATCTCAATTCTAAATATTCAGTTCATTTTCGGATTTTTAGAAAACACTCACTAAAATCGGAATATTATGATTTTATGATTAGAATAAAAAAATGTTAAATGTTGTTTCATTTTTAGATAGCCAAATTCTTTAATTGACATGAATTTGGTGAATATTCTGAAAAATACAAAGGTGTACACCACATTTCTAAAAATATTCAGTTCATTTTTCGGATTTTTAGAAAACACTCACTAAAATCGGAAATTTATGATTTTATGATTAGAATAAAAAAATGTTAAATGTTGTTTCATTTTTAGATAGCCAAATTCTTTAATTGACATGAATTTGGTGAATATTCTGAAAAATACAAAGGTGTACACCACATTTCTAAAAATATTCATGGGATTTTTCGGATTTTTAGAAAACACTCACTAAAATCGGAATATTATGATTTTATGATTAGAATAAAAAAATGTTAAATGTTGTTTCATTTTTAGATAGCCAAATTCTTTAATTGACATGAACTTGGTGAATATTCTGAAAAATACAAAGGTGTACACCACATTTCTAAAAATATTCAGTTCATTTTTCGGATTTTTAGAAAACACTCACTAAAATCGGAATATTATGATTTTATGATTAGAATAAAAAAATGTTAAATGTTGTTTCATTTTTAGATAGCCAAATTCTTTAATTGACATGAATTTGGTGAATATTCTGAAAAATACAAAGGTGTACATCTCAATTCTAAATATTCAGTTCATTTTCGGATTTTTAGAAAACACTCACTAAAATCGGAATATTATGATTTTATGATTAGAATAAAAAAATGTTAAATGTTGTTTCATTTTTAGATAGCCAAATTCTTTAATTGACATGAATTTGGTGAATATTCTGAAAAATACAAAGGTGTACACCACATTTCTAAAAATATTCAGTTCATTTTTCGGATTTTTAGAAAACACTCACTAAAATCGGAATATTATGATTTTATGATTAGAATAAAAAAATGTTAAATGTTGTTTCATTTTTAGATAGCCAAATTCTTTAATTGACATGAATTTGGTGAATATTCTGAAAAATACAAAGGTGTACACCACATTTCTAAAAATATTCAGTTCATTTTTCGGATTTTTAGAAAACACTCACTAAAATCGGAATATTATGATTTTATGATTAGAATAAAAAAATGTTAAATGTTGTTTCATTTTTAGATAGCCAAATTCTTTAATTGACATGAATTTGGTGAATATTCTGAAAAATACAAAGGTGTACATCTCAATTCTAAATATTCAGTTCATTTTCGGATTTTTAGAAAACACTCACTAAAATCGGAATATTATGATTTTATGATTAGAATAAAAAAATGTTAAATGTTGTTTCATTTTTAGATAGCCAAATTCTTTAATTGACATGAATTTGGTGAATATTCTGAAAAATACAAAGGTGTACACCACATTTCTAAAAATATTCAGTTCATTTTTCGGATTTTTAGAAAACACTCACTAAAATCGGAATATTATGATTTTATGATTAGAATAAAAAAATGTTAAATGTTGTTTCATTTTTAGATAGCCAAATTCTTTAATTGACATGAATTTGGTGAATATTCTGAAAAATACAAAGGTGTACATCTCAATTCTAAATATTCAGTTCATTTTCGGATTTTTAGAAAACACTCACTAAAATCGGAATATTATGATTTTATGATTAGAATAAAAAAATGTTAAATGTTGTTTCATTTTCAGATAGCCAAATTCTTTAATTGACATGAATTTGGTGAATATTCTGAAAAATACAAAGGTGTACACCACATTTCTAAAAATATTCATGGGATTTTTCGGATTTTTAGAAAACACTCACTAAAATCGGAATATTATGATTTTATGATTAGAATAAAAAAATGTTAAATGTTGTTTCATTTTTAGATAGCCAAATTCTTTAATTGACATGAATTTGGTGAATATTCTGAAAAATACAAAGGTGTACACCACATTTCTAAAAATATTCAGTTCATTTTTCGGATTTTTAGAAAACACTCACTAAAATCGGAATATTATGATTTTATGATTAGAATAAAAAAATGTTAAATGTTGTTTCATTTTTAGATAGCCAAATTCTTTAATTGACATGAATTTGGTGAATATTCTGAAAAATACAAAGGTGTACACCACATTTCTAAAAATATTCAGTTCATTTTTCGGATTTTTAGAAAACACTCACTAAAATCGGAATATTATGATTTTATGATTAGAATAAAAAAATGTTAAATGTTGTTTCATTTTTAGATAGCCAAATTCTTTAATTGACATGAATTTGGTGAATATTCTGAAAAATACAAAGGTGTACATCTCAATTCTAAATATTCAGTTCATTTTCGGATTTTTAGAAAACACTCACTAAAATCGGAATATTATGATTTTATGATTAGAATAAAAAAATGTTAAATGTTGTTTCATTTTTAGATAGCCAAATTCTTTAATTGACATGAATTTGGTGAATATTCTGAAAAATACAAAGGTGTACACCACATTTCTAAAAATATTCAGTTCATTTTTCGGATTTTTAGAAAACACTCACTAAAATCGGAATATTATGATTTTATGATTAGAATAAAAAAATGTTAAATGTTGTTTCATTTTTAGATAGCCAAATTCTTTAATTGACATGAATTTGGTGAATATTCTGAAAAATACAAAGGTGTACATCTCAATTCTAAATATTCAGTTCATTTTCGGATTTTTAGAAAACACTCACTAAAATCGGAATATTATGATTTTATGATTAGAATAAAAAAATGTTAAATGTTGTTTCATTTTCAGATAGCCAAATTCTTTAATTGACATGAATTTGGTGAATATTCTGAAAAATACAAAGGTGTACACCACATTTCTAAAAATATTCATGGGATTTTTCGGATTTTTAGAAAACACTCACTAAAATCGGAATATTATGATTTTATGATTAGAATAAAAAAATGTTAAATGTTGTTTCATTTTTAGATAGCCAAATTCTTTAATTGACATGAATTTGGTGAATATTCTGAAAAATACAAAGGTGTACACCACATTTCTAAAAATATTCAGTTCATTTTTCGGATTTTTAGAAAACACTCACTAAAATCGGAATATTATGATTTTATGATTAGAATAAAAAAATGTTAAATGTTGTTTCATTTTTAGATAGCCAAATTCTTTAATTGACATGAATTTGGTGAATATTCTGAAAAATACAAAGGTGTACATCTCAATTCTAAATATTCAGTTCATTTTCGGATTTTTAGAAAACACTCACTAAAATCGGAATATTATGATTTTATGATTAGAATAAAAAAATGTTAAATGTTGTTTCATTTTCAGATAGCCAAATTCTTTAATTGACATGAATTTGGTGAATATTCTGAAAAATACAAAGGTGTACACCACATTTCTAAAAATATTCATGGGATTTTTCGGATTTTTAGAAAACACTCACTAAAATCGGAATATTATGATTTTATGATTAGAATAAAAAAATGTTAAATGTTGTTTCATTTTTAGATAGCCAAATTCTTTAATTGACATGAATTTGGTGAATATTCTGAAAAATACAAAGGTGTACACCACATTTCTAAAAATATTCAGTTCATTTTTCGGATTTTTAGAAAACACTCACTAAAATCGGAATATTATGATTTTATGATTAGAATAAAAAAATGTTAAATGTTGTTTCATTTTTAGATAGCCAAATTCTTTAATTGACATGAATTTGGTGAATATTCTGAAAAATACAAAGGTGTACACCACATTTCTAAAAATATTCAGTTCATTTTTCGGATTTTTAGAAAACACTCACTAAAATCGGAATATTATGATTTTATGATTAGAATAAAAAAATGTTAAATGTTGTTTCATTTTTAGATAGCCAAATTCTTTAATTGACATGAATTTGGTGAATATTCTGAAAAATACAAAGGTGTACATCTCAATTCTAAATATTCAGTTCATTTTCGGATTTTTAGAAAACACTCACTAAAATCGGAATATTATGATTTTATGATTAGAATAAAAAAATGTTAAATGTTGTTTCATTTTTAGATAGCCAAATTCTTTAATTGACATGAATTTGGTGAATATTCTGAAAAATACAAAGGTGTACACCACATTTCTAAAAATATTCAGTTCATTTTTCGGATTTTTAGAAAACACTCACTAAAATCGGAAATTTATGATTTTATGATTAGAATAAAAAAATGTTAAATGTTGTTTCATTTTTAGATAGCCAAATTCTTTAATTGACATGAATTTGGTGAATATTCTGAAAAATACAAAGGTGTACACCACATTTCTAAAAATATTCAGTTCATTTTTCGGATTTTTAGAAAACACTCACTAAAATCGGAATATTATGATTTTATGATTAGAATAAAAAAATGTTAAATGTTGTTTCATTTTTAGATAGCCAAATTCTTTAATTGACATGAATTTGGTGAATATTCTGAAAAATACAAAGGTGTACATCTCAATTCTAAATATTCAGTTCATTTTCGGATTTTTAGAAAACACTCACTAAAATCGGAATATTATGATTTTATGATTAGAATAAAAAAATGTTAAATGTTGTTTCATTTTTAGATAGCCAAATTCTTTAATTGACATGAATTTGGTGAATATTCTGAAAAATACAAAGGTGTACACCACATTTCTAAAAATATTCAGTTCATTTTTCGGATTTTTAGAAAACACTCACTAAAATCGGAATATTATGATTTTATGATTAGAATAAAAAAATGTTAAATGTTGTTTCATTTTTAGATAGCCAAATTCTTTAATTGACATGAATTTGGTGAATATTCTGAAAAATACAAAGGTGTACACCACATTTCTAAAAATATTCAGTTCATTTTTCGGATTTTTAGAAAACACTCACTAAAATCGGAATATTATGATTTTATGATTAGAATAAAAAAATGTTAAATGTTGTTTCATTTTTAGATAGCCAAATTCTTTAATTGACATGAATTTGGTGAATATTCTGAAAAATACAAAGGTGTACATCTCAATTCTAAATATTCAGTTCATTTTCGGATTTTTAGAAAACACTCACTAAAATCGGAATATTATGATTTTATGATTAGAATAAAAAAATGTTAAATGTTGTTTCATTTTCAGATAGCCAAATTCTTTAATTGACATGAATTTGGTGAATATTCTGAAAAATACAAAGGTGTACACCACATTTCTAAAAATATTCAGTTCATTTTTCGGATTTTTAGAAAACACTCACTAAAATCGGAATATTATGATTTTATGATTAGAATAAAAAAATGTTAAATGTTGTTTCATTTTTAGATAGCCAAATTCTTTAATTGACATGAATTTGGTGAATATTCTGAAAAATACAAAGGTGTACATCTCAATTCTAAATATTCAGTTCATTTTCGGATTTTTAGAAAACACTCACTAAAATCGGAATATTATGATTTTATGATTAGAATAAAAAAATGTTAAATGTTGTTTCATTTTTAGATAGCCAAATTCTTTAATTGACATGAATTTGGTGAATATTCTGAAAAATACAAAGGTGTACACCACATTTCTAAAAATATTCATGGGATTTTTCGGATTTTTAGAAAACACTCACTAAAATCGGAATATTATGATTTTATGATTAGAATAAAAAAATGTTAAATGTTGTTTCATTTTTAGATAGCCAAATTCTTTAATTGACATGAATTTGGTGAATATTCTGAAAAATACAAAGGTGTACATCTCAATTCTAAATATTCAGTTCATTTTCGGATTTTTAGAAAACACTCACTAAAATCGGAATATTATGATTTTATGATTAGAATAAAAAAATGTTAAATGTTGTTTCATTTTTAGATAGCCAAATTCTTTAATTGACATGAATTTGGTGAATATTCTGAAAAATACAAAGGTGTACACCACATTTCTAAAAATATTCATGGGATTTTTCGGATTTTTAGAAAACACTCACTAAAATCGGAATATTATGATTTTATGATTAGAATAAAAAAATGTTAAATGTTGTTTCATTTTTAGATAGCCAAATTCTTTAATTGACATGAATTTGGTGAATATTCTGAAAAATACAAAGGTGTACACCACATTTCTAAAAATATTCAGTTCATTTTTCGGATTTTTAGAAAACACTCACTAAAATCGGAATATTATGATTTTATGATTAGAATAAAAAAATGTTAAATGTTGTTTCATTTTTAGATAGCCAAATTCTTTAATTGACATGAATTTGGTGAATATTCTGAAAAATACAAAGGTGTACACCACATTTCTAAAAATATTCAGTTCATTTTTCGGATTTTTAGAAAACACTCACTAAAATCGGAATATTATGATTTTATGATTAGAATAAAAAAATGTTAAATGTTGTTTCATTTTTAGATAGCCAAATTCTTTAATTGACATGAATTTGGTGAATATTCTGAAAAATACAAAGGTGTACATCTCAATTCTAAATATTCAGTTCATTTTCGGATTTTTAGAAAACACTCACTAAAATCGGAATATTATGATTTTATGATTAGAATAAAAAAATGTTAAATGTTGTTTCATTTTCAGATAGCCAAATTCTTTAATTGACATGAATTTGGTGAATATTCTGAAAAATACAAAGGTGTACACCACATTTCTAAAAATATTCAGTTCATTTTTCGGATTTTTAGAAAACACTCACTAAAATCGGAATATTATGATTTTATGATTAGAATAAAAAAATGTTAAATGTTGTTTCATTTTTAGATAGCCAAATTCTTTAATTGACATGAATTTGGTGAATATTCTGAAAAATACAAAGGTGTACATCTCAATTCTAAATATTCAGTTCATTTTCGGATTTTTAGAAAACACTCACTAAAATCGGAATATTATGATTTTATGATTAGAATAAAAAAATGTTAAATGTTGTTTCATTTTCAGATAGCCAAATTCTTTAATTGACATGAATTTGGTGAATATTCTGAAAAATACAAAGGTGTACACCACATTTCTAAAAATATTCATGGGATTTTTCGGATTTTTAGAAAACACTCACTAAAATCGGAATATTATGATTTTATGATTAGAATAAAAAAATGTTAAATGTTGTTTCATTTTTAGATAGCCAAATTCTTTAATTGACATGAATTTGGTGAATATTCTGAAAAATACAAAGGTGTACACCACATTTCTAAAAATATTCAGTTCATTTTTCGGATTTTTAGAAAACACTCACTAAAATCGGAATATTATGATTTTATGATTAGAATAAAAAAATGTTAAATGTTGTTTCATTTTTAGATAGCCAAATTCTTTAATTGACATGAATTTGGTGAATATTCTGAAAAATACAAAGGTGTACATCTCAATTCTAAATATTCAGTTCATTTTCGGATTTTTAGAAAACACTCACTAAAATCGGAATATTATGATTTTATGATTAGAATAAAAAAATGTTAAATGTTGTTTCATTTTTAGATAGCCAAATTCTTTAATTGACATGAATTTGGTGAATATTCTGAAAAATACAAAGGTGTACACCACATTTCTAAAAATATTCAGTTCATTTTTCGGATTTTTAGAAAACACTCACTAAAATCGGAATATTATGATTTTATGATTAGAATAAAAAAATGTTAAATGTTGTTTCATTTTTAGATAGCCAAATTCTTTAATTGACATGAATTTGGTGAATATTCTGAAAAATACAAAGGTGTACACCACATTTCTAAAAATATTCAGTTCATTTTTCGGATTTTTAGAAAACACTCACTAAAATCGGAATATTATGATTTTATGATTAGAATAAAAAAATGTTAAATGTTGTTTCATTTTTAGATAGCCAAATTCTTTAATTGACATGAATTTGGTGAATATTCTGAAAAATACAAAGGTGTACATCTCAATTCTAAATATTCAGTTCATTTTCGGATTTTTAGAAAACACTCACTAAAATCGGAATATTATGATTTTATGATTAGAATAAAAAAGCCAAATTCTTTAATTGACATGAATTTGGTGAATATTCTGAAAAATACAAAGGTGTACATCTCAATTCTAAAAATATTCATGGGATTTTTCGGATTTTTAGAAAACACTCACTAAAATCGGAATATTATGATTTTATGATTAGAATAAAAAAATGTTAAATGTTGTTTCATTTTCAGATAGCCAAATTCTTTAATTGACATGAATTTGGTGAATATTCTGAAAAATACAAAGGTGTACATCTCAATTCTAAATATTCAGTTCATTTTCGGATTTTTAGAAAACACTCACTAAAATCGGAATATTATGATTTTATGATTAGAATAAAAAAGCCAAATTCTTTAATTGACATGAATTTGGTGAATATTCTGAAAAATACAAAGGTGTACACCACATTTCTAAAAATATTCAGTTCATTTTTCGGATTTTTAGAAAACACTCACTAAAATCGGAATATTATGATTGTATGATTAGAATAAAAAAATGTTAAATGTTGTTTCATTTTCAGATAGCCAAATTCTTTAATTGACATGAATTTGGTGAATATTCTGAAAAATACAAAGGTGTACATCTCAATTCTAAATATTCAGTTCATTTTCGGATTTTTAGAAAACACTCACTAAAATCGGAATATTATGATTTTATGATTAGAATAAAAAAATGTTAAATGTTGTTTCATTTTCAGATAGCCAAATTCTTTAATTGACATGAATTTGGTGAATATTCTGAAAAATACAAAGGTGTACATCTCAATTCTAAATATTCAGTTCATTTTCGGATTTTTAGAAAACACTCACTAAAATCGGAATATTATGATTTTATGATTAGAATAAAAAAATGTTAAATGTTGTTTCATTTTCAGATAGCCAAATTCTTTAATTGACATGAATTTGGTGAATATTCTGAAAAATACAAAGGTGTACATCTCAATTCTAAATATTCAGTTCATTTTCGGATTTTTAGAAAACACTCACTAAAATCGGAATATTATGATTTTATGATTAGAATAAAAAAGCCAAATTCTTTAATTGACATGAATTTGGTGAATATTCTGAAAAATACAAAGGTGTACACCACATTTCTAAAAATATTCAGTTCATTTTTCGGATTTTTAGAAAACACTCACTAAAATCGGAATATTATGATTTTATGATTAGAATAAAAAAATGTTAAATGTTGTTTCATTTTCAGATAGCCAAATTCTTTAATTGACATGAATTTGGTGAATATTCTGAAAAATACAAAGGTGTACATCTCAATTCTAAATATTCAGTTCATTTTCGGATTTTTAGAAAACACTCACTAAAATCGGAATATTATGATTTTATGATTAGAATAAAAAAATGTTAAATGTTGTTTCATTTTCAGATAGCCAAATTCTTTAATTGACATGAATTTGGTGAATATTCTGAAAAATACAAAGGTGTACATCTCAATTCTAAAAATATTCATGGGATTTTTCGGATTTTTAGAAAACACTCACTAAAATCGGAATATTATGATTTTATGATTAGAATAAAAAAATGTTAAATGTTGTTTCATTTTCAGATAGCCAAATTCTTTAATTGACATGAATTTGGTGAATATTCTGAAAAATACAAAGGTGTACATCTCAATTCTAAATATTCATGGGATTTTTCGGATTTTTAGAAAACACTCACTAAAATCGGAATATTATCATTTTATGATTAGAATAAAAAAATGTTAAATGTTGTTTCATTTTTAGATAGCCAAATTCTTTAATTGACATGAATTTGGTGAATATTCTGAAAAATACAACGATGTACACCACATTTCTAAAAATATTCATGGGATTTTTCGGATTTTTAGAAAACACTCACTAAAATCGGAATATTATGATTTTATGATTAGAATAAAAAAATGTTAAATGTTGTTTCATTTTTAGATAGCCAAATTCTTTAATTGACATGAATTTGGTGAATATTCTGAAAAATACAAAGGTGTACATCTCAATTCTAAAAATTCAGTTCATTTTCGGATTTTTAGAAAACACTCACTAAAATCGGAATATTATGATTTTATGATTAGAATAAAAAAATGTTAAATGTTGTTTCATTTTCAGATAGCCAAATTCTTTAATTGACATGAATTTGGTGAATATTCTGAAAAATACAAAGGTGTACATCTCAATTCTAAAAATATTCAGTTCATTTTTCGGATTTTTAGAAAACACTCACTAAAATCGGAATATTATCATTTTATGATTAGAATAAAAAAATGTTAAATGTTGTTTCATTTTCAGATACCCAAATTCTTTAATTGACATGAATTTGGTGAATATTCTGAAAAATACAAAGGTGTACACCACATTTCTAAAAATATTCAGTTCATTTTTCGGATTTTTAGAAAACACTCACTAAAATCGGAATATTATCATTTTATGATTAGAATAAAAAAATGTTAAATGTTGTTTCATTTTCAGATACCCAAATTCTTTAATTGACATGAATTTGGTGAATATTCTGAAAAATACAAAGGTGTACACCACATTTCTAAAAATATTCAGTTCATTTTTCGGATTTTTAGAAAACACTCACTAAAATCGGTATATTATCATTTTATGATTAGAATAAAAAAATGTTAAATGTTGTTTCATTTTCAGATAGCCAAATTCTTTAATTGACATGAATTTGGTGAATATTCTGAAAAATACAAAGGTGTACATCTCAATTCTAAATATTCATGGGATTTTTCGGATTTTTAGAAAACACTCACTAAAATCGGAATATTATGATTTTATGTTTAGAATAAAAAAATGTTAAATGTTGTTTCATTTTCAGATAGCCAAATTCTTTAATTGACATGAATTTGGTGAATATTCTGAAAAATACAAAGGTGTACATCTCAATTCTAAATATTCAGTTCATTTTCGGATTTTTAGAAAACACTCACTAAAATCGGAATATTATGATTTTATGATTAGAATAAAAAAATGTTAAATGTTGTTTCATTTTCAGATAGCCAAATTCTTTAATTGACATGAATTTGGTGAATATTCTGAAAAATACAAAGGTGTACATCTCAATTCTAAATATTCAGTTCATTTTCGGATTTTTAGAAAACACTCACTAAAATCGGAATATTATGATTTTATGATTAGAATAAAAAAATGTTAAATGTTGTTTCATTTTCAGATAGCCAAATTCTTTAACTGACATGAATTTGGTGAATATTCTGAAAAATACAAAGGTGTACACCACATTTCTAAAAATATTCAGTTCATTTTTCGGATTTTTAGAAAACACTCACTAAAATCGGAATATTATCATTTTATGATTAGAATAAAAAAATGTTAAATGTTGTTTCATTTTCAGATAGCCAAATTCTTTAACTGACATGAATTTGGTGAATATTCTGAAAAATACAAAGGTGTACACCACATTTCTAAAAATATTCAGTTCATTTTTCGGATTTTTAGAAAACACTCACTAAAATCGGAATATTATGATTTTATGATTAGAATAAAAAAATGTTAAATGTTGTTTTATTTTCAGATAGCCAAATTCTTTAATTGACATGAATTTGGTGAATATTCTGAAAAATACAAAGGTGTACACCACATTTCTAAAAATATTCAGTTCATTTTTCGGATTTTTAGAAAACACTCACTAAAATCGGAATATTATGATTTTATGATTAGAATAAAAAAATGTTAAATGTTGTTTCATTTTCAGATAGCCAAATTCTTTAATTGACATGAATTTGGTGAATATTCTGAAAAATACAAAGGTGTACATCTCAATTCTAAATATTCAGTTCATTTTCGGATTTTTAGAAAACACTCACTAAAATCGGAATATTATCATTTTATGATTAGAATAAAAAAATGTTAAATGTTGTTTCATTTTCAGATAGCCAAATTCTTTAATTGACATGAATTTGGTGAATATTCTGAAAAATACAAAGGTGTACACCACATTTCTAAAAATATTCAGTTCATTTTTCGGATTTTTAGAAAACACTCACTAAAATCGGAATATTATCATTTTATGATTAGAATAAAAAAATGTTAAATGTTGTTTCATTTTCAGATAGCCAAATTCTTTAATTGACATGAATTTGGTGAATATTCTGAAAAATACAAAGGTGTACATCTCAATTCTAAATATTCAGTTCATTTTCGGATTTTTAGAAAACACTCACTAAAATCGGAATATTATCATTTTATGATTAGAATAAAAAAATGTTAAATGTTGTTTCATTTTCAGATAGCCAAATTCTTTAATTGACATGAATTTGGTGAATATTCTGAAAAATACAAAGGTGTACACCACATTTCTAAAAATATTCAGTTCATTTTTCGGATTTTTAGAAAACACTCACTAAAATCGGAATATTATCATTTTATGATTAGAATAAAAAAATGTTAAATGTTGTTTCATTTTCAGATAGCCAAATTCTTTAATTGACATGAATTTGGTGAATATTCTGAAAAATACAAAGGTGTACACCACATTTCTAAAAATATTCAGTTCATTTTTCGGATTTTTAGAAAACACTCACTAAAATCGGAACATTATGATTTTATGATTAGAATAAAAAAATGTTAAATGTTGTTTCATTTTCAGATAGCCAAATTCTTTAATTGACATGAATTTGGTGAATATTCTGAAAAATACAAAGGTGTACACCACATTTCTAAAAATATTCATGGGATTTTTCGGATTTTTAGAAAACACTCACTAAAATCGGAATATTATGATTTTATGATTAGAATAAAAAAATGTTAAATGTTGTTTCATTTTCAGATAGCCAAATTCTTTAATTGACATGAATTTGGTGAATATTCTGAAAAATACAAAGGTGTACATCTCAATTCTAAATATTCAGTTCATTTTCGGATTTTTAGAAAACACTCACTAAAATCGGAATATTATGATTTTATGATTAGAATAAAAAAATGTTAAATGTTGTTTCATTTTCAGATAGCCAAATTCTTTAATTGACATGAATTTGGTCAATATTCTGAAAAATACAAAGGTGTACATCTCAATTCTAAATATTCATGGGATTTTTCGGATTTTTAGAAAACACTCACTAAAATCGGAATATTATGATTTTATGATTAGAATAAAAAAATGTTAAATGTTGTTTCATTTTCAGATAGCCAAATTCTTTAATTGACATGAATTTGGTGAATATTCTGAAAAATACAAAGGTGTACACCACATTTCTAAAAATATTCAGTTCATTTTTCGGATTTTTAGAAAACACTCACTAAAATCGGAACATTATGATTTTATGATTAGAATAAAAAAATGTTAAATGTTGTTTCATTTTCAGATAGCCAAATTCTTTAATTGACATGAATTTGGTGAATATTCTGAAAAATACAAAGGTGTACATCTCAATTCTAAATATTCAGTTCATTTTCGGATTTTTAGAAAACACTCACTAAAATCGGAATATTATGATTTTATGATTAGAATAAAAAAAAATGTTAAATGTTGTTTCATTTTCAGATAGCCAAATTCTTTAATTGACATGAATTTGGTGAATATTCTGAAAAATACAAAGGTGTACACCACATTTCTAAAAATATTCAGTTCATTTTTCGGATTTTTAGAAAACACTCACTAAAATCGGAATATTATGATTTTATGATTAGAATTAAAAAAAATGTTAAATGTTGTTTCATTTTCAGATAGCCAAATTCTTTAATTGACATGAATTTGGTGAATATTCTGAAAAATACAAAGGTGTACACCACATTTCTAAAAATATTCAGTTCATTTTTCGGATTTTTAGAAAACACTCACTAAAATCGGAATATTATGATTTTATGATTAGAATTAAAAAAAATGTTAAATGTTGTTTCATTTTCAGATAGCCAAATTCTTTAATTGACATGAATTTGGTGAATATTCTGAAAAATACAAAGGTGTACACCACATTTCTAAAAATATTCAGTTCATTTTTCGGATTTTTAGAAAACACTCACTAAAATCGGAATATTATGATTTTATGATTAGAATAAAAAAAAATGTTAAATGTTGTTTCATTTTCAGATAGCCAAATTCTTTAATTGACATGAATTTGGTCAATATTCTGAAAAATACAAAGGTGTACATCTCAATTCTAAAAATATTCAGTTCATTTTTCGGATTTTTAGAAAACACTCACTAAAATCGGAATATTATGATTTTATGATTAGAATAAAAAAATGTTAAATGTTGTTTCATTTTCAGATAGCCAAATTCTTTAATTGACATGAATTTGGTGAATATTCTGAAAAATACAAAGGTGTACACCACATTTCTAAAAATATTCAGTTCATTTTTCGGATTTTTAGAAAACACTCACTAAAATCGGAATATTATGATTTTATGATTAGAATTAAAAAAAATGTTAAATGTTGTTTCATTTTCAGATAGCCAAATTCTTTAATTGACATGAATTTGGTGAATATTCTGAAAAATACAAAGGTGTACACCACATTTCTAAAAATATTCAGTTCATTTTTCGGATTTTTAGAAAACACTCACTAAAATCGGAATATTATGATTTTATGATTAGAATAAAAAAAAATGTTAAATGTTGTTTCATTTTCAGATAGCCAAATTCTTTAATTGACATGAATTTGGTGAATATTCTGAAAAATACAAAGGTGTACATCTCAATTCTAAAAATATTCAGTTCATTTTTCGGATTTTTAGAAAACACTCACTAAAATCGGAATATTATGATTTTATGATTAGAATAAAAAAAAATGTTAAATGTTGTTTCATTTTCAGATAGCCAAATTCTTTAATTGACATGAATTTGGTCAATATTCTGAAAAATACAAAGGTGTACATCTCAATTCTAAAAATATTCAGTTCATTTTTCGGATTTTTAGAAAACACTCACTAAAATCGGAATATTATGATTTTATGATTAGAATAAAAAAATGTTAAATGTTGTTTCATTTTCAGATAGCCAAATTCTTTAATTGACATGAATTTGGTGAATATTCTGAAAAATACAAAGGTGTACACCACATTTCTAAAAATATTCATTTCATTTTCGGATTTTTAGAAAACACTCACTAAAATCGGAATATTATGATTTTATGATTAGAATAAAAAAAAATGTTAAATGTTGTTTCATTTTCAGATAGCCAAATTCTTTAATTGACATGAATTTGGTGAATATTCTGAAAAATACAAAGGTGTACATCTCAATTCTAAAAATATTCAGTTCATTTTTCGGATTTTTAGAAAACACTCACTAAAATCGGAATATTATGATTTTATGATTAGAATAAAAAAAAATGTTAAATGTTGTTTCATTTTCAGATAGCCAAATTCTTTAATTGACATGAATTTGGTCAATATTCTGAAAAATACAAAGGTGTACATCTCAATTCTAAAAATATTCAGTTCATTTTTCGGATTTTTAGAAAACACTCACTAAAATCGGAATATTATGATTTTATGATTAGAATAAAAAAATGTTAAATGTTGTTTCATTTTCAGATAGCCAAATTCTTTAATTGACATGAATTTGGTGAATATTCTGAAAAATACAAAGGTGTACACCACATTTCTAAAAATATTCATTTCATTTTCGGATTTTTAGAAAACACTCACTAAAATCGGAATATTATGATTTTATGATTAGAATAAAAAAATGTTAAATGTTGTTTCATTTTCAGATAGCCAAATTCTTTAATTGACATGAATTTGGTGAATATTCTGAAAAATACAAAGGTGTACACCACATTTCTAAAAATATTCAGTTCATTTTTCGGATTTTTAGAAAACACTCACTAAAATCGGAATATTATGATTTTATGATTAGAATAAAAAAAAATGTTAAATGTTGTTTCATTTTCAGATAGCCAAATTCTTTAATTGACATGAATTTGGTCAATATTCTGAAAAATACAAAGGTGTACATCTCAATTCTAAAAATATTCATGGGATTTTTCGGATTTTTAGAAAACACTCACTAAAATCGGAATATTATGATTTTATGATTAGAATTAAAAAAAATGTTAAATGTTGTTTCATTTTCAGATAGCCAAATTCTTTAATTGACATGAATTTGGTGAATATTCTGAAAAATACAAAGGTGTACACCACATTTCTAAAAATATTCAGTTCATTTTTCGGATTTTTAGAAAACACTCACTAAAATCGGAATATTATGATTTTATGATTAGAATAAAAAAAAATGTTAAATGTTGTTTCATTTTCAGATAGCCAAATTCTTTAATTGACATGAATTTGGTGAATATTCTGAAAAATACAAAGGTGTACATCTCAATTCTAAAAATATTCAGTTCATTTTTCGGATTTTTAGAAAACACTCACTAAAATCGGAATATTATGATTTTATGATTAGAATAAAAAAATGTTAAATGTTGTTTCATTTTCAGATAGCCAAATTCTTTAATTGACATGAATTTGGTGAATATTCTGAAAAATACAAAGGTGTACATCTCAATTCTAAATATTCAGTTCATTTTCGGATTTTTAGAAAACACTCACTAAAATCGGAATATTATGATTTTATGATTAGAATAAAAAAATGTTAAATGTTGTTTCATTTTCAGATAGCCAAATTCTTTAATTGACATGAATTTGGTGAATATTCTGAAAAATACAAAGGTGTACACCACATTTCTAAAAATATTCAGTTCATTTTTCGGATTTTTAGAAAACACTCACTAAAATCGGAATATTATGATTTTATGATTAGAATAAAAAAATGTTAAATGTTGTTTCATTTTCAGATAGCCAAATTCTTTAATTGACATGAATTTGGTGAATATTCTGAAAAATACAAAGGTGTACACCACATTTCTAAAAATATTCAGTTCATTTTTCGGATTTTTAGAAAACACTCACTAAAATCGGAATATTATGATTTTATGATTAGAATAAAAAAATGTTAAATGTTGTTTCATTTTCAGATAGCCAAATTCTTTAATTGACATGAATTTGGTGAATATTCTGAAAAATACAACGATGTACACCACATTTCTAAAAATATTCATGGGATTTTTCGGATTTTTAGAAAACACTCACTAAAATCGGAATATTATGATTTTATGATTAGAATAAAAAAATGTTAAATGTTGTTTCATTTTCGGATAGCCAAATTCTTTAATTGACATGAATTTGGTGAATATTCTGAAAAATACAACGATGTACACCACATTTCTAAAAATATTCATGGGATTTTTCGGATTTTTAGAAAACACTCACTAAAATCGGAATATTATGATTTTATGATTAGAATAAAAAAATGTTAAATGTTGTTTCATTTTCGGATAGCCAAATTCTTTAATTGACATGAATTTGGTGAATATTCTGAAAAATACAAAGGTGTACATCTCAATTCTAAATATTCAGTTCATTTTCGGATTTTTAGAAAACACTCACTAAAATCGGAATATTATGATTTTATGATTAGAATAAAAAAATGTTAAATGTTGTTTCATTTTCAGATAGCCAAATTCTTTAATTGACATGAATTTGGTGAATATTCTGAAAAATACAACGATGTACACCACATTTCTAAAAATATTCATGGGATTTTTCGGATTTTTAGAAAACACTCACTAAAATCGGAATATTATGATTTTATGATTAGAATAAAAAAATGTTAAATGTTGTTTCATTTTCAGATAGCCAAATTCTTTAATTGACATGAATTTGGTGAATATTCTGAAAAATACAAAGGTGTACACCACATTTCTAAAAATATTCAGTTCATTTTTCGGATTTTTAGAAAACACTCACTAAAATCGGAATATTATGATTTTATGATTAGAATAAAAAAATGTTAAATGTTGTTTCATTTTCAGATAGCCAAATTCTTTAATTGACATGAATTTGGTGAATATTCTGAAAAATACAACGATGTACACCACATTTCTAAAAATATTCATGGGATTTTTCGGATTTTTAGAAAACACTCACTAAAATCGGAATATTATGATTTTATGATTAGAATAAAAAAATGTTAAATGTTGTTTCATTTTCGGATAGCCAAATTCTTTAATTGACATGAATTTGGTGAATATTCTGAAAAATACAACGATGTACACCACATTTCTAAAAATATTCATGGGATTTTTCGGATTTTTAGAAAACACTCACTAAAATCGGAATATTATGATTTTATGATTAGAATAAAAAAATGTTAAATGTTGTTTCATTTTCAGATAGCCAAATTCTTTAATTGACATGAATTTGGTGAATATTCTGAAAAATACAAAGGTGTACATCTCAATTCTAAATATTCAGTTCATTTTCGGATTTTTAGAAAACACTCACTAAAATCGGAATATTATGATTTTATGATTAGAATAAAAAAATGTTAAATGTTGTTTCATTTTCAGATAGCCAAATTCTTTAATTGACATGAATTTGGTGAATATTCTGAAAAATACAAAGGTGTACATCTCAATTCTAAATATTCATGGGATTTTTCGGATTTTTAGAAAACACTCACTAAAATCGGAATATTATGATTTTATGATTAGAATAAAAAAATGTTAAATGTTGTTTCATTTTCAGATAGCCAAATTCTTTAATTGACATGAATTTGGTGAATATTCTGAAAAATACAAAGGTGTACATCTCAATTCTAAATATTCAGTTCATTTTCGGATTTTTAGAAAACACTCACTAAAATCGGAATATTATGATTTTATGATTAGAATAAAAAAATGTTAAATGTTGTTTCATTTTCAGATAGCCAAATTCTTTAATTGACATGAATTTGGTGAATATTCTGAAAAATACAAAGGTGTACACCACATTTCTAAAAATATTCATGGGATTTTTCGGATTTTTAGAAAACACTCACTAAAATCGGAATATTATGATTTTATGATTAGAATAAAAAAATGTTAAATGTTGTTTCATTTTCAGATAGCCAAATTCTTTAATTGACATGAATTTGGTGAATATTCTGAAAAATACAAAGGTGTACATCTCAATTCTAAATATTCAGTTCATTTTCGGATTTTTAGAAAACACTCACTAAAATCGGAATATTATGATTTTATGATTAGAATAAAAAAATGTTAAATGTTGTTTCATTTTCAGATAGCCAAATTCTTTAATTGACATGAATTTGGTGAATATTCTGAAAAATACAAAGGTGTACATCTCAATTCTAAATATTCAGTTCATTTTCGGATTTTTAGAAAACACTCACTAAAATCGGAATATTATGATTTTATGATTAGAATAAAAAAATGTTAAATGTTGTTTCATTTTCAGATAGCCAAATTCTTTAATTGACATGAATTTGGTGAATATTCTGAAAAATACAAAGGTGTACACCACATTTCTAAAAATATTCATGGGATTTTTCGGATTTTTAGAAAACACTCACTAAAATCGGAATATTATGATTTTATGATTAGAATAAAAAAATGTTAAATGTTGTTTCATTTTTAGATAGCCAAATTCTTTAATTGACATGAATTTGGTGAATATTCTGAAAAATACAAAGGTGTACATCTCAATTCTAAATATTCAGTTCATTTTCGGATTTTTAGAAAACACTCACTAAAATCGGAATATTATGATTTTATGATTAGAATAAAAAAATGTTAAATGTTGTTTCATTTTTAGATAGCCAAATTCTTTAATTGACATGAATTTGGTGAATATTCTGAAAAATACAAAGGTGTACACCACATTTCTAAAAATATTCAGTTCATTTTTCGGATTTTTAGAAAACACTCACTAAAATCGGAATATTATGATTTTATGATTAGAATAAAAAAATGTTAAATGTTGTTTCATTTTCAGATAGCCAAATTCTTTAATTGACATGAATTTGGTGAATATTCTGAAAAATACAAAGGTGTACACCACATTTCTAAAAATATTCATGGGATTTTTCGGATTTTTAGAAAACACTCACTAAAATCGGAATATTATGATTTTATGATTAGAATAAAAAAATGTTAAATGTTGTTTCATTTTCAGATAGCCAAATTCTTTAATTGACATGAATTTGGTGAATATTCTGAAAAATACAAAGGTGTACACCACATTTCTAAAAATATTCATGGGATTTTTCGGATTTTTAGAAAACACTCACTAAAATCGGAATATTATGATTTTATGATTAGAATAAAAAAATGTTAAATGTTGTTTCATTTTTAGATAGCCAAATTCTTTAATTGACATGAATTTGGTGAATATTCTGAAAAATACAAAGGTGTACACCACATTTCTAAAAATATTCAGTTCATTTTTCGGATTTTTAGAAAACACTCACTAAAATCGGAATATTATGATTTTATGATTAGAATAAAAAAATGTTAAATGTTGTTTCATTTTTAGATAGCCAAATTCTTTAATTGACATGAATTTGGTGAATATTCTGAAAAATACAAAGGTGTACACCACATTTCTAAAAATATTCAGTTCATTTTTCGGATTTTTAGAAAACACTCACTAAAATCGGAATATTATGATTTTATGATTAGAATAAAAAAATGTTAAATGTTGTTTCATTTTTAGATAGCCAAATTCTTTAATTGACATGAATTTGGTGAATATTCTGAAAAATACAAAGGTGTACATCTCAATTCTAAATATTCAGTTCATTTTCGGATTTTTAGAAAACACTCACTAAAATCGGAATATTATGATTTTATGATTAGAATAAAAAAATGTTAAATGTTGTTTCATTTTTAGATAGCCAAATTCTTTAATTGACATGAATTTGGTGAATATTCTGAAAAATACAAAGGTGTACACCACATTTCTAAAAATATTCAGTTCATTTTTCGGATTTTTAGAAAACACTCACTAAAATCGGAATATTATGATTTTATGATTAGAATAAAAAAATGTTAAATGTTGTTTCATTTTCAGATAGCCAAATTCTTTAATTGACATGAATTTGGTGAATATTCTGAAAAATACAAAGGTGTACATCTCAATTCTAAATATTCATGGGATTTTTCGGATTTTTAGAAAACACTCACTAAAATCGGAATATTATGATTTTATGATTAGAATAAAAAAATGTTAAATGTTGTTTCATTTTTAGATAGCCAAATTCTTTAATTGACATGAATTTGGTGAATATTCTGAAAAATACAAAGGTGTACATCTCAATTCTAAATATTCATGGGATTTTTCGGATTTTTAGAAAACACTCACTAAAATCGGAATATTATGATTTTATGATTAGAATAAAAAAATGTTAAATGTTGTTTCATTTTCAGATAGCCAAATTCTTTAATTGACATGAATTTGGTGAATATTCTGAAAAATACAAAGGTGTACATCTCAATTCTAAATATTCATGGGATTTTTCGGATTTTTAGAAAACACTCACTAAAATCGGAATATTATGATTTTATGATTAGAATAAAAAAATGTTAAATGTTGTTTCATTTTTAGATAGCCAAATTCTTTAATTGACATGAATTTGGTGAATATTCTGAAAAATACAAAGGTGTACACCACATTTCTAAAAATATTCAGTTCATTTTTCGGATTTTTAGAAAACACTCACTAAAATCGGAATATTATGATTTTATGATTAGAATAAAAAAATGTTAAATGTTGTTTCATTTTCAGATAGCCAAATTCTTTAATTGACATGAATTTGGTGAATATTCTGAAAAATACAAAGGTGTACATCTCAATTCTAAATATTCATGGGATTTTTCGGATTTTTAGAAAACACTCACTAAAATCGGAATATTATGATTTTATGATTAGAATAAAAAAATGTTAAATGTTGTTTCATTTTTAGATAGCCAAATTCTTTAATTGACATGAATTTGGTGAATATTCTGAAAAATACAAAGGTGTACATCTCAATTCTAAATATTCATGGGATTTTTCGGATTTTTAGAAAACACTCACTAAAATCGGAATATTATGATTTTATGATTAGAATAAAAAAATGTTAAATGTTGTTTCATTTTCAGATAGCCAAATTCTTTAATTGACATGAATTTGGTGAATATTCTGAAAAATACAAAGGTGTACATCTCAATTCTAAATATTCATGGGATTTTTCGGATTTTTAGAAAACACTCACTAAAATCGGAATATTATGATTTTATGATTAGAATAAAAAAATGTTAAATGTTGTTTCATTTTCAGATAGCCAAATTCTTTAATTGACATGAATTTGGTGAATATTCTGAAAAATACAAAGGTGTACATCTCAATTCTAAATACTCAGTTCATTTTTCGGATTTTTAGAAAACACTCACTAAAATCGGAATATTATGATTTTATGATTAGAATAAAAAAATGTTAAATGTTGTTTCATTTTCAGATAGCCAAATTCTTTAATTGACATGAATTTGGTGAATATTCTGAAAAATACAAAGGTGTACACCACATTTCTAAAAATATTCATGGGATTTTTCGGATTTTTAGAAAACACTCACTAAAATCGGAATATTATGATTTTATGATTAGAATAAAAAAATGTTAAATGTTGTTTCATTTTTAGATAGCCAAATTCTTTAATTGACATGAATTTGGTGAATATTCTGAAAAATACAAAGGTGTACACCACATTTCTAAAAATATTCAGTTCATTTTTCGGATTTTTAGAAAACACTCACTAAAATCGGAATATTATGATTTTATGATTAGAATAAAAAAATGTTAAATGTTGTTTCATTTTTAGATAGCCAAATTCTTTAATTGACATGAATTTGGTGAATATTCTGAAAAATACAAAGGTGTACATCTCAATTCTAAATATTCAGTTCATTTTCGGATTTTTAGAAAACACTCACTAAAATCGGAATATTATGATTTTATGATTAGAATAAAAAAATGTTAAATGTTGTTTCATTTTTAGATAGCCAAATTCTTTAATTGACATGAATTTGGTGAATATTCTGAAAAATACAAAGGTGTACACCACATTTCTAAAAATATTCAGTTCATTTTTCGGATTTTTAGAAAACACTCACTAAAATCGGAATATTATGATTTTATGATTAGAATAAAAAAATGTTAAATGTTGTTTCATTTTTAGATAGCCAAATTCTTTAATTGACATGAATTTGGTGAATATTCTGAAAAATACAAAGGTGTACATCTCAATTCTAAATATTCAGTTCATTTTCGGATTTTTAGAAAACACTCACTAAAATCGGAATATTATGATTTTATGATTAGAATAAAAAAATGTTAAATGTTGTTTCATTTTCAGATAGCCAAATTCTTTAATTGACATGAATTTGGTGAATATTCTGAAAAATACAAAGGTGTACACCACATTTCTAAAAATATTCATGGGATTTTTCGGATTTTTAGAAAACACTCACTAAAATCGGAATATTATGATTTTATGATTAGAATAAAAAAATGTTAAATGTTGTTTCATTTTTAGATAGCCAAATTCTTTAATTG
Source organism: Caenorhabditis virilis (assembly GCA_964036255.1). Taxonomy (NCBI): domain Eukaryota; kingdom Metazoa; phylum Nematoda; class Chromadorea; order Rhabditida; family Rhabditidae; genus Caenorhabditis; species Caenorhabditis virilis. Next base: position 7,353,127 of record OZ038416.1, read on the forward strand.
ACATGAATTTGGTGAATATTCTGAAAAATACAAAGGTGTACACCACATTTCTAAAAATATTCAGTTCATTTTTCGGATTTTTAGAAAACACTCACTAAAATCGGAATATTATGATTTTATGATTAGAATAAAAAAATGTTAAATGTTGTTTCATTTTTAGATAGCCAAATTCTTTAATTGACATGAATTTGGTGAATATTCTGAAAAATACAAAGGTGTACACCACATTTCTAAAAATATTCAGTTCATTTTTCGGATTTTTAGAAAACACTCACTAAAATCGGAATATTATGATTTTATGATTAGAATAAAAAAATGTTAAATGTTGTTTCATTTTTAGATAGCCAAATTCTTTAATTGACATGAATTTGGTGAATATTCTGAAAAATACAAAGGTGTACATCTCAATTCTAAATATTCAGTTCATTTTCGGATTTTTAGAAAACACTCACTAAAATCGGAATATTATGATTTTATGATTAGAATAAAAAAATGTTAAATGTTGTTTCATTTTTAGATAGCCAAATTCTTTAATTGACATGAATTTGGTGAATATTCTGAAAAATACAAAGGTGTACACCACATTTCTAAAAATATTCAGTTCATTTTTCGGATTTTTAGAAAACACTCACTAAAATCGGAAATTTATGATTTTATGATTAGAATAAAAAAATGTTAAATGTTGTTTCATTTTTAGATAGCCAAATTCTTTAATTGACATGAATTTGGTGAATATTCTGAAAAATACAAAGGTGTACACCACATTTCTAAAAATATTCATGGGATTTTTCGGATTTTTAGAAAACACTCACTAAAATCGGAATATTATGATTTTATGATTAGAATAAAAAAATGTTAAATGTTGTTTCATTTTTAGATAGCCAAATTCTTTAATTGACATGAACTTGGTGAATATTCTGAAAAATACAAAGGTGTACACCACATTTCTAAAAATATTCAGTTCATTTTTCGGATTTTTAGAAAACACTCACTAAAATCGGAATATTATGATTTTATGATTAGAATAAAAAAATGTTAAATGTTGTTTCATTTTTAGATAGCCAAATTCTTTAATTGACATGAATTTGGTGAATATTCTGAAAAATACAAAGGTGTACACCACATTTCTAAAAATATTCAGTTCATTTTTCGGATTTTTAGAAAACACTCACTAAAATCGGAATATTATGATTTTATGATTAGAATAAAAAAATGTTAAATGTTGTTTCATTTTTAGATAGCCAAATTCTTTAATTGACATGAATTTGGTGAATATTCTGAAAAATACAAAGGTGTACATCTCAATTCTAAATATTCAGTTCATTTTCGGATTTTTAGAAAACACTCACTAAAATCGGAATATTATGATTTTATGATTAGAATAAAAAAATGTTAAATGTTGTTTCATTTTTAGATAGCCAAATTCTTTAATTGACATGAATTTGGTGAATATTCTGAAAAATACAAAGGTGTACACCACATTTCTAAAAATATTCAGTTCATTTTTCGGATTTTTAGAAAACACTCACTAAAATCGGAATATTATGATTTTATGATTAGAATAAAAAAATGTTAAATGTTGTTTCATTTTTAGATAGCCAAATTCTTTAATTGACATGAATTTGGTGAATATTCTGAAAAATACAAAGGTGTACACCACATTTCTAAAAATATTCAGTTCATTTTTCGGATTTTTAGAAAACACTCACTAAAATCGGAATATTATGATTTTATGATTAGAATAAAAAAATGTTAAATGTTGTTTCATTTTTAGATAGCCAAATTCTTTAATTGACATGAATTTGGTGAATATTCTGAAAAATACAAAGGTGTACATCTCAATTCTAAATATTCAGTTCATTTTCGGATTTTTAGAAAACACTCACTAAAATCGGAATATTATGATTTTATGATTAGAATAAAAAAATGTTAAATGTTGTTTCATTTTTAGATAGCCAAATTCTTTAATTGACATGAATTTGGTGAATATTCTGAAAAATACAAAGGTGTACACCACATTTCTAAAAATATTCAGTTCATTTTTCGGATTTTTAGAAAACACTCACTAAAATCGGAATATTATGATTTTATGATTAGAATAAAAAAATGTTAAATGTTGTTTCATTTTTAGATAGCCAAATTCTTTAATTGACATGAATTTGGTGAATATTCTGAAAAATACAAAGGTGTACATCTCAATTCTAAATATTCAGTTCATTTTCGGATTTTTAGAAAACACTCACTAAAATCGGAATATTATGATTTTATGATTAGAATAAAAAAATGTTAAATGTTGTTTCATTTTCAGATAGCCAAATTCTTTAATTGACATGAATTTGGTGAATATTCTGAAAAATACAAAGGTGTACACCACATTTCTAAAAATATTCATGGGATTTTTCGGATTTTTAGAAAACACTCACTAAAATCGGAATATTATGATTTTATGATTAGAATAAAAAAATGTTAAATGTTGTTTCATTTTTAGATAGCCAAATTCTTTAATTGACATGAATTTGGTGAATATTCTGAAAAATACAAAGGTGTACACCACATTTCTAAAAATATTCAGTTCATTTTTCGGATTTTTAGAAAACACTCACTAAAATCGGAATATTATGATTTTATGATTAGAATAAAAAAATGTTAAATGTTGTTTCATTTTTAGATAGCCAAATTCTTTAATTGACATGAATTTGGTGAATATTCTGAAAAATACAAAGGTGTACACCACATTTCTAAAAATATTCAGTTCATTTTTCGGATTTTTAGAAAACACTCACTAAAATCGGAATATTATGATTTTATGATTAGAATAAAAAAATGTTAAATGTTGTTTCATTTTTAGATAGCCAAATTCTTTAATTGACATGAATTTGGTGAATATTCTGAAAAATACAAAGGTGTACATCTCAATTCTAAATATTCAGTTCATTTTCGGATTTTTAGAAAACACTCACTAAAATCGGAATATTATGATTTTATGATTAGAATAAAAAAATGTTAAATGTTGTTTCATTTTTAGATAGCCAAATTCTTTAATTGACATGAATTTGGTGAATATTCTGAAAAATACAAAGGTGTACACCACATTTCTAAAAATATTCAGTTCATTTTTCGGATTTTTAGAAAACACTCACTAAAATCGGAAATTTATGATTTTATGATTAGAATAAAAAAATGTTAAATGTTGTTTCATTTTTAGATAGCCAAATTCTTTAATTGACATGAATTTGGTGAATATTCTGAAAAATACAAAGGTGTACACCACATTTCTAAAAATATTCAGTTCATTTTTCGGATTTTTAGAAAACACTCACTAAAATCGGAATATTATGATTTTATGATTAGAATAAAAAAATGTTAAATGTTGTTTCATTTTTAGATAGCCAAATTCTTTAATTGACATGAATTTGGTGAATATTCTGAAAAATACAAAGGTGTACATCTCAATTCTAAATATTCAGTTCATTTTCGGATTTTTAGAAAACACTCACTAAAATCGGAATATTATGATTTTATGATTAGAATAAAAAAATGTTAAATGTTGTTTCATTTTTAGATAGCCAAATTCTTTAATTGACATGAATTTGGTGAATATTCTGAAAAATACAAAGGTGTACACCACATTTCTAAAAATATTCAGTTCATTTTTCGGATTTTTAGAAAACACTCACTAAAATCGGAATATTATGATTTTATGATTAGAATAAAAAAATGTTAAATGTTGTTTCATTTTTAGATAGCCAAATTCTTTAATTGACATGAATTTGGTGAATATTCTGAAAAATACAAAGGTGTACATCTCAATTCTAAATATTCAGTTCATTTTCGGATTTTTAGAAAACACTCACTAAAATCGGAATATTATGATTTTATGATTAGAATAAAAAAATGTTAAATGTTGTTTCATTTTCAGATAGCCAAATTCTTTAATTGACATGAATTTGGTGAATATTCTGAAAAATACAAAGGTGTACACCACATTTCTAAAAATATTCAGTTCATTTTTCGGATTTTTAGAAAACACTCACTAAAATCGGAATATTATGATTTTATGATTAGAATAAAAAAATGTTAAATGTTGTTTCATTTTTAGATAGCCAAATTCTTTAATTGACATGAATTTGGTGAATATTCTGAAAAATACAAAGGTGTACACCACATTTCTAAAAATATTCATGGGATTTTTCGGATTTTTAGAAAACACTCACTAAAATCGGAATATTATGATTTTATGATTAGAATAAAAAAATGTTAAATGTTGTTTCATTTTTAGATAGCCAAATTCTTTAATTGACATGAATTTGGTGAATATTCTGAAAAATACAAAGGTGTACACCACATTTCTAAAAATATTCAGTTCATTTTTCGGATTTTTAGAAAACACTCACTAAAATCGGAATATTATGATTTTATGATTAGAATAAAAAAATGTTAAATGTTGTTTCATTTTTAGATAGCCAAATTCTTTAATTGACATGAATTTGGTGAATATTCTGAAAAATACAAAGGTGTACACCACATTTCTAAAAATATTCAGTTCATTTTTCGGATTTTTAGAAAACACTCACTAAAATCGGAATATTATGATTTTATGATTAGAATAAAAAAATGTTAAATGTTGTTTCATTTTTAGATAGCCAAATTCTTTAATTGACATGAATTTGGTGAATATTCTGAAAAATACAAAGGTGTACATCTCAATTCTAAATATTCAGTTCATTTTCGGATTTTTAGAAAACACTCACTAAAATCGGAATATTATGATTTTATGATTAGAATAAAAAAATGTTAAATGTTGTTTCATTTTTAGATAGCCAAATTCTTTAATTGACATGAATTTGGTGAATATTCTGAAAAATACAAAGGTGTACACCACATTTCTAAAAATATTCAGTTCATTTTTCGGATTTTTAGAAAACACTCACTAAAATCGGAATATTATGATTTTATGATTAGAATAAAAAAATGTTAAATGTTGTTTCATTTTTAGATAGCCAAATTCTTTAATTGACATGAATTTGGTGAATATTCTGAAAAATACAAAGGTGTACATCTCAATTCTAAATATTCAGTTCATTTTCGGATTTTTAGAAAACACTCACTAAAATCGGAATATTATGATTTTATGATTAGAATAAAAAAATGTTAAATGTTGTTTCATTTTCAGATAGCCAAATTCTTTAATTGACATGAATTTGGTGAATATTCTGAAAAATACAAAGGTGTACACCACATTTCTAAAAATATTCAGTTCATTTTTCGGATTTTTAGAAAACACTCACTAAAATCGGAATATTATGATTTTATGATTAGAATAAAAAAATGTTAAATGTTGTTTCATTTTTAGATAGCCAAATTCTTTAATTGACATGAATTTGGTGAATATTCTGAAAAATACAAAGGTGTACACCACATTTCTAAAAATATTCAGTTCATTTTTCGGATTTTTAGAAAACACTCACTAAAATCGGAATATTATGATTTTATGATTAGAATAAAAAAATGTTAAATGTTGTTTCATTTTTAGATAGCCAAATTCTTTAATTGACATGAATTTGGTGAATATTCTGAAAAATACAAAGGTGTACATCTCAATTCTAAATATTCAGTTCATTTTCGGATTTTTAGAAAACACTCACTAAAATCGGAATATTATGATTTTATGATTAGAATAAAAAAATGTTAAATGTTGTTTCATTTTTAGATAGCCAAATTCTTTAATTGACATGAATTTGGTGAATATTCTGAAAAATACAAAGGTGTACACCACATTTCTAAAAATATTCAGTTCATTTTTCGGATTTTTAGAAAACACTCACTAAAATCGGAATATTATGATTTTATGATTAGAATAAAAAAATGTTAAATGTTGTTTCATTTTTAGATAGCCAAATTCTTTAATTGACATGAATTTGGTGAATATTCTGAAAAATACAAAGGTGTACACCACATTTCTAAAAATATTCATGGGATTTTTCGGATTTTTAGAAAACACTCACTAAAATCGGAATATTATGATTTTATGATTAGAATAAAAAAATGTTAAATGTTGTTTCATTTTTAGATAGCCAAATTCTTTAATTGACATGAATTTGGTGAATATTCTGAAAAATACAAAGGTGTACACCACATTTCTAAAAATATTCAGTTCATTTTTCGGATTTTTAGAAAACACTCACTAAAATCGGAATATTATGATTTTATGATTAGAATAAAAAAATGTTAAATGTTGTTTCATTTTTAGATAGCCAAATTCTTTAATTGACATGAATTTGGTGAATATTCTGAAAAATACAAAGGTGTACACCACATTTCTAAAAATATTCAGTTCATTTTTCGGATTTTTAGAAAACACTCACTAAAATCGGAATATTATGATTTTATGATTAGAATAAAAAAATGTTAAATGTTGTTTCATTTTTAGATAGCCAAATTCTTTAATTGACATGAATTTGGTGAATATTCTGAAAAATACAAAGGTGTACATCTCAATTCTAAATATTCAGTTCATTTTCGGATTTTTAGAAAACACTCACTAAAATCGGAATATTATGATTTTATGATTAGAATAAAAAAATGTTAAATGTTGTTTCATTTTTAGATAGCCAAATTCTTTAATTGACATGAATTTGGTGAATATTCTGAAAAATACAAAGGTGTACACCACATTTCTAAAAATATTCAGTTCATTTTTCGGATTTTTAGAAAACACTCACTAAAATCGGAAATTTATGATTTTATGATTAGAATAAAAAAATGTTAAATGTTGTTTCATTTTTAGATAGCCAAATTCTTTAATTGACATGAATTTGGTGAATATTCTGAAAAATACAAAGGTGTACACCACATTTCTAAAAATATTCAGTTCATTTTTCGGATTTTTAGAAAACACTCACTAAAATCGGAATATTATGATTTTATGATTAGAATAAAAAAATGTTAAATGTTGTTTCATTTTTAGATAGCCAAATTCTTTAATTGACATGAATTTGGTGAATATTCTGAAAAATACAAAGGTGTACATCTCAATTCTAAATATTCAGTTCATTTTCGGATTTTTAGAAAACACTCACTAAAATCGGAATATTATGATTTTATGATTAGAATAAAAAAATGTTAAATGTTGTTTCATTTTTAGATAGCCAAATTCTTTAATTGACATGAATTTGGTGAATATTCTGAAAAATACAAAGGTGTACACCACATTTCTAAAAATATTCAGTTCATTTTTCGGATTTTTAGAAAACACTCACTAAAATCGGAATATTATGATTTTATGATTAGAATAAAAAAATGTTAAATGTTGTTTCATTTTTAGATAGCCAAATTCTTTAATTGACATGAATTTGGTGAATATTCTGAAAAATACAAAGGTGTACATCTCAATTCTAAATATTCAGTTCATTTTCGGATTTTTAGAAAACACTCACTAAAATCGGAATATTATGATTTTATGATTAGAATAAAAAAATGTTAAATGTTGTTTCATTTTTAGATAGCCAAATTCTTTAATTGACATGAATTTGGTGAATATTCTGAAAAATACAAAGGTGTACATCTCAATTCTAAATATTCAGTTCATTTTCGGATTTTTAGAAAACACTCACTAAAATCGGAATATTATGATTTTATGATTAGAATAAAAAAATGTTAAATGTTGTTTCATTTTTAGATAGCCAAATTCTTTAATTGACATGAATTTGGTGAATATTCTGAAAAATACAAAGGTGTACACCACATTTCTAAAAATATTCAGTTCATTTTTCGGATTTTTAGAAAACACTCACTAAAATCGGAATATTATGATTTTATGATTAGAATAAAAAAATGTTAAATGTTGTTTCATTTTTAGATAGCCAAATTCTTTAATTGACATGAATTTGGTGAATATTCTGAAAAATACAAAGGTGTACATCTCAATTCTAAATATTCAGTTCATTTTCGGATTTTTAGAAAACACTCACTAAAATCGGAATATTATGATTTTATGATTAGAATAAAAAAATGTTAAATGTTGTTTCATTTTCAGATAGCCAAATTCTTTAATTGACATGAATTTGGTGAATATTCTGAAAAATACAAAGGTGTACACCACATTTCTAAAAATATTCAGTTCATTTTTCGGATTTTTAGAAAACACTCACTAAAATCGGAATATTATGATTTTATGATTAGAATAAAAAAATGTTAAATGTTGTTTCATTTTTAGATAGCCAAATTCTTTAATTGACATGAATTTGGTGAATATTCTGAAAAATACAAAGGTGTACATCTCAATTCTAAATATTCAGTTCATTTTCGGATTTTTAGAAAACACTCACTAAAATCGGAATATTATGATTTTATGATTAGAATAAAAAAATGTTAAATGTTGTTTCATTTTTAGATAGCCAAATTCTTTAATTGACATGAATTTGGTGAATATTCTGAAAAATACAAAGGTGTACACCACATTTCTAAAAATATTCAGTTCATTTTTCGGATTTTTAGAAAACACTCACTAAAATCGGAAATTTATGATTTTATGATTAGAATAAAAAAATGTTAAATGTTGTTTCATTTTTAGATAGCCAAATTCTTTAATTGACATGAATTTGGTGAATATTCTGAAAAATACAAAGGTGTACACCACATTTCTAAAAATATTCAGTTCATTTTTCGGATTTTTAGAAAACACTCACTAAAATCGGAATATTATGATTTTATGATTAGAATAAAAAAATGTTAAATGTTGTTTCATTTTTAGATAGCCAAATTCTTTAATTGACATGAATTTGGTGAATATTCTGAAAAATACAAAGGTGTACATCTCAATTCTAAATATTCAGTTCATTTTCGGATTTTTAGAAAACACTCACTAAAATCGGAATATTATGATTTTATGATTAGAATAAAAAAATGTTAAATGTTGTTTCATTTTTAGATAGCCAAATTCTTTAATTGACATGAATTTGGTGAATATTCTGAAAAATACAAAGGTGTACACCACATTTCTAAAAATATTCAGTTCATTTTTCGGATTTTTAGAAAACACTCACTAAAATCGGAATATTATGATTTTATGATTAGAATAAAAAAATGTTAAATGTTGTTTCATTTTTAGATAGCCAAATTCTTTAATTGACATGAATTTGGTGAATATTCTGAAAAATACAAAGGTGTACATCTCAATTCTAAATATTCAGTTCATTTTCGGATTTTTAGAAAACACTCACTAAAATCGGAATATTATGATTTTATGATTAGAATAAAAAAATGTTAAATGTTGTTTCATTTTCAGATAGCCAAATTCTTTAATTGACATGAATTTGGTGAATATTCTGAAAAATACAAAGGTGTACACCACATTTCTAAAAATATTCAGTTCATTTTTCGGATTTTTAGAAAACACTCACTAAAATCGGAATATTATGATTTTATGATTAGAATAAAAAAATGTTAAATGTTGTTTCATTTTTAGATAGCCAAATTCTTTAATTGACATGAATTTGGTGAATATTCTGAAAAATACAAAGGTGTACATCTCAATTCTAAATATTCAGTTCATTTTCGGATTTTTAGAAAACACTCACTAAAATCGGAATATTATGATTTTATGATTAGAATAAAAAAATGTTAAATGTTGTTTCATTTTTAGATAGCCAAATTCTTTAATTGACATGAATTTGGTGAATATTCTGAAAAATACAAAGGTGTACACCACATTTCTAAAAATATTCAGTTCATTTTTCGGATTTTTAGAAAACACTCACTAAAATCGGAAATTTATGATTTTATGATTAGAATAAAAAAATGTTAAATGTTGTTTCATTTTTAGATAGCCAAATTCTTTAATTGACATGAATTTGGTGAATATTCTGAAAAATACAAAGGTGTACACCACATTTCTAAAAATATTCAGTTCATTTTTCGGATTTTTAGAAAACACTCACTAAAATCGGAATATTATGATTTTATGATTAGAATAAAAAAATGTTAAATGTTGTTTCATTTTTAGATAGCCAAATTCTTTAATTGACATGAATTTGGTGAATATTCTGAAAAATACAAAGGTGTACATCTCAATTCTAAATATTCAGTTCATTTTCGGATTTTTAGAAAACACTCACTAAAATCGGAATATTATGATTTTATGATTAGAATAAAAAAATGTTAAATGTTGTTTCATTTTTAGATAGCCAAATTCTTTAATTGACATGAATTTGGTGAATATTCTGAAAAATACAAAGGTGTACACCACATTTCTAAAAATATTCAGTTCATTTTTCGGATTTTTAGAAAACACTCACTAAAATCGGAATATTATGATTTTATGATTAGAATAAAAAAATGTTAAATGTTGTTTCATTTTTAGATAGCCAAATTCTTTAATTGACATGAATTTGGTGAATATTCTGAAAAATACAAAGGTGTACATCTCAATTCTAAATATTCAGTTCATTTTCGGATTTTTAGAAAACACTCACTAAAATCGGAATATTATGATTTTATGATTAGAATAAAAAAATGTTAAATGTTGTTTCATTTTTAGATAGCCAAATTCTTTAATTGACATGAATTTGGTGAATATTCTGAAAAATACAAAGGTGTACATCTCAATTCTAAATATTCAGTTCATTTTCGGATTTTTAGAAAACACTCACTAAAATCGGAATATTATGATTTTATGATTAGAATAAAAAAATGTTAAATGTTGTTTCATTTTTAGATAGCCAAATTCTTTAATTGACATGAATTTGGTGAATATTCTGAAAAATACAAAGGTGTACACCACATTTCTAAAAATATTCAGTTCATTTTTCGGATTTTTAGAAAACACTCACTAAAATCGGAATATTATGATTTTATGATTAGAATAAAAAAATGTTAAATGTTGTTTCATTTTTAGATAGCCAAATTCTTTAATTGACATGAATTTGGTGAATATTCTGAAAAATACAAAGGTGTACATCTCAATTCTAAATATTCAGTTCATTTTCGGATTTTTAGAAAACACTCACTAAAATCGGAATATTATGATTTTATGATTAGAATAAAAAAATGTTAAATGTTGTTTCATTTTCAGATAGCCAAATTCTTTAATTGACATGAATTTGGTGAATATTCTGAAAAATACAAAGGTGTACACCACATTTCTAAAAATATTCATGGGATTTTTCGGATTTTTAGAAAACACTCACTAAAATCGGAATATTATGATTTTATGATTAGAATAAAAAAATGTTAAATGTTGTTTCATTTTTAGATAGCCAAATTCTTTAATTGACATGAATTTGGTGAATATTCTGAAAAATACAAAGGTGTACACCACATTTCTAAAAATATTCAGTTCATTTTTCGGATTTTTAGAAAACACTCACTAAAATCGGAATATTATGATTTTATGATTAGAATAAAAAAATGTTAAATGTTGTTTCATTTTTAGATAGCCAAATTCTTTAATTGACATGAATTTGGTGAATATTCTGAAAAATACAAAGGTGTACACCACATTTCTAAAAATATTCAGTTCATTTTTCGGATTTTTAGAAAACACTCACTAAAATCGGAATATTATGATTTTATGATTAGAATAAAAAAATGTTAAATGTTGTTTCATTTTTAGATAGCCAAATTCTTTAATTGACATGAATTTGGTGAATATTCTGAAAAATACAAAGGTGTACATCTCAATTCTAAATATTCAGTTCATTTTCGGATTTTTAGAAAACACTCACTAAAATCGGAATATTATGATTTTATGATTAGAATAAAAAAATGTTAAATGTTGTTTCATTTTTAGATAGCCAAATTCTTTAATTGACATGAATTTGGTGAATATTCTGAAAAATACAAAGGTGTACACCACATTTCTAAAAATATTCAGTTCATTTTTCGGATTTTTAGAAAACACTCACTAAAATCGGAAATTTATGATTTTATGATTAGAATAAAAAAATGTTAAATGTTGTTTCATTTTTAGATAGCCAAATTCTTTAATTGACATGAATTTGGTGAATATTCTGAAAAATACAAAGGTGTACACCACATTTCTAAAAATATTCAGTTCATTTTTCGGATTTTTAGAAAACACTCACTAAAATCGGAATATTATGATTTTATGATTAGAATAAAAAAATGTTAAATGTTGTTTCATTTTTAGATAGCCAAATTCTTTAATTGACATGAATTTGGTGAATATTCTGAAAAATACAAAGGTGTACACCACATTTCTAAAAATATTCAGTTCATTTTTCGGATTTTTAGAAAACACTCACTAAAATCGGAATATTATGATTTTATGATTAGAATAAAAAAATGTTAAATGTTGTTTCATTTTTAGATAGCCAAATTCTTTAATTGACATGAATTTGGTGAATATTCTGAAAAATACAAAGGTGTACACCACATTTCTAAAAATATTCAGTTCATTTTTCGGATTTTTAGAAAACACTCACTAAAATCGGAATATTATGATTTTATGATTAGAATAAAAAAATGTTAAATGTTGTTTCATTTTTAGATAGCCAAATTCTTTAATTGACATGAATTTGGTGAATATTCTGAAAAATACAAAGGTGTACATCTCAATTCTAAATATTCAGTTCATTTTCGGATTTTTAGAAAACACTCACTAAAATCGGAATATTATGATTTTATGATTAGAATAAAAAAATGTTAAATGTTGTTTCATTTTCAGATAGCCAAATTCTTTAATTGACATGAATTTGGTGAATATTCTGAAAAATACAAAGGTGTACACCACATTTCTAAAAATATTCAGTTCATTTTTCGGATTTTTAGAAAACACTCACTAAAATCGGAATATTATGATTTTATGATTAGAATAAAAAAATGTTAAATGTTGTTTCATTTTTAGATAGCCAAATTCTTTAATTGACATGAATTTGGTGAATATTCTGAAAAATACAAAGGTGTACATCTCAATTCTAAATATTCAGTTCATTTTCGGATTTTTAGAAAACACTCACTAAAATCGGAATATTATGATTTTATGATTAGAATAAAAAAATGTTAAATGTTGTTTCATTTTCAGATAGCCAAATTCTTTAATTGACATGAATTTGGTGAATATTCTGAAAAATACAAAGGTGTACATCTCAATTCTAAATATTCAGTTCATTTTCGGATTTTTAGAAAACACTCACTAAAATCGGAATATTATGATTTTATGATTAGAATAAAAAAATGTTAAATGTTGTTTCATTTTCAGATAGCCAAATTCTTTAATTGACATGAATTTGGTGAATATTCTGAAAAATACAAAGGTGTACATCTCAATTCTAAATATTCAGTTCATTTTCGGATTTTTAGAAAACACTCACTAAAATCGGAATATTATGATTTTATGATTAGAATAAAAAAATGTTAAATGTTGTTTCATTTTTAGATAGCCAAATTCTTTAATTGACATGAATTTGGTGAATATTCTGAAAAATACAAAGGTGTACACCACATTTCTAAAAATATTCAGTTCATTTTTCGGATTTTTAGAAAACACTCACTAAAATCGGAAATTTATGATTTTATGATTAGAATAAAAAAATGTTAAATGTTGTTTCATTTTTAGATAGCCAAATTCTTTAATTGACATGAATTTGGTGAATATTCTGAAAAATACAAAGGTGTACACCACATTTCTAAAAATATTCAGTTCATTTTTCGGATTTTTAGAAAACACTCACTAAAATCGGAATATTATGATTTTATGATTAGAATAAAAAAATGTTAAATGTTGTTTCATTTTTAGATAGCCAAATTCTTTAATTGACATGAATTTGGTGAATATTCTGAAAAATACAAAGGTGTACATCTCAATTCTAAATATTCAGTTCATTTTTCGGATTTTTAGAAAACACTCACTAAAATCGGAATATTATGATTTTATGATTAGAATAAAAAAATGTTAAATGTTGTTTCATTTTTAGATAGCCAAATTCTTTAATTGACATGAATTTGGTGAATATTCTGAAAAATACAAAGGTGTACATCTCAATTCTAAATATTCAGTTCATTTTCGGATTTTTAGAAAACACTCACTAAAATCGGAATATTATGATTTTATGATTAGAATAAAAAAGCCAAATTCTTTAATTGACATGAATTTGGTGAATATTCTGAAAAATACAAAGGTGTACATCTCAATTCTAAAAATATTCATGGGATTTTTCGGATTTTTAGAAAACACTCACTAAAATCGGAATATTATGATTTTATGATTAGAATAAAAAAATGTTAAATGTTGTTTCATTTTTAGATAGCCAAATTCTTTAATTGACATGAATTTGGTGAATATTCTGAAAAATACAAAGGTGTACATCTCAATTCTAAATATTCAGTTCATTTTCGGATTTTTAGAAAACACTCACTAAAATCGGAATATTATGATTTTATGATTAGAATAAAAAAATGTTAAATGTTGTTTCATTTTCAGATAGCCAAATTCTTTAATTGACATGAATTTGGTGAATATTCTGAAAAATACAAAGGTGTACACCACATTTCTAAAAATATTCAGTTCATTTTTCGGATTTTTAGAAAACACTCACTAAAATCGGAATATTATGATTTTATGATTAGAATAAAAAAATGTTAAATGTTGTTTCATTTTTAGATAGCCAAATTCTTTAATTGACATGAATTTGGTGAATATTCTGAAAAATACAAAGGTGTACATCTCAATTCTAAATATTCAGTTCATTTTCGGATTTTTAGAAAACACTCACTAAAATCGGAATATTATGATTTTATGATTAGAATAAAAAAATGTTAAATGTTGTTTCATTTTCAGATAGCCAAATTCTTTAATTGACATGAATTTGGTGAATATTCTGAAAAATACAAAGGTGTACACCACATTTCTAAAAATATTCATGGGATTTTTCGGATTTTTAGAAAACACTCACTAAAATCGGAATATTATGATTTTATGATTAGAATAAAAAAATGTTAAATGTTGTTTCATTTTTAGATAGCCAAATTCTTTAATTGACATGAATTTGGTGAATATTCTGAAAAATACAAAGGTGTACACCACATTTCTAAAAATATTCAGTTCATTTTTCGGATTTTTAGAAAACACTCACTAAAATCGGAATATTATGATTTTATGATTAGAATAAAAAAATGTTAAATGTTGTTTCATTTTTAGATAGCCAAATTCTTTAATTGACATGAATTTGGTGAATATTCTGAAAAATACAAAGGTGTACACCACATTTCTAAAAATATTCAGTTCATTTTTCGGATTTTTAGAAAACACTCACTAAAATCGGAATATTATGATTTTATGATTAGAATAAAAAAATGTTAAATGTTGTTTCATTTTTAGATAGCCAAATTCTTTAATTGACATGAATTTGGTGAATATTCTGAAAAATACAAAGGTGTACATCTCAATTCTAAATATTCAGTTCATTTTCGGATTTTTAGAAAACACTCACTAAAATCGGAATATTATGATTTTATGATTAGAATAAAAAAATGTTAAATGTTGTTTCATTTTTAGATAGCCAAATTCTTTAATTGACATGAATTTGGTGAATATTCTGAAAAATACAAAGGTGTACACCACATTTCTAAAAATATTCAGTTCATTTTTCGGATTTTTAGAAAACACTCACTAAAATCGGAATATTATGATTTTATGATTAGAATAAAAAAATGTTAAATGTTGTTTCATTTTTAGATAGCCAAATTCTTTAATTGACATGAATTTGGTGAATATTCTGAAAAATACAAAGGTGTACACCACATTTCTAAAAATATTCAGTTCATTTTTCGGATTTTTAGAAAACACTCACTAAAATCGGAATATTATGATTTTATGATTAGAATAAAAAAATGTTAAATGTTGTTTCATTTTTAGATAGCCAAATTCTTTAATTGACATGAATTTGGTGAATATTCTGAAAAATACAAAGGTGTACATCTCAATTCTAAATATTCAGTTCATTTTCGGATTTTTAGAAAACACTCACTAAAATCGGAATATTATGATTTTATGATTAGAATAAAAAAGCCAAATTCTTTAATTGACATGAATTTGGTGAATATTCTGAAAAATACAAAGGTGTACATCTCAATTCTAAAAATATTCATGGGATTTTTCGGATTTTTAGAAAACACTCACTAAAATCGGAATATTATGATTTTATGATTAGAATAAAAAAATGTTAAATGTTGTTTCATTTTTAGATAGCCAAATTCTTTAATTGACATGAATTTGGTGAATATTCTGAAAAATACAAAGGTGTACATCTCAATTCTAAATATTCAGTTCATTTTCGGATTTTTAGAAAACACTCACTAAAATCGGAATATTATGATTTTATGATTAGAATAAAAAAATGTTAAATGTTGTTTCATTTTCAGATAGCCAAATTCTTTAATTGACATGAATTTGGTGAATATTCTGAAAAATACAAAGGTGTACACCACATTTCTAAAAATATTCAGTTCATTTTTCGGATTTTTAGAAAACACTCACTAAAATCGGAATATTATGATTTTATGATTAGAATAAAAAAATGTTAAATGTTGTTTCATTTTTAGATAGCCAAATTCTTTAATTGACATGAATTTGGTGAATATTCTGAAAAATACAAAGGTGTACATCTCAATTCTAAATATTCAGTTCATTTTCGGATTTTTAGAAAACACTCACTAAAATCGGAATATTATGATTTTATGATTAGAATAAAAAAATGTTAAATGTTGTTTCATTTTCAGATAGCCAAATTCTTTAATTGACATGAATTTGGTGAATATTCTGAAAAATACAAAGGTGTACACCACATTTCTAAAAATATTCATGGGATTTTTCGGATTTTTAGAAAACACTCACTAAAATCGGAATATTATGATTTTATGATTAGAATAAAAAAATGTTAAATGTTGTTTCATTTTTAGATAGCCAAATTCTTTAATTGACATGAATTTGGTGAATATTCTGAAAAATACAAAGGTGTACACCACATTTCTAAAAATATTCAGTTCATTTTTCGGATTTTTAGAAAACACTCACTAAAATCGGAATATTATGATTTTATGATTAGAATAAAAAAATGTTAAATGTTGTTTCATTTTTAGATAGCCAAATTCTTTAATTGACATGAATTTGGTGAATATTCTGAAAAATACAAAGGTGTACATCTCAATTCTAAATATTCAGTTCATTTTCGGATTTTTAGAAAACACTCACTAAAATCGGAATATTATGATTTTATGATTAGAATAAAAAAATGTTAAATGTTGTTTCATTTTTAGATAGCCAAATTCTTTAATTGACATGAATTTGGTGAATATTCTGAAAAATACAAAGGTGTACACCACATTTCTAAAAATATTCAGTTCATTTTTCGGATTTTTAGAAAACACTCACTAAAATCGGAATATTATGATTTTATGATTAGAATAAAAAAATGTTAAATGTTGTTTCATTTTTAGATAGCCAAATTCTTTAATTGACATGAATTTGGTGAATATTCTGAAAAATACAAAGGTGTACACCACATTTCTAAAAATATTCAGTTCATTTTTCGGATTTTTAGAAAACACTCACTAAAATCGGAATATTATGATTTTATGATTAGAATAAAAAAGCCAAATTCTTTAATTGACATGAATTTGGTGAATATTCTGAAAAATACAAAGGTGTACATCTCAATTCTAAAAATATTCATGGGATTTTTCGGATTTTTAGAAAACACTCACTAAAATCGGAATATTATGATTTTATGATTAGAATAAAAAAATGTTAAATGTTGTTTCATTTTTAGATAGCCAAATTCTTTAATTGACATGAATTTGGTGAATATTCTGAAAAATACAAAGGTGTACATCTCAATTCTAAATATTCAGTTCATTTTCGGATTTTTAGAAAACACTCACTAAAATCGGAATATTATGATTTTATGATTAGAATAAAAAAATGTTAAATGTTGTTTCATTTTCAGATAGCCAAATTCTTTAATTGACATGAATTTGGTGAATATTCTGAAAAATACAAAGGTGTACACCACATTTCTAAAAATATTCAGTTCATTTTTCGGATTTTTAGAAAACACTCACTAAAATCGGAATATTATGATTTTATGATTAGAATAAAAAAATGTTAAATGTTGTTTCATTTTTAGATAGCCAAATTCTTTAATTGACATGAATTTGGTGAATATTCTGAAAAATACAAAGGTGTACATCTCAATTCTAAATATTCAGTTCATTTTCGGATTTTTAGAAAACACTCACTAAAATCGGAATATTATGATTTTATGATTAGAATAAAAAAATGTTAAATGTTGTTTCATTTTCAGATAGCCAAATTCTTTAATTGACATGAATTTGGTGAATATTCTGAAAAATACAAAGGTGTACACCACATTTCTAAAAATATTCATGGGATTTTTCGGATTTTTAGAAAACACTCACTAAAATCGGAATATTATGATTTTATGATTAGAATAAAAAAATGTTAAATGTTGTTTCATTTTTAGATAGCCAAATTCTTTAATTGACATGAATTTGGTGAATATTCTGAAAAATACAAAGGTGTACACCACATTTCTAAAAATATTCAGTTCATTTTTCGGATTTTTAGAAAACACTCACTAAAATCGGAATATTATGATTTTATGATTAGAATAAAAAAATGTTAAATGTTGTTTCATTTTTAGATAGCCAAATTCTTTAATTGACATGAATTTGGTGAATATTCTGAAAAATACAAAGGTGTACATCTCAATTCTAAATATTCAGTTCATTTTCGGATTTTTAGAAAACACTCACTAAAATCGGAATATTATGATTTTATGATTAGAATAAAAAAATGTTAAATGTTGTTTCATTTTTAGATAGCCAAATTCTTTAATTGACATGAATTTGGTGAATATTCTGAAAAATACAAAGGTGTACACCACATTTCTAAAAATATTCAGTTCATTTTTCGGATTTTTAGAAAACACTCACTAAAATCGGAATATTATGATTTTATGATTAGAATAAAAAAATGTTAAATGTTGTTTCATTTTTAGATAGCCAAATTCTTTAATTGACATGAATTTGGTGAATATTCTGAAAAATACAAAGGTGTACACCACATTTCTAAAAATATTCAGTTCATTTTTCGGATTTTTAGAAAACACTCACTAAAATCGGAATATTATGATTTTATGATTAGAATAAAAAAATGTTAAATGTTGTTTCATTTTTAGATAGCCAAATTCTTTAATTGACATGAATTTGGTGAATATTCTGAAAAATACAAAGGTGTACACCACATTTCTAAAAATATTCAGTTCATTTTTCGGATTTTTAGAAAACACTCACTAAAATCGGAATATTATGATTTTATGATTAGAATAAAAAAATGTTAAATGTTGTTTCATTTTTAGATAGCCAAATTCTTTAATTGACATGAATTTGGTGAATATTCTGAAAAATACAAAGGTGTACATCTCAATTCTAAATATTCAGTTCATTTTCGGATTTTTAGAAAACACTCACTAAAATCGGAATATTATGATTTTATGATTAGAATAAAAAAGCCAAATTCTTTAATTGACATGAATTTGGTGAATATTCTGAAAAATACAAAGGTGTACATCTCAATTCTAAAAATATTCATGGGATTTTTCGGATTTTTAGAAAACACTCACTAAAATCGGAATATTATGATTTTATGATTAGAATAAAAAAATGTTAAATGTTGTTTCATTTTTAGATAGCCAAATTCTTTAATTGACATGAATTTGGTGAATATTCTGAAAAATACAAAGGTGTACATCTCAATTCTAAATATTCAGTTCATTTTCGGATTTTTAGAAAACACTCACTAAAATCGGAATATTATGATTTTATGATTAGAATAAAAAAATGTTAAATGTTGTTTCATTTTCAGATAGCCAAATTCTTTAATTGACATGAATTTGGTGAATATTCTGAAAAATACAAAGGTGTACACCACATTTCTAAAAATATTCAGTTCATTTTTCGGATTTTTAGAAAACACTCACTAAAATCGGAATATTATGATTTTATGATTAGAATAAAAAAATGTTAAATGTTGTTTCATTTTTAGATAGCCAAATTCTTTAATTGACATGAATTTGGTGAATATTCTGAAAAATACAAAGGTGTACATCTCAATTCTAAATATTCAGTTCATTTTCGGATTTTTAGAAAACACTCACTAAAATCGGAATATTATGATTTTATGATTAGAATAAAAAAATGTTAAATGTTGTTTCATTTTCAGATAGCCAAATTCTTTAATTGACATGAATTTGGTGAATATTCTGAAAAATACAAAGGTGTACACCACATTTCTAAAAATATTCATGGGATTTTTCGGATTTTTAGAAAACACTCACTAAAATCGGAATATTATGATTTTATGATTAGAATAAAAAAATGTTAAATGTTGTTTCATTTTTAGATAGCCAAATTCTTTAATTGACATGAATTTGGTGAATATTCTGAAAAATACAAAGGTGTACACCACATTTCTAAAAATATTCAGTTCATTTTTCGGATTTTTAGAAAACACTCACTAAAATCGGAATATTATGATTTTATGATTAGAATAAAAAAATGTTAAATGTTGTTTCATTTTTAGATAGCCAAATTCTTTAATTGACATGAATTTGGTGAATATTCTGAAAAATACAAAGGTGTACATCTCAATTCTAAATATTCAGTTCATTTTCGGATTTTTAGAAAACACTCACTAAAATCGGAATATTATGATTTTATGATTAGAATAAAAAAATGTTAAATGTTGTTTCATTTTTAGATAGCCAAATTCTTTAATTGACATGAATTTGGTGAATATTCTGAAAAATACAAAGGTGTACACCACATTTCTAAAAATATTCAGTTCATTTTTCGGATTTTTAGAAAACACTCACTAAAATCGGAATATTATGATTTTATGATTAGAATAAAAAAATGTTAAATGTTGTTTCATTTTTAGATAGCCAAATTCTTTAATTGACATGAATTTGGTGAATATTCTGAAAAATACAAAGGTGTACACCACATTTCTAAAAATATTCAGTTCATTTTTCGGATTTTTAGAAAACACTCACTAAAATCGGAATATTATGATTTTATGATTAGAATAAAAAAATGTTAAATGTTGTTTCATTTTTAGATAGCCAAATTCTTTAATTGACATGAATTTGGTGAATATTCTGAAAAATACAAAGGTGTACATCTCAATTCTAAATATTCAGTTCATTTTCGGATTTTTAGAAAACACTCACTAAAATCGGAATATTATGATTTTATGATTAGAATAAAAAAATGTTAAATGTTGTTTCATTTTCAGATAGCCAAATTCTTTAATTGACATGAATTTGGTGAATATTCTGAAAAATACAAAGGTGTACACCACATTTCTAAAAATATTCATGGGATTTTTCGGATTTTTAGAAAACACTCACTAAAATCGGAATATTATGATTTTATGATTAGAATAAAAAAATGTTAAATGTTGTTTCATTTTTAGATAGCCAAATTCTTTAATTGACATGAATTTGGTGAATATTCTGAAAAATACAAAGGTGTACACCACATTTCTAAAAATATTCAGTTCATTTTTCGGATTTTTAGAAAACACTCACTAAAATCGGAATATTATGATTTTATGATTAGAATAAAAAAATGTTAAATGTTGTTTCATTTTTAGATAGCCAAATTCTTTAATTGACATGAATTTGGTGAATATTCTGAAAAATACAAAGGTGTACACCACATTTCTAAAAATATTCAGTTCATTTTTCGGATTTTTAGAAAACACTCACTAAAATCGGAATATTATGATTTTATGATTAGAATAAAAAAATGTTAAATGTTGTTTCATTTTTAGATAGCCAAATTCTTTAATTGACATGAATTTGGTGAATATTCTGAAAAATACAAAGGTGTACATCTCAATTCTAAATATTCAGTTCATTTTCGGATTTTTAGAAAACACTCACTAAAATCGGAATATTATGATTTTATGATTAGAATAAAAAAATGTTAAATGTTGTTTCATTTTTAGATAGCCAAATTCTTTAATTGACATGAATTTGGTGAATATTCTGAAAAATACAAAGGTGTACACCACATTTCTAAAAATATTCAGTTCATTTTTCGGATTTTTAGAAAACACTCACTAAAATCGGAATATTATGATTTTATGATTAGAATAAAAAAATGTTAAATGTTGTTTCATTTTTAGATAGCCAAATTCTTTAATTGACATGAATTTGGTGAATATTCTGAAAAATACAAAGGTGTACACCACATTTCTAAAAATATTCAGTTCATTTTTCGGATTTTTAGAAAACACTCACTAAAATCGGAATATTATGATTTTATGATTAGAATAAAAAAATGTTAAATGTTGTTTCATTTTTAGATAGCCAAATTCTTTAATTGACATGAATTTGGTGAATATTCTGAAAAATACAAAGGTGTACATCTCAATTCTAAATATTCAGTTCATTTTCGGATTTTTAGAAAACACTCACTAAAATCGGAATATTATGATTTTATGATTAGAATAAAAAAGCCAAATTCTTTAATTGACATGAATTTGGTGAATATTCTGAAAAATACAAAGGTGTACATCTCAATTCTAAAAATATTCATGGGATTTTTCGGATTTTTAGAAAACACTCACTAAAATCGGAATATTATGATTTTATGATTAGAATAAAAAAATGTTAAATGTTGTTTCATTTTCAGATAGCCAAATTCTTTAATTGACATGAATTTGGTGAATATTCTGAAAAATACAAAGGTGTACACCACATTTCTAAAAATATTCATGGGATTTTTCGGATTTTTAGAAAACACTCACTAAAATCGGAATATTATGATTTTATGATTAGAATAAAAAAGCCAAATTCTTTAATTGACATGAATTTGGTGAATATTCTGAAAAATACAAAGGTGTACACCACATTTCTAAAAATATTCAGTTCATTTTTCGGATTTTTAGAAAACACTCACTAAAATCGGAATATTATGATTGTATGATTAGAATAAAAAAATGTTAAATGTTGTTTCATTTTCAGATAGCCAAATTCTTTAATTGACATGAATTTGGTGAATATTCTGAAAAATACAAAGGTGTACATCTCAATTCTAAATATTCAGTTCATTTTCGGATTTTTAGAAAACACTCACTAAAATCGGAATATTATGATTTTATGATTAGAATAAAAAAATGTTAAATGTTGTTTCATTTTCAGATAGCCAAATTCTTTAATTGACATGAATTTGGTGAATATTCTGAAAAATACAAAGGTGTACATCTCAATTCTAAATATTCAGTTCATTTTCGGATTTTTAGAAAACACTCACTAAAATCGGAATATTATGATTTTATGATTAGAATAAAAAAATGTTAAATGTTGTTTCATTTTCAGATAGCCAAATTCTTTAATTGACATGAATTTGGTGAATATTCTGAAAAATACAAAGGTGTACATCTCAATTCTAAATATTCAGTTCATTTTCGGATTTTTAGAAAACACTCACTAAAATCGGAATATTATGATTTTATGATTAGAATAAAAAAGCCAAATTCTTTAATTGACATGAATTTGGTGAATATTCTGAAAAATACAAAGGTGTACACCACATTTCTAAAAATATTCAGTTCATTTTTCGGATTTTTAGAAAACACTCACTAAAATCGGAATATTATGATTTTATGATTAGAATAAAAAAATGTTAAATGTTGTTTCATTTTCAGATAGCCAAATTCTTTAATTGACATGAATTTGGTGAATATTCTGAAAAATACAAAGGTGTACATCTCAATTCTAAATATTCAGTTCATTTTCGGATTTTTAGAAAACACTCACTAAAATCGGAATATTATGATTTTATGATTAGAATAAAAAAGCCAAATTCTTTAATTGACATGAATTTGGTGAATATTCTGAAAAATACAAAGGTGTACACCACATTTCTAAAAATATTCAGTTCATTTTTCGGATTTTTAGAAAACACTCACTAAAATCGGAATATTATGATTGTATGATTAGAATAAAAAAATGTTAAATGTTGTTTCATTTTCAGATAGCCAAATTCTTTAATTGACATGAATTTGGTGAATATTCTGAAAAATACAAAGGTGTACATCTCAATTCTAAATATTCAGTTCATTTTCGGATTTTTAGAAAACACTCACTAAAATCGGAATATTATGATTTTATGATTAGAATAAAAAAATGTTAAATGTTGTTTCATTTTCAGATAGCCAAATTCTTTAATTGACATGAATTTGGTGAATATTCTGAAAAATACAAAGGTGTACATCTCAATTCTAAATATTCAGTTCATTTTCGGATTTTTAGAAAACACTCACTAAAATCGGAATATTATGATTTTATGATTAGAATAAAAAAATGTTAAATGTTGTTTCATTTTCAGATAGCCAAATTCTTTAATTGACATGAATTTGGTGAATATTCTGAAAAATACAAAGGTGTACATCTCAATTCTAAATATTCAGTTCATTTTCGGATTTTTAGAAAACACTCACTAAAATCGGAATATTATGATTTTATGATTAGAATAAAAAAATGTTAAATGTTGTTTCATTTTCAGATAGCCAAATTCTTTAATTGACATGAATTTGGTGAATATTCTGAAAAATACAAAGGTGTACACCACATTTCTAAAAATATTCAGTTCATTTTTCGGATTTTTAGAAAACACTCACTAAAATCGGAATATTATGATTGTATGATTAGAATAAAAAAATGTTAAATGTTGTTTCATTTTCAGATAGCCAAATTCTTTAATTGACATGAATTTGGTGAATATTCTGAAAAATACAAAGGTGTACATCTCAATTCTAAATATTCAGTTCATTTTCGGATTTTTAGAAAACACTCACTAAAATCGGAATATTATGATTTTATGATTAGAATAAAAAAATGTTAAATGTTGTTTCATTTTCAGATAGCCAAATTCTTTAATTGACATGAATTTGGTGAATATTCTGAAAAATACAAAGGTGTACATCTCAATTCTAAATATTCAGTTCATTTTCGGATTTTTAGAAAACACTCACTAAAATCGGAATATTATGATTTTATGATTAGAATAAAAAAATGTTAAATGTTGTTTCATTTTCAGATAGCCAAATTCTTTAATTGACATGAATTTGGTGAATATTCTGAAAAATACAAAGGTGTACATCTCAATTCTAAATATTCAGTTCATTTTCGGATTTTTAGAAAACACTCACTAAAATCGGAATATTATGATTTTATGATTAGAATAAAAAAATGTTAAATGTTGTTTCATTTTCAGATAGCCAAATTCTTTAATTGACATGAATTTGGTGAATATTCTGAAAAATACAAAGGTGTACATCTCAATTCTAAATATTCAGTTCATTTTCGGATTTTTAGAAAACACTCACTAAAATCGGAATATTATGATTTTATGATTAGAATAAAAAAATGTTAAATGTTGTTTCATTTTCAGATAGCCAAATTCTTTAATTGACATGAATTTGGTGAATATTCTGAAAAATACAAAGGTGTACACCACATTTCTAAAAATATTCAGTTCATTTTTCGGATTTTTAGAAAACACTCACTAAAATCGGAATATTATGATTGTATGATTAGAATAAAAAAATGTTAAATGTTGTTTCATTTTCAGATAGCCAAATTCTTTAATTGACATGAATTTGGTGAATATTCTGAAAAATACAAAGGTGTACATCTCAATTCTAAATATTCAGTTCATTTTCGGATTTTTAGAAAACACTCACTAAAATCGGAATATTATGATTTTATGATTAGAATAAAAAAATGTTAAATGTTGTTTCATTTTCAGATAGCCAAATTCTTTAATTGACATGAATTTGGTGAATATTCTGAAAAATACAAAGGTGTACATCTCAATTCTAAATATTCAGTTCATTTTCGGATTTTTAGAAAACACTCACTAAAATCGGAATATTATGATTTTATGATTAGAATAAAAAAATGTTAAATGTTGTTTCATTTTCAGATAGCCAAATTCTTTAATTGACATGAATTTGGTGAATATTCTGAAAAATACAAAGGTGTACATCTCAATTCTAAATATTCAGTTCATTTTCGGATTTTTAGAAAACACTCACTAAAATCGGAATATTATGATTTTATGATTAGAATAAAAAAGCCAAATTCTTTAATTGACATGAATTTGGTGAATATTCTGAAAAATACAAAGGTGTACACCACATTTCTAAAAATATTCAGTTCATTTTTCGGATTTTTAGAAAACACTCACTAAAATCGGAATATTATGATTTTATGATTAGAATAAAAAAATGTTAAATGTTGTTTCATTTTCAGATAGCCAAATTCTTTAATTGACATGAATTTGGTGAATATTCTGAAAAATACAAAGGTGTACATCTCAATTCTAAATATTCAGTTCATTTTCGGATTTTTAGAAAACACTCACTAAAATCGGAATATTATGATTTTATGATTAGAATAAAAAAATGTTAAATGTTGTTTCATTTTCAGATAGCCAAATTCTTTAATTGACATGAATTTGGTGAATATTCTGAAAAATACAAAGGTGTACATCTCAATTCTAAATATTCAGTTCATTTTCGGATTTTTAGAAAACACTCACTAAAATCGGAATATTATGATTTTATGATTAGAATAAAAAAATGTTAAATGTTGTTTCATTTTCAGATAGCCAAATTCTTTAATTGACATGAATTTGGTGAATATTCTGAAAAATACAAAGGTGTACATCTCAATTCTAAATATTCAGTTCATTTTCGGATTTTTAGAAAACACTCACTAAAATCGGAATATTATGATTTTATGATTAGAATAAAAAAGCCAAATTCTTTAATTGACATGAATTTGGTGAATATTCTGAAAAATACAAAGGTGTACACCACATTTCTAAAAATATTCAGTTCATTTTTCGGATTTTTAGAAAACACTCACTAAAATCGGAATATTATGATTTTATGATTAGAATAAAAAAATGTTAAATGTTGTTTCATTTTCAGATAGCCAAATTCTTTAATTGACATGAATTTGGTGAATATTCTGAAAAATACAAAGGTGTACATCTCAATTCTAAATATTCAGTTCATTTTCGGATTTTTAGAAAACACTCACTAAAATCGGAATATTATGATTTTATGATTAGAATAAAAAAATGTTAAATGTTGTTTCATTTTCAGATAGCCAAATTCTTTAATTGACATGAATTTGGTGAATATTCTGAAAAATACAAAGGTGTACATCTCAATTCTAAATATTCAGTTCATTTTCGGATTTTTAGAAAACACTCACTAAAATCGGAATATTATCATTTTATGATTAGAATAAAAAAATGTTAAATGTTGTTTCATTTTCAGATAGCCAAATTCTTTAACTGACATGAATTTGGTGAATATTCTGAAAAATACAAAGGTGTACACCACATTTCTAAAAATATTCAGTTCATTTTTCGGATTTTTAGAAAACACTCACTAAAATCGGAATATTATCATTTTATGATTAGAATAAAAAAATGTTAAATGTTGTTTCATTTTTAGATAGCCAAATTCTTTAATTGACATGAATTTGGTGAATATTCTGAAAAATACAACGATGTACACCACATTTCTAAAAATATTCATGGGATTTTTCGGATTTTTAGAAAACACTCACTAAAATCGGAATATTATGATTTTATGATTAGAATAAAAAAATGTTAAATGTTGTTTCATTTTTAGATAGCCAAATTCTTTAATTGACATGAATTTGGTGAATATTCTGAAAAATACAAAGGTGTACATCTCAATTCTAAAAATTCAGTTCATTTTCGGATTTTTAGAAAACACTCACTAAAATCGGAATATTATGATTTTATGATTAGAATAAAAAAATGTTAAATGTTGTTTCATTTTCAGATAGCCAAATTCTTTAATTGACATGAATTTGGTGAATATTCTGAAAAATACAAAGGTGTACACCACATTTCTAAAAATATTCAGTTCATTTTTCGGATTTTTAGAAAACACTCACTAAAATCGGAATATTATCATTTTATGATTAGAATAAAAAAATGTTAAATGTTGTTTCATTTTCAGATACCCAAATTCTTTAATTGACATGAATTTGGTGAATATTCTGAAAAATACAAAGGTGTACACCACATTTCTAAAAATATTCAGTTCATTTTTCGGATTTTTAGAAAACACTCACTAAAATCGGAATATTATCATTTTATGATTAGAATAAAAAAATGTTAAATGTTGTTTCATTTTCAGATAGCCAAATTCTTTAATTGACATGAATTTGGTGAATATTCTGAAAAATACAAAGGTGTACATCTCAATTCTAAATATTCATGGGATTTTTCGGATTTTTAGAAAACACTCACTAAAATCGGAATATTATGATTTTATGTTTAGAATAAAAAAATGTTAAATGTTGTTTCATTTTCAGATAGCCAAATTCTTTAATTGACATGAATTTGGTGAATATTCTGAAAAATACAAAGGTGTACATCTCAATTCTAAATATTCAGTTCATTTTCGGATTTTTAGAAAACACTCACTAAAATCGGAATATTATGATTTTATGATTAGAATAAAAAAATGTTAAATGTTGTTTCATTTTCAGATAGCCAAATTCTTTAATTGACATGAATTTGGTGAATATTCTGAAAAATACAAAGGTGTACATCTCAATTCTAAATATTCAGTTCATTTTCGGATTTTTAGAAAACACTCACTAAAATCGGAATATTATCATTTTATGATTAGAATAAAAAAATGTTAAATGTTGTTTCATTTTCAGATAGCCAAATTCTTTAATTGACATGAATTTGGTGAATATTCTGAAAAATACAAAGGTGTACATCTCAATTCTAAAAATATTCATGGGATTTTTCGGATTTTTAGAAAACACTCACTAAAATCGGAATATTATGATTTTATGATTAGAATAAAAAAATGTTAAATGTTGTTTCATTTTCAGATAGCCAAATTCTTTAATTGACATGAATTTGGTGAATATTCTGAAAAATACAAAGGTGTACATCTCAATTCTAAATATTCAGTTCATTTTCGGATTTTTAGAAAACACTCACTAAAATCGGAATATTATCATTTTATGATTAGAATAAAAAAATGTTAAATGTTGTTTCATTTTCAGATAGCCAAATTCTTTAACTGACATGAATTTGGTGAATATTCTGAAAAATACAAAGGTGTACACCACATTTCTAAAAATATTCAGTTCATTTTTCGGATTTTTAGAAAACACTCACTAAAATCGGAATATTATCATTTTATGATTAGAATAAAAAAATGTTAAATGTTGTTTCATTTTCAGATAGCCAAATTCTTTAATTGACATGAATTTGGTGAATATTCTGAAAAATACAAAGGTGTACATCTCAATTCTAAATATTCAGTTCATTTTCGGATTTTTAGAAAACACTCACTAAAATCGGAATATTATGATTTTATGATTAGAATAAAAAAATGTTAAATGTTGTTTCATTTTCAGATAGCCAAATTCTTTAATTGACATGAATTTGGTGAATATTCTGAAAAATACAAAGGTGTACATCTCAATTCTAAATATTCAGTTCATTTTCGGATTTTTAGAAAACACTCACTAAAATCGGAATATTATCATTTTATGATTAGAATAAAAAAATGTTAAATGTTGTTTCATTTTCAGATAGCCAAATTCTTTAACTGACATGAATTTGGTGAATATTCTGAAAAATACAAAGGTGTACACCACATTTCTAAAAATATTCAGTTCATTTTTCGGATTTTTAGAAAACACTCACTAAAATCGGAATATTATCATTTTATGATTAGAATAAAAAAATGTTAAATGTTGTTTCATTTTCAGATAGCCAAATTCTTTAATTGACATGAATTTGGTGAATATTCTGAAAAATACAAAGGTGTACATCTCAATTCTAAATATTCAGTTCATTTTCGGATTTTTAGAAAACACTCACTAAAATCGGAATATTATCATTTTATGATTAGAATAAAAAAATGTTAAATGTTGTTTCATTTTCAGATAGCCAAATTCTTTAATTGACATGAATTTGGTGAATATTCTGAAAAATACAAAGGTGTACATCTCAATTCTAAATATTCAGTTCATTTTCGGATTTTTAGAAAACACTCACTAAAATCGGAATATTATCATTTTATGATTAGAATAAAAAAATGTTAAATGTTGTTTCATTTTCAGATAGCCAAATTCTTTAACTGACATGAATTTGGTGAATATTCTGAAAAATACAAAGGTGTACACCACATTTCTAAAAATATTCAGTTCATTTTTCGGATTTTTAGAAAACACTCACTAAAATCGGAATATTATCATTTTATGATTAGAATAAAAAAATGTTAAATGTTGTTTCATTTTCAGATAGCCAAATTCTTTAATTGACATGAATTTGGTGAATATTCTGAAAAATACAAAGGTGTACATCTCAATTCTAAATATTCAGTTCATTTTCGGATTTTTAGAAAACACTCACTAAAATCGGAATATTATCATTTTATGATTAGAATAAAAAAATGTTAAATGTTGTTTCATTTTCAGATAGCCAAATTCTTTAATTGACATGAATTTGGTGAATATTCTGAAAAATACAAAGGTGTACATCTCAATTCTAAATATTCAGTTCATTTTCGGATTTTTAGAAAACACTCACTAAAATCGGAATATTATCATTTTATGATTAGAATAAAAAAATGTTAAATGTTGTTTCATTTTCAGATAGCCAAATTCTTTAACTGACATGAATTTGGTGAATATTCTGAAAAATACAAAGGTGTACACCACATTTCTAAAAATATTCAGTTCATTTTTCGGATTTTTAGAAAACACTCACTAAAATCGGAATATTATCATTTTATGATTAGAATAAAAAAATGTTAAATGTTGTTTCATTTTCAGATAGCCAAATTCTTTAATTGACATGAATTTGGTGAATATTCTGAAAAATACAAAGGTGTACATCTCAATTCTAAATATTCAGTTCATTTTCGGATTTTTAGAAAACACTCACTAAAATCGGAATATTATCATTTTATGATTAGAATAAAAAAATGTTAAATGTTGTTTCATTTTCAGATAGCCAAATTCTTTAATTGACATGAATTTGGTGAATATTCTGAAAAATACAAAGGTGTACACCACATTTCTAAAAATATTCAGTTCATTTTTCGGATTTTTAGAAAACACTCACTAAAATCGGAATATTATCATTTTATGATTAGAATAAAAAAATGTTAAATGTTGTTTCATTTTCAGATAGCCAAATTCTTTAATTGACATGAATTTGGTGAATATTCTGAAAAATACAAAGGTGTACATCTCAATTCTAAATATTCAGTTCATTTTCGGATTTTTAGAAAACACTCACTAAAATCGGAATATTATGATTTTATGATTAGAATAAAAAAATGTTAAATGTTGTTTCATTTTCAGATAGCCAAATTCTTTAATTGACATGAATTTGGTGAATATTCTGAAAAATACAAAGGTGTACACCACATTTCTAAAAATATTCAGTTCATTTTTCGGATTTTTAGAAAACACTCACTAAAATCGGAATATTATGATTTTATGATTAGAATAAAAAAATGTTAAATGTTGTTTTATTTTCAGATAGCCAAATTCTTTAATTGACATGAATTTGGTGAATATTCTGAAAAATACAAAGGTGTACACCACATTTCTAAAAATATTCAGTTCATTTTTCGGATTTTTAGAAAACACTCACTAAAATCGGAATATTATGATTTTATGATTAGAATAAAAAAATGTTAAATGTTGTTTCATTTTCAGATAGCCAAATTCTTTAATTGACACGAATTTGGTGAATATTCTGAAAAATACAAAGGTGTACACCACATTTCTAAAAATATTCAGTTCATTTTTCGGATTTTTAGAAAACACTCACTAAAATCGGAATATTATGATTTTATGATTAGAATAAAAAAATGTTAAATGTTGTTTCATTTTCAGATAGCCAAATTCTTTAATTGACATGAATTTGGTGAATATTCTGAAAAATACAAAGGTGTACATCTCAATTCTAAATATTCAGTTCATTTTCGGATTTTTAGAAAACACTCACTA
The DNA here is from genome assembly GCA_964036255.1 of Caenorhabditis virilis. Classification (NCBI taxonomy): domain Eukaryota; kingdom Metazoa; phylum Nematoda; class Chromadorea; order Rhabditida; family Rhabditidae; genus Caenorhabditis; species Caenorhabditis virilis. The sequence continues at coordinate 7,385,286 of OZ038416.1, forward strand.
AAATCGGAATATTATCATTTTATGATTAGAATAAAAAAATGTTAAATGTTGTTTCATTTTCAGATAGCCAAATTCTTTAATTGACATGAATTTGGTGAATATTCTGAAAAATACAAAGGTGTACACCACATTTCTAAAAATATTCAGTTCATTTTTCGGATTTTTAGAAAACACTCACTAAAATCGGAATATTATCATTTTATGATTAGAATAAAAAAATGTTAAATGTTGTTTCATTTTCAGATAGCCAAATTCTTTAATTGACATGAATTTGGTGAATATTCTGAAAAATACAAAGGTGTACATCTCAATTCTAAATATTCAGTTCATTTTCGGATTTTTAGAAAACACTCACTAAAATCGGAATATTATGATTTTATGATTAGAATAAAAAAATGTTAAATGTTGTTTCATTTTCAGATAGCCAAATTCTTTAATTGACATGAATTTGGTGAATATTCTGAAAAATACAAAGGTGTACATCTCAATTCTAAATATTCAGTTCATTTTCGGATTTTTAGAAAACACTCACTAAAATCGGAATATTATGATTTTATGATTAGAATAAAAAAATGTTAAATGTTGTTTCATTTTCAGATAGCCAAATTCTTTAATTGACATGAATTTGGTGAATATTCTGAAAAATACAAAGGTGTACACCACATTTCTAAAAATATTCAGTTCATTTTTCGGATTTTTAGAAAACACTCACTAAAATCGGAATATTATGATTTTATGATTAGAATAAAAAAATGTTAAATGTTGTTTCATTTTCAGATAGCCAAATTCTTTAACTGACATGAATTTGGTGAATATTCTGAAAAATACAAAGGTGTACACCACATTTCTAAAAATATTCAGTTCATTTTTCGGATTTTTAGAAAACACTCACTAAAATCGGAATATTATCATTTTATGATTAGAATAAAAAAATGTTAAATGTTGTTTCATTTTCAGATAGCCAAATTCTTTAATTGACATGAATTTGGTGAATATTCTGAAAAATACAAAGGTGTACATCTCAATTCTAAATATTCAGTTCATTTTCGGATTTTTAGAAAACACTCACTAAAATCGGAATATTATCATTTTATGATTAGAATAAAAAAATGTTAAATGTTGTTTCATTTTCAGATAGCCAAATTCTTTAATTGACATGAATTTGGTGAATATTCTGAAAAATACAAAGGTGTACATCTCAATTCTAAATATTCAGTTCATTTTCGGATTTTTAGAAAACACTCACTAAAATCGGAATATTATCATTTTATGATTAGAATAAAAAAATGTTAAATGTTGTTTCATTTTCAGATAGCCAAATTCTTTAATTGACATGAATTTGGTGAATATTCTGAAAAATACAAAGGTGTACACCACATTTCTAAAAATATTCAGTTCATTTTTCGGATTTTTAGAAAACACTCACTAAAATCGGAATATTATGATTTTATGATTAGAATAAAAAAATGTTAAATGTTGTTTTATTTTCAGATAGCCAAATTCTTTAATTGACATGAATTTGGTGAATATTCTGAAAAATACAAAGGTGTACACCACATTTCTAAAAATATTCAGTTCATTTTTCGGATTTTTAGAAAACACTCACTAAAATCGGAATATTATGATTTTATGATTAGAATAAAAAAATGTTAAATGTTGTTTCATTTTCAGATAGCCAAATTCTTTAATTGACACGAATTTGGTGAATATTCTGAAAAATACAAAGGTGTACACCACATTTCTAAAAATATTCAGTTCATTTTTCGGATTTTTAGAAAACACTCACTAAAATCGGAATATTATGATTTTATGATTAGAATAAAAAAATGTTAAATGTTGTTTCATTTTCAGATAGCCAAATTCTTTAATTGACATGAATTTGGTGAATATTCTGAAAAATACAAAGGTGTACATCTCAATTCTAAATATTCAGTTCATTTTCGGATTTTTAGAAAACACTCACTAAAATCGGAATATTATCATTTTATGATTAGAATAAAAAAATGTTAAATGTTGTTTCATTTTCAGATAGCCAAATTCTTTAATTGACATGAATTTGGTGAATATTCTGAAAAATACAAAGGTGTACACCACATTTCTAAAAATATTCAGTTCATTTTTCGGATTTTTAGAAAACACTCACTAAAATCGGAATATTATCATTTTATGATTAGAATAAAAAAATGTTAAATGTTGTTTCATTTTCAGATAGCCAAATTCTTTAATTGACATGAATTTGGTGAATATTCTGAAAAATACAAAGGTGTACATCTCAATTCTAAATATTCAGTTCATTTTCGGATTTTTAGAAAACACTCACTAAAATCGGAATATTATGATTTTATGATTAGAATAAAAAAATGTTAAATGTTGTTTCATTTTCAGATAGCCAAATTCTTTAATTGACATGAATTTGGTGAATATTCTGAAAAATACAAAGGTGTACATCTCAATTCTAAATATTCAGTTCATTTTCGGATTTTTAGAAAACACTCACTAAAATCGGAATATTATGATTTTATGATTAGAATAAAAAAATGTTAAATGTTGTTTCATTTTCAGATAGCCAAATTCTTTAATTGACATGAATTTGGTGAATATTCTGAAAAATACAAAGGTGTACACCACATTTCTAAAAATATTCAGTTCATTTTTCGGATTTTTAGAAAACACTCACTAAAATCGGAATATTATGATTTTATGATTAGAATAAAAAAATGTTAAATGTTGTTTCATTTTCAGATAGCCAAATTCTTTAATTGACATGAATTTGGTGAATATTCTGAAAAATACAAAGGTGTACACCACATTTCTAAAAATATTCAGTTCATTTTTCGGATTTTTAGAAAACACTCACTAAAATCGGAATATTATGATTTTATGATTAGAATAAAAAAATGTTAAATGTTGTTTCATTTTCAGATAGCCAAATTCTTTAATTGACATGAATTTGGTGAATATTCTGAAAAATACAAAGGTGTACACCACATTTCTAAAAATATTCAGTTCATTTTTCGGATTTTTAGAAAACACTCACTAAAATCGGAATATTATGATTTTATGATTAGAATAAAAAAATGTTAAATGTTGTTTCATTTTCAGATAGCCAAATTCTTTAATTGACATGAATTTGGTGAATATTCTGAAAAATACAAAGGTGTACATCTCAATTCTAAATATTCAGTTCATTTTCGGATTTTTAGAAAACACTCACTAAAATCGGAATATTATGATTTTATGATTAGAATAAAAAAATGTTAAATGTTGTTTCATTTTCAGATAGCCAAATTCTTTAATTGACATGAATTTGGTGAATATTCTGAAAAATACAAAGGTGTACACCACATTTCTAAAAATATTCAGTTCATTTTTCGGATTTTTAGAAAACACTCACTAAAATCGGAATATTATGATTTTATGATTAGAATAAAAAAATGTTAAATGTTGTTTCATTTTCAGATAGCCAAATTCTTTAACTGACATGAATTTGGTGAATATTCTGAAAAATACAAAGGTGTACACCACATTTCTAAAAATATTCAGTTCATTTTTCGGATTTTTAGAAAACACTCACTAAAATCGGAATATTATCATTTTATGATTAGAATAAAAAAATGTTAAATGTTGTTTCATTTTCAGATAGCCAAATTCTTTAATTGACATGAATTTGGTGAATATTCTGAAAAATACAAAGGTGTACATCTCAATTCTAAATATTCAGTTCATTTTCGGATTTTTAGAAAACACTCACTAAAATCGGAATATTATCATTTTATGATTAGAATAAAAAAATGTTAAATGTTGTTTCATTTTCAGATAGCCAAATTCTTTAATTGACATGAATTTGGTGAATATTCTGAAAAATACAAAGGTGTACATCTCAATTCTAAATATTCAGTTCATTTTCGGATTTTTAGAAAACACTCACTAAAATCGGAATATTATCATTTTATGATTAGAATAAAAAAATGTTAAATGTTGTTTCATTTTCAGATAGCCAAATTCTTTAATTGACATGAATTTGGTGAATATTCTGAAAAATACAAAGGTGTACACCACATTTCTAAAAATATTCAGTTCATTTTTCGGATTTTTAGAAAACACTCACTAAAATCGGAATATTATCATTTTATGATTAGAATAAAAAAATGTTAAATGTTGTTTCATTTTCAGATAGCCAAATTCTTTAATTGACATGAATTTGGTGAATATTCTGAAAAATACAAAGGTGTACATCTCAATTCTAAATATTCAGTTCATTTTCGGATTTTTAGAAAACACTCACTAAAATCGGAATATTATGATTTTATGATTAGAATAAAAAAATGTTAAATGTTGTTTCATTTTCAGATAGCCAAATTCTTTAATTGACATGAATTTGGTGAATATTCTGAAAAATACAAAGGTGTACACCACATTTCTAAAAATATTCAGTTCATTTTTCGGATTTTTAGAAAACACTCACTAAAATCGGAATATTATGATTTTATGATTAGAATAAAAAAATGTTAAATGTTGTTTTATTTTCAGATAGCCAAATTCTTTAATTGACATGAATTTGGTGAATATTCTGAAAAATACAAAGGTGTACACCACATTTCTAAAAATATTCAGTTCATTTTTCGGATTTTTAGAAAACACTCACTAAAATCGGAATATTATGATTTTATGATTAGAATAAAAAAATGTTAAATGTTGTTTCATTTTCAGATAGCCAAATTCTTTAATTGACACGAATTTGGTGAATATTCTGAAAAATACAAAGGTGTACACCACATTTCTAAAAATATTCATGGGATTTTTCGGATTTTTAGAAAACACTCACTAAAATCGGAATATTATGATTTTATGATTAGAATAAAAAAATGTTAAATGTTGTTTCATTTTCAGATAGCCAAATTCTTTAATTGACATGAATTTGGTGAATATTCTGAAAAATACAAAGGTGTACACCACATTTCTAAAAATATTCAGTTCATTTTTCGGATTTTTAGAAAACACTCACTAAAATCGGAATATTATGATTTTATGATTAGAATAAAAAAATGTTAAATGTTCTCAGGAAAAGCGATGCACCGGTGCAGTCCAATTTTGTTCGGGACTGCACCAAAATTTGTCCGGGACTGCACCGCACCTTCATTTTTCCGGGGCAGTCCCGGACGAAAATGGTTCAAAATTCTCAGGAAAAGCGATGCGCTGGTGCAGTCCCATTTTCAGACGCTTTCCGAAAATTCCGGACAAAAAAGAAGTGCAAGAACAAAAAACTTCAAAAAACAAAACCGAAAATTTCTTGGATTCGAGTCAGCGTGTTTATCAAAAATTCATTCAACTTAAAAATTGGGAAAACTTTTTGCGAAAGCAGTAAAATTATATCTCAAATGAGCTATGCCTCATTTAAAAAAGCCGAAAACGATTAAGGCGCTACCCTTTCTGATTTTCTCTTCAAAAATCTTAATGAAAGTAGCGGAAATGTTGTACTTTGATTGAGAATAGAACCAGTATGGATTTCTGAAATTTTCGTCCCAAAAATATTGAAAATGGGAAAAGTTATAGCCCATAACTTTTGATCACGAATTTGATGAAATTTCGCATACAGGTCATTTGAAGCACAAACCATTGATAATGGATTGTCAAAGTTTTAATATTGTTCTTCTATAGATCAAAAACTGCGGCACAAAAACCACTCGAGATTATCAAAATTGACTCACAAAAACGATCCAAGCACCTTTCAATACATGTGACCAAGCAATATATTTGTTCATCAGTTTAGTAATGATGAAAGTTATGTTATTTGTGAAAGTTATGTTATCAGTTTTGAAGATTTACACAATGACCGAAGCAAGATACAATAATTCACCTTGCAAAAAATGAAAATTAGAGTTTGCTAAGAAAAAAAAACTACTGTATTTTAACAATCATCTTTCAATCTATAAGTTCACAAAACGTGCGCCCTATTTGGTTTCTAGAACAATAGTTATGCTTATCCAAGTACTCGTATATGTATTCCTATGGAATTCTGGCGCTAGCGCACATATAAGTGCACCACCCCCCTTTTCCCGCATGGTCAGGTTTAGTCAAGCGGTTCAACGTCTCGTATGTCAAGCAAGCAGGAGTTCAAGTCGTCGCGGGTTCGATTCCAGGAGGCCTCTCGCAGCCATTGCAACCCACACGACGCAGGCGGCGAGACATTTATTTGCACCGAACCGTCCAAATTTTGTCCGGGACTGCACAGTTTTATCCGGGTTTTGCCCCGGGACGCGTCCCGGGACAAATTTCGGTGCAGTCCCGAACAAAATGGGAATGTTCCGGTGCATTGCTTTCCCTGAGGTTGTTTCATTTTCAGATAGCCAAATTCTTTAATTGACATGAATTTGGTGAATATTCTGAAAAATACAAAGGTGTACATCTCAATTCTAAATATTCAGTTCATTTTCGGATTTTTAGAAAACACTCACTAAAATCGGAATATTATGATTTTATGATTAGAATAAAAAAATGTTAAATGTTGTATCATTTTCAGATAGCCAAATTCTTTAATTGACATGAATTTGGTGAATATTCTGAAAAATACAAAGGTGTACACCACATTTCTAAAAATATTCAGTTCATTTTTCGGATTTTTAGAAAACACTCACTAAAATCGGAATATTATGATTTTATGATTAGAATAAAAAAATGTTAAATGTTGTTTCATTTTCAGATAGCCAAATTCTTTAATTGACATGAATTTGGTGAATATTCTGAAAAATACAAAGGTGTACACCACATTTCTAAAAATATTCATGGGATTTTTCGGATTTTTAGAAAACACTCACTAAAATCGGAATATTATGATTTTATGATTAGAATAAAAAAATGTTAAATGTTGTTTCATTTTCAGATAGCCAAATTCTTTAATTGACATGAATTTGGTGAATATTCTGAAAAATACAAAGGTGTACACCACATTTCTAAAAATATTCAGTTCATTTTTCGGATTTTTAGAAAACACTCACTAAAATCGGAATATTATGATTTTATGATTAGAATAAAAAAATGTTAAATGTTGTTTCATTTTCAGATAGCCAAATTCTTTAATTGACATGAATTTGGTGAATATTCTGAAAAATACAAAGGTGTACACCACATTTCTAAAAATATTCAGTTCATTTTTCGGATTTTTAGAAAACACTCACTAAAATCGGAATATTATGATTTTATGATTAGAATAAAAAAATGTTAAATGTTGTTTCATTTTCAGATAGCCAAATTCTTTAATTGACATGAATTTGGTGAATATTCTGAAAAATACAAAGGTGTACATCTCAATTCTAAATATTCAGTTCATTTTCGGATTTTTAGAAAACACTCACTAAAATCGGAATATTATGATTTTATGATTAGAATAAAAAAATGTTAAATGTTGTTTCATTTTCAGATAGCCAAATTCTTTAATTGACATGAATTTGGTGAATATTCTGAAAAATACAAAGGTGTACACCACATTTCTAAAAATATTCAGTAGTAAAGTGGTGTCCCTTGTATAAACTAGGTTCACAGAGATTCGAGTGGATGAAAACCAGCTTTAAACAACAAAAATAAACGCGAATTATTTTCAAGAAGATTTATTAATTGAAAAACAAGAATTTAATACGAAAGAAAGGTTAATTATGTTGCAAAGAACAAATAAAATACTAGCCGCAGCTAGGCGAATCTAGTTCTCAACTAGAAACAACAAAAACAGCCCAAAACTGGCTAAAAACGAGCTTGCTTGCCTTCTCACAACAAAACTAATGTGACGCCCGAGATGGTGGCCTAGAAACACATTTTTGGGAAGCTAGTCCCTCTGGGTTGGGTTTCTAGTCCTCGGCCATTTATCTCAACATCCCCCTCCTTTAGAAGAACAGGCTCCTGACTGTTGGGATACACCATAAAATAACACGGGTAGAAGGGTAATGGGGTCGAACATTTATCACATTGAACTGACTGTTCTTTGACGATTTTCAGCTTGTTCTTATCCCTTTTTCCACTTTGCCCATTCATCTCAACGCTCTTGGCCTTCATATTCTGAGGTTTCACTCCAATCTCAACATCTTTCTCCTGATGCTTCTCATTCACACTTGTTTCCACTTCCGAACATCTCCCAAATTGATCTTGTGACTTGGCAATCGAAAAAATTTGACGATTTGGCTTGGCACTTGCATCCAATTGATTGACCGTTGACGGAACCTGAATAACAAAAGGTTTTGTGACATTTGTCACGTTCTTCGACCATCTGTGTCTCGGTTTGCTCTTGCATCTCATCTTGTCATTCTCACGACCTCCGATTTTCTGCTCACTTCCCCGATCACCAGCTTTTCCAAAGATCTTGTCCTTCACTGAACTTCCCGACTCGATGCCTTTACTATACATCACAAGTTCATTCAATGGACCTCTTTTCTCCAACTTCACACAATTCTTCCAAAATGGCAGCTTTCCTACACTTCCAGCTCCACCAAAATGATTCAATCTCACTGCATTCACAACAGCTTTCTTCTTGTCTTCAACGACATCTTTCCAGCCAATACGGATTCCAAAACATTCAAACGAATTCGTGCCCAATACAGCATATTCTTCATTACTTTCACACACTTGGAACGAAACACTCTTCTTCTTGTGCCTGATTTCAATCGGAACAACGACTCGGTGAACAATATTCATCTTCGTATTTGACGCATCAATTACTTCCAAATCTTTATCCGATGGACTTTCCACAAACTTCTCATCCGTCAAGTTTCTTTTCTTGACCCTGCTCCATGTTTTGGTTGACAACAAGCTCACTTGAGCACCACTATCGATAATAATTGTGACATCCTTTCCAAGAATTTTTGCTTGTTCGAGTACTAGGCTTCCAGCTCCAGCATGATTTCCCTGTCGCAGTGCTTTCTCATCACAAATTACTCCGTGCGCGTATGCAACTTTATTGTTTTCCTGACATCTTGCAGCATAATGCCCAGGTTTTCCACATTTGAAACAATTTTTTCCATATTTGCTTTCAACTGGCACATTTCCATTCAATTCATCCATTGATCCTACTGGAACAGCATTTGAACCAGAAACCGGTGATGATTTCATTCCTCCAGGATGGCTAAAACCGTTAACATCCCATTTTCTTCCACCAGGATGACTATAACCGTTAACATCCCATTTTCTTCCACCAGGATGACTCAATCTGTTAACATCCCATTGTCTACTCCTTTCAAAATTATCAGAATATCCCATTTGATTTCCATTCATCAAATTTTCCTCTTCAAATTCCAACGCTATCCTCTTCAGCGTCTCATACTGATCTTTCAATTCAACTTCTACTCTCTTCATATTCAAAATACAATGCAACGTCTGATCTCTTTGAGCTGCTTTCAACAATTTCGTCACTTTCAATGGTGCGATTTTCTCATCGTCCATATCAAAAGCTTCTCTTGACAACTTTTCAATCAATAAACAATAATCTCTGATCGATTGGTGCTCCAGAATATGCAGTTGATCAAGTTTTCGCATCGACGAGAACGAAATACTGCTTCTCGACTTCTTCAATCTCTCTTGAAATTCTAACATTGTTTCATCAAATGAATCTTTTTTCGGAATGGTCCTAAACACTTGGAGTGCTTTTCCTACCAAAAATCTTTCCTCCAAAATCGTCATCAATTCTTCATCCTTCTCCATTAGTTTCCCATACTTAGATTTGAACGTAGTCAGAAAACTTCCAAAGTTTCTGTCATCATCTCCAGTATATGCTTTTGGATCCGGCAACGCATTAGCTCTGAACGTTGTCTCCATAAAGCTCATCTGCTTTCTCACCAAATATAATTCATCAGATAACTTGCTCCTGTCCGAAACTCCAGTTTCTTGAACAATATCTTCATTCTTCTTAACATTTTCATTAATGCTTTCGAAATTTTCAGACTTTTGAACAAAATTTCCATCTTCCACAAAATGTTTACGAGCCCAATTTTCAGCTTTTATCACACTTTCAGCGATTTCTGGAACTCGAGTTGGTTCAACTTTCGTGAGTATCGTGCTCCTAGGCTTCGGTATTGGTGTTCCTGGTCCATTTGCCAAACTGATCAATTTTTGACGAACATGACCCATCAATTTTTCCGATTTAGAAGAATCATTTATCAATCCTTTCAACCTCTCACAATTCTCCTTCCATTGTTCCATTTCCTTCTGAACATCCTCCAGTTTCAATCTAATATCATGCCTATCCTTATCCATTTCAACCAACTGCAATGAAATCTTTTCATTTTCCAATTCAAGAATTTCCTTAGCATTTGAATCATTCGTCAATTTCATCAAAATATCTGCCAATTGATCTCCATTGCGAACATTCACACTATTCAGCATCTCAATGATTTCTCCCTCATTTTCCTTCAATTCACAAAAATTTTTGGCAACAGTCACTTTTTCAGCCGAAGAAATTTCATTTCTCGCCAAATCCAGATTTTGTTCCATCAATTTCAGCTTTTCCTCCAACTCTTGTACTTCGACAACCTTCTGTTGAATCTCATACATCAATCTTGCATTTGCATCTGAAGCCTCTCTGTTAACAGCTTTCTCATTTTCCACTTCTTCCAAAAAGCTCAAAAATTTCCTTTCATTTTGCTTTTTCTCTTCCAAAAGTTTCAAATTTTCCGCTGACTTCGCTTCCATCCAAACCGCAAGCTTTTCCGTACTTTCAATATCCATTGCTTTCAAAAATATCCAAAGTTTTCGACACTCTTCCATGTACTCAACATTTGCGATCAATTTTTCAGCTTCATCTTCCTGATCCTCTTTCAGGTTTTCCAATTTTTCCATCAACACATCAAAACCTTCTTTCATTCCTTCGAAAATGGTTTCTCTTTGCGTTTTCGATATCCTTGTTTGAGTTTCAACAAACTTTTCAGCTTTCACAACTTTTCTCCAAAAAGTTTTCAACAATTTATCCACAACCAAAAATTTGCAAACTCCAAACTTCTCTCCAAACAATTTCATAATATCACCCGCAACCTCTTGCAACCTTTCTGTTGACTGACAGACGCTTTGCTTCTTGGCGATCTCCTCTTTTGACCATTTTGCATCATCCATCGATTTTACCTCATCGAAGACTCTTTGCAACAACTGATCCATGTTCTCCAAACAATTTTCCAATTCTTTACGTTTCAAATAATTTTTCAACTGCTCACCAACATTTGACATTCCCGAACCAGATGCAACTGCTAATCCATCTCTCGGCACGACCATGTTCCTTGACGAAGACGAGGACGCTGACATCTTTCCAATTTTTCAAATTTATTCTATGTCTCTATTTCCAGATATATAAATATCTCAGTATTTATACTCTTTCCACAGAAGAACAAAAGTGAAACGATCCGACGATTCAAAATTTTAACGAATTTCTCGGTCTCAGTGTTTGTAAATGGCTACAAACAACAGAACTTGAAAAAAACGAAAAACGGTGGTGACGAAGATTTCAAATAATTTGCCCAGACGGTCTGTTTAATGTCAACCAATAGGGGAAGACCAAACAAAATCCGAACGTACAAAAATTCGAAATTAAACGGCAAAAAAACGAAAAAATTCAAGAAAAATCAATAAACTCTCAAAAACACGAAAATTTTGCTATTTCAGCGGTTTTCCAACTCTGAACGGCTTCGGCCCCCAAGTAAAGTGGTGTCCCTTGTATAAACTAGGTTCACAGAGATTCGAGTGGATGAAAACCAGCTTTAAACAACAAAAATAAACGCGAATTATTTTCAAGAAGATTTATTAATTGAAAAACAAGAATTTAATACGAAAGAAAGGTTAATTATGTTGCAAAGAACAAATAAAATACTAGCCGCAGCTAGGCGAATCTAGTTCTCAACTAGAAACAACAAAAACAGCCCAAAACTGGCTAAAAACGAGCTTGCTTGCCTTCTCACAACAAAACTAATGTGACGCCCGAGATGGTGGCCTAGAAACACATTTTTGGGAAGCTAGTCCCTCTGGGTTGGGTTTCTAGTCCTCGGCCATTTATCTCAACACAGTTCATTTTTCGGATTTTTAGAAAACACTCACTAAAATCGGAATATTATGATTTTATGATTAGAATAAAAAAATGTTAAATGTTGTTTCATTTTCAGATAGCCAAATTCTTTAATTGACATGAATTTGGTGAATATTCTGAAAAATACAAAGGTGTACACCACATTTCTAAAAATATTCATGGGATTTTTCGGATTTTTAGAAAACACTCACTAAAATCGGAATATTATGATTTTATGATTAGAATAAAAAAATGTTAAATGTTGTTTCATTTTCAGATAGCCAAATTCTTTAATTGACATGAATTTGGTGAATATTCTGAAAAATACAAAGGTGTACACCACATTTCTAAAAATATTCAGTTCATTTTTCGGATTTTTAGAAAACACTCACTAAAATCGGAATATTATGATTTTATGATTAGAATAAAAAAATGTTAAATGTTGTTTCATTTTCAGATAGCCAAATTCTTTAATTGACATGAATTTGGTGAATATTCTGAAAAATACAAAGGTGTACATCTCAATTCTAAATATTCAGTTCATTTTCGGATTTTTAGAAAACACTCACTAAAATCGGAATATTATGATTTTATGATTAGAATAAAAAAATGTTAAATGTTGTTTCATTTTCAGATAGCCAAATTCTTTAATTGACATGAATTTGGTGAATATTCTGAAAAATACAAAGGTGTACACCACATTTCTAAAAATATTCAGTTCATTTTTCGGATTTTTAGAAAACACTCACTAAAATCGGAATATTATGATTTTATGATTAGAATAAAAAAATGTTAAATGTTGTTTCATTTTCAGATAGCCAAATTCTTTAATTGACATGAATTTGGTGAATATTCTGAAAAATACAAAGGTGTACACCACATTTCTAAAAATATTCATGGGATTTTTCGGATTTTTAGAAAACACTCACTAAAATCGGAATATTATGATTTTATGATTAGAATAAAAAAATGTTAAATGTTGTTTCATTTTCAGATAGCCAAATTCTTTAATTGACATGAATTTGGTGAATATTCTGAAAAATACAAAGGTGTACACCACATTTCTAAAAATATTCAGTTCATTTTTCGGATTTTTAGAAAACACTCACTAAAATCGGAATATTATGATTTTATGATTAGAATAAAAAAATGTTAAATGTTGTTTCATTTTCAGATAGCCAAATTCTTTAATTGACATGAATTTGGTGAATATTCTGAAAAATACAAAGGTGTACATCTCAATTCTAAATATTCAGTTCATTTTCGGATTTTTAGAAAACACTCACTAAAATCGGAATATTATGATTTTATGATTAGAATAAAAAA